>JAYESA010000015.1:118542650-118888616 GCA_036927795.1 Iris macrosiphon | reverse complement strand
AAAATTCTAAATAAATTACAAAAAAATATAATTAATATTTTAACTAAATAAATATTTAGGTAGGAACGAATGCAAGTATGGTGTATAGTAAATAATAGAAGTCTAGAAATTTATATTTTCTAAGTTTTAATTACAAAAATTCTAGAAAAATCTCCAAAAATCTAAACTAACCTAAATAATTCTAACCATGAATATCTTATATAAGTAAATATACTAAAAAAAATTATTTTCTAATTAACTAAGAGAATACTCTAAATAAATTCAACCATTTATAATAAATATCATAATATAAAATATACACAAATACCTATTTTGGGTGAGGGAGTTTACAGACGTTGACCAAAGACAGAACACGGGTACACCCTAGCTACTAGTGAACACGTGACGTTGTATTCGGTCAACAGTAAACCGGCAACAATATCGAGGAGCAAGTAATAATTATTTATGTATTTCTTAGTGTATGATATTAGATTGTTTTTCTAAATTATTAGTATTAAATTCTGAAAAATTCGTAGAGCACAGCATGTCCAAAAATAGACGTTTTTCGATGTATTCGTGATTCCGGGAGAACCAGGAATCAGAATTATGAACCGTTTCAAGTTTCGGAAAGCTAATGTCGAAATAATCGACATATATTTTTCCTAGAATTTATTTCGAAGTATTTACATACTGTTAATTCTATAGAACTTCTAGGTTAGAATTTAACCATCGGTGCACAATACAAAATTTGTATGTGTCATAATTTCCAAACAAATTTGAATTCGGACGAGCCATAAATTCTAGCATATTTTTGAAGCTGAAATCTACAGAAAATCATGCATGAAAGTTGAGTTTGTGTCGGTTGACTTTTCGGTCAACAGATCGCCTCGATTTGCGTGCCATGAGTCTCGAGTTGATAAAATTCAGTTTCTTTGGACAAAATTTAGGAATTAACATAAAAATCAGAATAATAAGATTAAAATAAGATTTTAGAGTAATTATTCCAGAATTAAATAAATTAAAATAAATTATCTTTTGACGTGATAAATTTGTAATACATAGGCTATTTGGACTGTGACTTGGACTCTGATTCATACCAGCAGCAGGACCCCAGGCAAGATACCTTGCCAAATTGCTTACAGTATTTTGCATGCTTAGTATATTTATGTATATTTATTGCATTTTTGTTTATTTATTGCATGTGTAGTTTCTTTCAGTCATTACTATATATTAGATATGTTGACACACACTTGCCACTTAGTATCATGAGAGGACAATCATTAGGCGTATGGGATTTTAACCACTCTGGTAAACCATAGTAACTAGCACGCACTATGGTGGTCGTGTCCGATGGTCGCTACCCCCGAGGTATGTCGATTGATGGAGTCCGAGGGTCGCTACCCCAGAGGTATGTCGGCTGATGATGTCCACTGACGAGCGTGAGGTTGTGAGGATTAGATCGAGTAGCCTACCCTTGCCCATACGTCGAAAAGTTGTCCTCATTTGCATTCAAATAGATTGTCCTGTACAGCGTACTTATCTATTTTCAAACATTATGCATGTTTACTGTATTCAAATTGGCTCGTATTTTCTGTATCTTGTTACGTCCCTCTGAGGACCTGGTCTGCTGCCAAGTGTATCTTTTCTTGAGTATTTATAGGAGCACAGATTTGGATGGTTACATGTGATCCGAGGATGTCTTCTCATCGAGCTGTAATTGATAGCTGGTATTCTTATATTGTGTTGTGGTGTTGTACTCATATTGTATTTACCTCTCCATTCGAGTTGGTAGTGGATTTGTCTCCATCCAACTATCATCCTTAGATACTTCTTATTGAGATCTAGTTTCATAGATACTGGTTATTTATTTCTATATGATTTTGGTGGATGAGATTTAGATTTTACCCTGTGACTTGTATTATATTTTATACCACTTGTGGATTTTGTATTCATATTACAGCGTACGTATGGATTTGGTTTCCATATATTGGAGTTGCCATATCCATACGGCTGGCATGCTTACGTGTTCCTAGTCCTACGTATTTGGGACTGGGGCGTGACATGTTTTTGTGGTGGCCCATGCAGGTCGAGAGCATATTGTCTCGGTTACGTTACTGTACCGAACAAGCCTGCCCCTAGGTCTAGAGTATAGGATCTCATCCATAATTGACTGTGATTCATCTCCTTCTATCTGTTCTATTTTGAACAATTGTATCCAGCTTGATTCATGTGCTTCCCTAATAGTTCCTTGAGTATAGTCTTCTGCTAGAATATAGGAACCTCTGTTATTAGGATGATAATTAGAGTAGCACACCTATTAAGAATACAACGAGAATATAGACACACCACTAAGTTTAGAATATCTAGTGAACCTAGAATTCCTTATCTTTAGATTGTTATACCATTACTGTCACGACCCGCACCCGGAAATTGGGCATGAGTCGTGGGTACGTCCAGCCTACGCCGCAGCATCGGCGGTAGAACGCTGTCTAGGTCACAAACATAGTATATCCTGTCAATAGTCTCAACTCCGTACGGAGGACAATGATAAATAATCCACAGTTCTATAATATACTCAATCACAACTATAAACATAATGGCACGATGAGAATTGAAAAGAGTTCTATTAAAAACCAACCACATTAATCCAACTCAAATCCTGGGTCTAAATGACCTCACCAAGTCACAAATAATAAATACATCTCAGTCTCAGTCTAAAACAATAAATGCAGAAAAGTAATCTAAGAACAGGCTGGTAAGTTTTCCTCTAGGATAGGCACCTCCTCTGGGATTTCTGGAGTGAAATCTCCCTCTATTCCTGGGCCGTAATGAGTGGGGCAAAAGTCCTCCAGGTCCTCTGAAAATGTTGTTATCCAGTCAGGATTGGAGCGAAGCACAAGCACTAACAGCAGTTTCATTAAATTGATAAAATCTATAAACAGTGTAAGAGATACAAGATGGAAATAAAAGCTGAACATGTGAGGTACTGGAGAAATGAAATAGACAATAGAGCATCTAGCAATGAGCAATAAATAGTGAATGCTAGAACAAGTAAATCTGAATAAAGATAAAACATCTAGCTAAGTGGTTGAAATATTAGTTTATTATGTGATCGGCTTGGGACTAGATCAGGCTGGTTATATATGATTAGCTATGATTCTTTTAGGTCAGGCTAACCGCATGGTTAGCTATGGTGCATATAGTGGTCAGGCTAATCATATATAACAACTATGGAGCATATAAATGGTCAGGCTGCACCCGACGTGAGAAGTGGGGTGAGCTATGGTACATATAATGTTTGGATATGATCACATAATCTACTAATAGTTCCCCATCCCCCAGCTAGCACGATGGATTCCAATCACGACTCCTCATGATGGGGATCTAGGGTGCTAACTCGTGTATCCACAGTGTCGGAATCAAGTATGTAATACACTATAATTTATAGAAGTAATCAACAATGAAAACTGTCAGAGAATGTACTCGCCTGTGGTCCTGAGCAAGGTGTGAGGATCGATGTCCAAAATGGGATCAAAATGACCTAATATGGAAATTCAATGTTAATTAATGAATTAAAAGAATAACATGTTTAACAATTTAAATACGAGGTTTCTAGGTCAAAACTAGCTAAACTAGGCCTTAGCTAGGTCCAACTAGGTTAACTAGGTCCACTAGTCAAATCTATACCATAATAGTCTACATTAGACAACATCTAACTAAAGTAGTTATTATCAGTTATACTAACTATTTATTGGTTATACTAAATATTTTAGTGATTTAGTAAATACTAGTTAATACTAGTTACTACCTTAACTACCTTAGTGTACCCTTACCTTACTCATTAGCATATCCCCTCATCAATACTACCTTATGTGTGCTTACCTCACACTGAATTCCAGTGTTACATCCTAGTTGATACTCTAGTGGCTATCTCCACTAGTTATCTGCTACTCTATACATCAATCCCCAATTCCTAGGTATCTACCTACTGATACTCAGATACTCCTGCACCTTAGTTCCAATAGGATACTTACCCATATTCACAATATTAGTCTTCCTCCCTCTCCAAAACCTGTGCACTCAAGTGCTCACTGCTCTCTCTCTCTCTCTCAGACTTACACACTGTCACCCAAGTTACTGATACTGCACAACACACACTCTCACTGGGACACTGCTACCCACACAGATTTATGATTACCTATACTGCACTGAACACTAAGGACACAGGTAACACCTAGGTACTTACTCTAAACAATACACAATTAGGACTCACTGACACATACTTGCTCATACACACAGACACAAGTCTCTCACCCAACTGATACACACAGCATAATCTGCACAGAAATCTGATACCCCATATGCCCAACACACACTGGATCACTACCCCCCAATATTTTTGACACTCTAACACAGGCAAGTTGCTGAAAACACACATAGGCACACACACACCCCTCTATATCAACACACACACACAGGCACTTCACACCAATACAACACACACACAGGTCTAAACAGTTTTCCCCCAACTAATTCCCTCAACTAACCACTCAAGAGTTGCTACTGTATCATATCTAACTTCCCACACATCTGCAGACTTGCAGTTCAAGACTTGGTGTCTGCTGCTACTGTGACCACTTACTGCTCGATCCGCCTATTTTCTTACAATGTCTGATGCAACAATATTGCAGCTGCACTCTTAATGTCGACCCCTAAATCTACATTGGTACCTCACGAAGGCACTACAACTGCTATTCTCCTGACCATTCCCAGTTTCCCTCCGTCCTCAACTTCCTGTTGTGTGATACACACTGCAATCTACAGCAAAATATTGCTGTTAAGAATCTAACATCTCCTCTCCCTTCCTAACTGATACCTAACAACTTGAACACCATACCTGATACTTAATCTAATCTCACATTCACTATCCCTATTGACACACAGAACTTACTAAAACCAATATACCAGTCTTTACTGATACATTGAGAACCAGCACTCGATCCTCACCTCTAGTCCAACCTGGACCATAACCCGATCATCCAGTCCATACCCCTCAAACAATAATGGTATCAGCTATCACCCATGACCACAACCAATAGTATCAGCTGCTAATGCAGTTGTTGCTGCTACTGATACACACTGACACAGTTTCTGAAATTACAACTACCTTCACACAGAACTACTCACATGCACATATGCCTCATACAAGGATACACTATAACCTACACTACACATACCCAGAATTCCTCACTCAGTCTTCATACCTACACACTCTAATTTCCCTTGCACAGACACAACTGAAACTGCTACACATAGTCTCACACATCCATAGATTCATAGTTTGAACTACACAGGCACTTCTCACTCATCTACACATTGGTTCATACGGATACAGGAACTCACACACACTCAACAGCCACAATAAAACTGCACACAAAACTTAACACATAGAATTTGGATACTCAATGATGCTGAAATCCGATACTGACCAATTCAAGAGGATCTCCGACTGATACACATGCTACACAGGATTTAAACTAGATTCACCCAACCATATAATTCTGGATGCACAATGGAACCCAAAAACACATACCCGACTGTTCAGAACCTCCCCATTGCTGTACACAGCACAGCAAAGACTCGACTCCACAGAAAAATCAGAACAACAACACATCACACATATGCATATATATATACATCAGCCATCATACCTCCAATTAGATAATAATACAGTAGGTTAGATAGGTAATTCCTCCTGTGAAGCATTTCCCCAAACACATGATGTGCCCAAACGAAACCACACTAAGATCTCCTAAAAACCCAAAGCAAAACCCTAAATCAATATCTAACCTACACATAGGAGGGTGAAATCAGTCTATAAACAACCACCTAGGGTTAGGGTTCCTGATAATTGGGGAAAACCCCAATTGGTCACCAAAACCTAATCAAAAACCCTAAAATTCGAATTACACAGCAAGGGGTTCCCTAATGGCCAATAATCAACAGAAAAACAGAGATTACATGTATAAAATGGGGTTTTACCTGCAGGGAGATGGTTCCCTATGGAAGTTCTTCCTTCCCAAGTCTCCTTGACCCAAGTTCCCTGATTTCCTTGCTTTGGAGGAGGAGAAAATGGAAGCCCTAGGTTTAATCTCGAAAAATGGGGTGGGGAGATGGTTTCTCTAGATGGAGGCTAGGGTTTCTCTTTTCTACATGAAGGATGGCTTTGTGAGAAGCTTCCTTTTTATATTAAACCTAGTTTTAGGGTTTCCATGCATAGTTTTTAGGTTAAACCCCCTGGCCCTCTCATGTAGAACCTAATAGACTCAGGTTAAGTCAGTCTAGGGTTTTGAGGGTTCCATCCTAATTTAAAATTCTAGGGTTTTGCTAGAATAGGGTTTACAAATTAGGGTTTGGTCATTAGGGTTTGCCCTACTGCGTTCTAGAGTTTGACCTAAAATCAAAAATTACTAAAATAATATAATTAGTTATAAAAACTCAGCAAATAATTAAATTCATTATTAATTAATTTAGCTAAATTACACAAATGCCCCTTATATGGAAAAGTGGTAGTGACAAGTCTACCCTCCTAAAAGAAATTTCGTCCTCGAAATTGGACTGAACTAGAACAAGAATGAAATCAGAAAAGGAATATACCTCAAGTCTAGAAGAGATACGGGTATTGCTCGCGCATCTCGTCCTCTCTCTCCCAGGTCGACTCCCCTGGAGAGTGATGTCTCCATGCAACATGAACCAAGGGAATAGTTTGGTTCCGCAACACCTTCTCTCTGCGGTCCAAGATCTCTACGGGCTGCTCAGGGTAGCTGAGCGTAGGACCAACCTCAATCTCCGAGTGATCAAGTACGTGACTAGGGTCGGCCACGTACCGTCTCAGCTGCGACACGTGGAACACATTATGCACTCCCTCCAATGCAGGCGGCAAGTCTAATCTATACGCCACTGTACCTATCTTCGCAAGAATACCAAAAGGTCCGATGTAGCGTGGGCTAAGCTTCCCGCTTCTACCAAAACGAATCGTTCCACGCGTCGGAGAAATCCGTAGGAATACTAGGTCGCCAACCTAAAACAAAACAATCTCAGCACGCAGTCTAAACAAACAAACACAACCCAGAAAATTAACAATTCTATACCTGAAACTCAAGGGGTCTACGGTGGCTGTCGGCCCAATGCCGCTGTCTGTCCTGCGCCACTCGCAGTCTGTCTCTGATGAGTTTTACCTTTTCTGCTGCATCCACGACCATTTCTGGTCCTAGCAAGGCTCTCTCTCCAACGTCGTCCCACGATAGCGGTGTACGACACCTCCGTCCATAAAGAGCCTCAAACGGTGACATCTCGATGCTGGCCTGGTAGCTGTTGTTGTAAGAGAACTCTACCAGGTGCAGATGATCCTCCCAAGAACCTCCAAGATCTAGAACACAAGTGCGTAGCATATCCTCGAGAGTCTGAATAGTCCGTTCGGACTGTCCGTCTGTCTGGGGGTGATATGCGGTACTGAACTTGAGCTGAGTGCCCAAGCTAGCCTGCAGACTCCTCCAGAAGTGGGAAGTGAAACGACTATCCCGATCCGAGACGATGCTTACTGGAACTCCATGAAGTCTAACAATCTGCCGCACGTACATCTCTGCTAGCTTCTCTGTCGACGTACCCACCTTGAAAGGTAAGAAATGGGCTGATTTGGTCAACCTGTCCACGATGACCCAAATCGCGTCCTTCCCTCCTGGAGAACGTGGAAGCCCTGAAACAAAATCCATGGTCACGTGCTCCCATTTCCATTCTGGAATAGGTAAAGGTTGAAGCAAACCCCCTGGCCTCTGCCGGTCTGCCTTTACCTGCTGGCACACTAGACACCGAGATACGAAGCGTGCTACCTCGCGCTTCATTCCATACCACCATACGTGCTCCCTCAAGTCTCGATACATCTTGTTGGCACCGGGATGCATCGAGTACTGAGAGCGGTGTGCCTCCTGTAGAACCTCCTCGCGCAGCTCCCCGCTCGGCACACACATCCTCGTGCCGTGCCGTAAGGAACCATCCTCTGCGATAGTAAAGTCGTCCGACAATCCTGTCTGAACCTGTGCCCTGATACTCCTCAGAGCCTCATCCTCGTACTGCGCAGCTCTGATCCTGTCCATCAGTTCGGACTGTATCTGCAATCCCCACATCTGAATCTCAGTACCGGGAACTAACACCTCAATCTCCAAGCTCTCCAAATCAGCCAACAAATGCCTATCTGTCGTCAAGTACATAGCCGTCGGATACCTGCTCAAGGCATCGGCGACTACGTTAGCCTTCCCTGGATGGTACTGCAATGAAATGTCGAAGTCCTTCATCAGCTCCAACCACCTCCTCTGCCTCATGTTCAGCTCCTTCTGTGTGAACACGTATTTCAAGCTCTTGTGGTCTGTGAAGATCTCCACACGCTCTCCGTACAGGTAATGTTTCCATAGCTTTAGAGCGAAGATAACTGCTGCCAACTCCAAATCATGGGTGGGGTAGTTCTTTTCATGAGGGCGTAACTGCCTGGAAGCATAGGCAATTACCTTCCCGTGCTGCTGAAGAACACATCCCAGACCCTTCCCTGAAGCATCACTGTAAATGGTAAAACCACCTGTCCCTGCTGGCAACGTCAAAATTGGAGCTGTCGTCAACCTCTTCTTCAGCTCATCAAATGCAGCCTGGCACTCCTCCGTCCACACAAAATCCACATCCTTCCTAGTCAGTCTGGTCATAGGCGCTGAAATCTTGGAGAAGTCTTGTACAAACCTCCTGTAGTATCCTGCTAGCCCGAGAAAACTCCTGATCTCAGCTACCGAACTGGGGGTAGCCCACGACTCCACTGCCTCGATCTTCTTTGGGTTAACCGAGATTTCGTCACCCGATACCACATGCCCAAGAAATTCGACCTTGTCAAGGAAGAATTCACACTTAGAGAGTTTCCCGTATAGCTTCTACCTCCTGAGAGTCTCTAAGACCAATCTCAGGTGCTCTTCGTACTCCTCCGGTGTCTTGGAATACACAAGAATATCGTTGATGAACACCACTACGAACTTGTCAAGGTACTGGTGGAACACCTTGTTCATCAAGTTCATGAATACTGCCGGTGCATTGGTTAAACCAAATGGCATCACCATGAACTCAAACTGGCCGTATCTGGTCCGAAAAGCTGTCTTCGGCGTGTCTTCTCTCTTCACTTTCACCTGGTGATAGCCTGACCTCAAATCTATCTTTGAAAACATCCTCGCCCCGCTCAACTGGTCGAAAAGATCATCTATCCTCGGCAGCGGGTACTTGTTCTTGATGGTGATATTGTTCAAAGCTCTATAATCAATGCACATGCGCACCGTGCCGTCCTTCTTCGGTACGAACAATACCGGAGCTCCCTATGGTGATGAACTGGATTTGATGAAGCCTTTGTCCTGCAACTCCTCAACTTGCTTCTTCAGTTCTGCCAGCTCGCTGTTGTTGACTCTATAGACATGTTGTGAAATGGGCTCCGCTCCTGGAACCAAGTCTATAGAGAATTCAACATCTCGGTCTGGCGGCAAACCTGGCAACTCTTCTGGGAATACATCCAGGAACTCCGCTATCAGAGGATGTGGCAATTCCTCTTCTTCTGCCCTGGCTCCGCAAAATGTGCACCTGCTCTGTTCCGCTGCTCCTCTGACTACCTCAAACTCCGGCTCTCCTGGTGGTCTAAACAATACTCTGCCTCCATAACAATCTATAGTAGCATGATGCCTACTCAACCAGTCCATTCCGAGTACAATGTCGTACCCTGGAAGTGGCATGACGAGTAAACTCACGCTCAAGTCTCGGCCTCCTACTGACACTCTCCGGTCCTTGCAGTGATCACGGACTAGGATAATACCTCCACCAGTCATGATCTTGCAAGTCCTAGCTAATGGTTCTGTGTCTAAATGATGTCGAAGTGCATATGATACAGACACAAAACTATGGGAAGCGCCAGAATCGAATAAAGTAAATGCGGGAATACAATCGAGAAGAACCGAACCTGTGATCAAGTCTCCTGCTGGCTCGATCTCCTCTACTGCCATGGCGTATGCTCGCCCCTGGGGTGCACCTCTCTGCTGCTGATGCTGGGCGAACTTCTGATGTTGTGGTGGAAGTGGTCCCCTCTGTTGTTGGCCTCCTGGTGCTGCAGGTACCCTGCCTGGACCTCTCTGGGCGGCTGCTCCACCCTGACCTGGACGAGTCCGAATGGTAGGGCAATCCCTCAGTTGATGTGTCGTCGATCCGCAGGACAAACATGAGCCCAATCTATGCCTGCAGATCTCTCTAGTATGTCCCATCTTCCCGCAGTACGCACACTGGATGGCGGGCTGGTTCTGTCTCTGTTGCTGCTGCTGGGCCTGCCCTCGGGCTGGTGCCTGATGCTGCTGCTGAAAGGGTCTCTGCTGTTGCTGCTGAAAGGGTGGACGCTTGCCCGGTCCCGTACTACTGTTTGCTCCTCCGGAACCATCGCGTCCCCTCTTGGGCCTGAGGCCCAAGTCGTCCTCGGCTACTTGGGCATCCATCAATATGCCCTCGTAGGTAGCTGTGCGACGTCCCGACGTGCGAGACTTGATCTCCCTTGTCAGCCCTTTCCTGAATTTCTGGGCCCTGTCCCCCGGATCTCTAATCATCGATGGCGCGAAGCGGCTCAGGCGGGAAAACTCTGCGGCATACTCGTCGACGGACGAGCTCCCCTGGGCTAAGTCATGGAACTGACTCTCCAAAGCTCCCAGGGCGACATCAGGAAAGAACTTTTCTTTGAAGAGCTCCTTGAAAGCCTCCCAAGTGAGTCCCCCGCGCAAGAGTCTCGGCTCCGTGCGAAACCACGTCAAGGCAATGTCGAACATCTGGCTGCTAGCGGCCTCGATCTGAAGCGCCTCTGGAATCTGCGCCAAACGCAAGTTCCTCTCGATGTCCTCTAGCCAATCATCGGCGTAGAGTATCCCTTCTGTCCCCTTGAACTCCCGAGGCATCATCCTCTTGAAGTCCACAATGGTGCCCGGCCTCTGTTGTTGCTGACCAGGTTGTTGCTGCTGCTGAGTGACTCTCTCCACAGCTTGGAGAGCCACTTGGTGAGCATTCTCCATGTTCACCCTCATCATCTCTGTCTGGGCCTGATGTGCCTCAGCCTGCACTCTCTGGGCCTCTGCCGACGTCCTCTGGGCATCGACCATGCCCTGAATCAAAGCGAACATTTGTGCTCCATCGACGGGCACACCTCCTGGATGCTGAACTGGTGGTGGTGGTGCCGTCGTAGCTGTGGGGACCCTCTGAACTGGTGGTGGAGGACCCCCGAATGCTGCAGACACTCCCACATGTACTGAAGATGTAGGAGGTGCTGCTGATGTCTGTCCGGCAGCGCGAGAGGTGGCAGACCTCTCTGAATCTGCTGCTCCGAGTCTCTGGGACCTTCTTGGCGGCATCCTGAAGACAGATCGAAAGATTCAATTAAGGCAATAGATATGATATCAAGGAAGGACAGAAAAATTTCTAAAGGAATTAATCATTAAGAATAGTATCATAAGAATCAGAATTTCCTAATTGTGATTGAGCATACCATCGGCCTAATTCCTGTTTCCTAAAACAGGCTCGTAGTAATACTCTAAGCGAGCACCACTACGATATCACTCTAATCTGAATCTAAGACTAAGACTACAGACTAGACCGCAGACCTGCATGGGCCACCACTAAAAACGTGTCACGACCCGCACCCGGAAATTGGGCATGAGTCGTGGGTACGTCCAGCCTACGCCGCAGCATCGGCGGTAGAACGCTGTCTAGGTCACAAACATAGTATATCCTGTCAATAGTCTCAACTCCGTACGGAGGACAATGATAAATAATCCACAGTTCTATAATATACTCAATCACAACTATAAACATAATGGCACGATGAGAATTGAAAAGAGTTCTATTAAAAACCAACCACATTAATCCAACTCAAATCCTGGGTCTAAATGACCTCACCAAGTCACAAATAATAAATACATCTCAGTCTCAGTCTAAAACAATAAATGCAGAAAAGTAATCTAAGAACAGGCTGGTAAGTTTTCCTCTAGGATAGGCACCTCCTCTGGGATTTCTGGAGTGAAATCTCCCTCTATTCCTGGGCCGTAATGAGTGGGGCAAAAGTCCTCCAGGTCCTCTGAAAATGTTGTTATCCAGTCAGGATTGGAGCGAAGCACAAGCACTAACAGCAGTTTCATTAAATTGACAAAATCTATAAATAGTGTAAGAGATACAAGATGGAAATAAAAGCTGAACATGTGAGGTACTGGAGAAATGAAATAGACAATAGAGCATCTAGCAATGAGCAATAAATAGTGAATGCTAGAACAAGTAAATCTGAATAAAGATAAAACATCTAGCTAAGTGGTTGAAATATTAGTTTATTATGTGATCGGCTTGGGACTAGATCAGGCTGGTTATATATGATTAGCTATGATTCTTTTAGGTCAGGCTAACCGCATGGTTAGCTATGGTGCATATAGTGGTCAGGCTAATCATATATAACAGCTATGGAGCATATAAATGGTCAGGCTGCACCCGACGTGAGAAGTGGGGTGAGCTATGGTACATATAATGTTTGGATATGATCACATAATCTACTAATAGTTCCCCATCCCCCAGCTAGCACGATGGATTCCAATCACGACTCCTCATGATGGGGATCTAGGGTGCTAACTCGTGTATCCACAGTGTCGGAATCAAGTATGTAATACACTACAATTTATAGAAGTAATCAACAATGAAAACTGTCAGAGAATGTACTCGCCTGTGGTCCTGAGCAAGGTGTGAGGATCGATGTCCAAAATGGGATCAAAATGACCTAATATGGAAATTCAATGTTAATTAATGAATTAAAAGAATAACATGTTTAACAATTTAAATACGAGGTTTCTAGGTCAAAACTAGCTAAACTAGGCCTTAGCTAGGTCCAACTAGGTCCACTAGTCAAATCTATACCATAATAGTCTACATTAGACAACATCTAACTAAAGTAGTTATTATCAGTTATACTAACTATTTATTGGTTATACTAAATGTTTTAGTGATTTAGTAAATACTAGTTAATACTAGTTACTACCTTAACTACCTTAGTGTACCCTTACCTTACTCATTAGCATATCCCCTCATCAATACTACCTTATGTGTGCTTACCTCACACTGAATTCTAGTGTTACACCCTAGTTGATACTCTAGTGGCTATCTCCACTAGTTATCTGCTACTCTATACATCAATCCCCAATTCCTAGGTATCTACCTACTGATACTCAGATACTCCTGCACCTTAGTTCCAATAGGATACTTACCCATATTCACAATATTAGTCTTCCTCCCTCTCCAAAACCTGTGCACTCAAGTGCTCACTGCTCTCTCTCTCTCTCTCTCTCTCAGACTTACACACTGTCACCCAAGTTACTGATACTGCACAACACACACTCTCACTGGGACACTGCTACCCACACAGATTTATGATTACCTATACTGCACTGAACACTAGGGACACAGGTAACACCTAGGTACTTACTCTAAACAATACACAATTAGGACTCACTGACACATACTTGCTCATACACACAGACACAAGTCTCTCACCCAACTGATACACACAGCATAATCTGCACAGAAATCTGATACCCCATATGCCCAACACACACTGGATCACTACCCCCCCAATATTTCTGACACTCTAACACAGGCAAGTTGCTGAAAACACACATAGGCACACACACACCCCTCTATATCAACACACACACACACAGGCACTTCACACCAATACAACACACACACAGGTCTAAACAGTTTTCCCCCAACTAATTCCCTCAACTAACCACTCAAGAGTTGCTACTGTATCATATCTAACTTCCCACACATCTGCAGACTTGCAGTTCAAGACTTGGTGTCTGCTGCTACTGTGACCACTTACTGCTCGATCCCCCTATTTTCTTACAATGTCTGATGCAACAATGTTGCAGCTGCACTCTTAATGTCGACCCCTAAATCTACATTGGTACCTCACGAAGGCACTACAACTGCTATTCTCCTGACCATTCCCAGTTTCCCTCCGTCCTCAACTTCCTGTTGTGTGATACACACTGCAATCTACAGCAAAATATTGCTGTTAAGAATCTAACATCTCCTCTCCCTTCCTAACTGATACCTAACAACTTGAACACCATACCTGATACTTAATCTAATCTCACATTCACTATCCCTATTGACACACAGAACTTACTAAAACCAATATACCAGTCTTTACTGATACATTGAGAACCAGCACTCGATCCTCACCTCTAGTCCAACCTGGACCATAACCCGATCATCCAGTCCATACCCCTCAAACAATAATGGTATCAGCTATCACCCATGACCACAACCAATAGTATCAGCTGCTAATGCAGTTGTTGCTGCTACTGATACACACTGACACAGTTTCTGAAATTACAACTACCTTCACACAGAACTACTCACATGCACATATGCCTCATACAAGGATACACTATAACCTACACTACACATACCCAGAATTCCTCACTCAGTCTTCATACCTACACACTCTAATTTCCTTTGCACAGACACAACTGAAACTGCTACACACAGTCTCACACATCCATAGATTCATAGTTTGAACTACACAAGCACTTCTCACTCATCTACACATTGGTTCATACGGATACAGGAACTCACACACACTCAACAGCCACAATAAAACTGCACACAAAACTTAACACATAGAATTTGGATACTCAATGATGCTGAAATCCGATACTGACCAATTCAAGAGGATCTCCGACTGATACACATGCTACACAGGATTTAAACTAGATTCACCCAACCACATAATTCTGGATGCACAATAGAACCCAAAAACACATACCCGACTGTTCAGAACCTCCCTATTGCTGTACACAGCACAGCAAAGACTCGACTCCACAGAAAAATCAGAACAACAACACATCACACATATGCATATATATATACATCAGCCATCATACCTCCAATTAGATAATAATACAGTAGGTTAGATAGGTAATTCCTCCTGTGAAGCATTTCCCCAAACACATGATGTGCCCAAACGAAACCACACTAAGATCTCCTAAAAACCCAAAGCAAAACCCTAAATCAATATCTAACCTACACATAGGAGGGTGAAATCAGTCTATAAACAACCACCTAGGGTTAGGGTTCCTGATAATTGGGGAAAACCCCAATTGGTCACCAAAACCTAATCAAAAACCCTAAAATTCGAATTACACAGTAAGGGGTTCCCTAATGGCCAATAATCGACAGAAAAACAGAGATTACATGTATAAAATGAGGTTTTACCTGCAGGGAGATGGTTCCCTATGGAAGTTCTTTCTTCCCAAGTCTCCTTGACCCAAGTTCCCTGATTTCCTTGCTTTGGAGGAGGAGAAAATGGAAGCCCTAGGTTTAATCTCGAAAAATGGGGTGGAGAGATGGTTTCTCTAGATGGAGGCTAGGGTTTCTCTTTTCTACATGAAGGATGGCTTTGTGAGAAGCTTCCTTTTTATATTAAACCTAGTTTTAGGGTTTCCATGCATAGTTTTTAGGTTAAACCCCCTGGCCCTCTCATGTAGAACCTAATAGACTCAGGTTAAGTCAGTCTAGGGTTTTGAGGGTTCCATCCTAATTTAAAATTCTAGGGTTTTGCTAGAATAGGGTTTACAAATTAGGGTTTGGTCATTAGGGTTTGCCCTACTGCGTTCTAGAGTTTGACCTAAAATCAAAAATCACTAAAATAATATAATTAGTTATAAAAACTCAGCAAATAATTAAATTCATTATTAATTAATTTAGCTAAATTACACAAATGCCCCTTATATGGAAAAGTGGTAGTGACAATTACCCCTTGATGTATTAAGAAGACTTGAGAGTAGTATAGACACTACTAGAGTTAGTTAGAAGTTTTACCATAATGTTTGACACCTAGTATCGCATAGTCTTTTGACCTATTAATTGAAGTGTAACTGAATGATATTTATCGCATGCTAGCAAAAGACGACAGTGTTTATTCAGACCATAGAATTTAAAGGTCCTTGCCCTATTTGGTCGACTAGCGACTTAGATAAGGAGGTTGTATGATAACTGTAGAGATTGTAGAGTCTTTTATTATTATTGCTTATGTTGTTTTTGCTTTTGCGAACTTGAATTATTTTGTAACTTCTCACATCATAATCCAGCGTTATATTTTCTGTGCTACCTTGAATTATGCTGCTATTATAGCCTAGTTTTTGCAAGCTTAATCTTATATCGAGCTTGTTCATGACATATGTGTTATTGGGGCCTGATCAACCACACTAATACAAATTGTCTAATCAGAATCAGTGTATTATGGTCTAGCTAGCCATAATGTACTTGATTCGCCCTTCGCAATAGTATTTTACGTGGATTGAGATGTATAGTGGACCAGTAGACAAATATACTTACCCTCTAGATACGATAAAGCATATCATATCAAGTACATAACTACACCGATGTGAGCATGCGAATAGAAAATTACCAAATTAAGATTTCAATCCACAACTGTCTTGACAATTCCCATTTGAATTCTTTAAACGCTTTGATTCCCATACTTCCATTCTATTACCCCTCCTTGAACTCTTTTCCGTTGCTTTCCGTCTTCCCTTATTTCGGAAAGACGAAATCTCGTGCTTGGATATAAGTGATACACGGATAGTACAAGATATACCCCATAGGCCAATCACATTATTTGGTGACTATCTTTCATAATTGATTAAGGGCATATCACATATGATATAGTTGGTGTTAAAGTTTTGAGGATTGAATGACATGAGAAAATAAATTGAGGAATATTTTCTTAAGTGTAAGAGCCTTATGTGATAGATGGATAAATTCTAAGTTGGGTAGAAATTGCATTATTAAACTTGAGGAGAATTCTTTTAGATTGTGATCAAGTAGGATTAGATTGAGAGATTAAGTCCTTTTAAATGTGGAGAATTTTAAAAGAAGGATTAAGATAATGAGAATTTAATAAATTTTAAAAATCTTGATATTGAGGACCCAATATTTATACTTTGAGCACATGATTTAAATTTTGAATATTGAAGGATGAATCATCGATTTAAATTTTTAGGATAAATATAGAATTTTAGACTTGAACAACTGGTGAATTAGATTTAAATTTTACAATTTGATGATTTGAATTAAAAGTTTAATTTTGATTGTTGGGTCACCTATTTGAAATATTGAGGATGTAAATTGAGTTTAAATATTTGAAGAGTACAAAATTCTTAATTTGAGAATAGGAATAAGATTTGATTAGAATTGTTTATTGTTCAAAGTCTAGAGAAGATTATGATAGTTGAAAATTATGATATAAATTTTGATGTGGGATGTCATATAGACATGAGTTAGATTTGGATGTTGATTATTTAAAAATCGAGAAGAGATTACGACAGGTTGAATTTTGATTTAAACAGTGGTTATATTAATTTTGAAGTGATCGCAATAGATTCGAATAGATTTTGTTATTTAAATTTTTGGAAGAGATTGCGATTGATGTACATTATGTACGAATGTGAAGGATTTAAGAAATTATGTCTTATTTTAATTTCGAGGACGAAATTGTTTTAAGTTGGGTGGATTGTAAACTCCCTCACCCAAAATAGGTATTTGTGTATATTTTATATTATTATATTTATTATAAATATTGAATTTATTTAGAGTATTCTCTTAGTTAATTAGAAAATAATTTTTTTTTAGTATATTTACTTATATAAATATTTATTTAGAATTATTTTAGGTTATTTTAGATTTTTGGAGATTTTTCTAGAATTTTTGGTAATTAAAACTTAGAAAATATAAATTTCTAGGACTTCTATGATTTACTATACGACCATACTTGCATGTCGTTCCTACCAAATATTTATTTTAGTTTAAAATATTTAATTATATTTTTTTGTAATTTATTTAGAATTTTAAGATTATTTAGGATTTATTTGGATATATATAGTCTTAATATTAGATAGATGCTAATTTAGTGTTAATAGATATTAATAAGATTTTATAAATTATTTGTATTATCTTTAATTATATTTAAGATTATAAATTATTGAGATAAATTCAAACTCTATTTTAAATTAATTCAAATCATGAACCTACTAGGAAATCAACTTCATGCATATCCTATCCTTATTTAAATTCATCATAATCCTATCCAAATTAACTAATCCTAGTCGTATTTAATTAAGTAGTATCCACCATTATAAATACCTCATCCTTCATATTTTTCTTCCCCAAATTCCTCTCTTTTTCGTCCAAAAATAGACAAAATTTGTCATAAATTCAGCCTCATTTTCTACTAGTTATGACGAATTAAAAAGACGATATCTCCTAGCTCCGGACTCCAAACGCGCTCCAGTTTTTTTGTTAGAATAATAATGAGGTTAGATTTCTGATTATATAAATTGTTTTTCTAAATTATTAGTATTAAATTCTGGAAAATTCGTAGAGCACAGCATGTCCGAAAATAGACGTATTTCGATGTATTCGTGATTCCGGGAGAACCAGGAATCAGAATTATGAACCGTTTCAAGTTTCGGAAAGCTAATGTCGAAATAATCGACATATATTTTTCCCAGAATTTATTTCGAAGTATTTACATACTGTTAATTCTATAGAACTTCTAGGTTAGAATTTAACCATCGGTGCACAATACAAAATTTGTATGTGTCATAATTCCCAAACGAATTTGAATTCGGACGAGCCATAAATTCCAGCATATTTTTGAAGCTGAAATCTACAGGAAATCATGCATGAAAGTTGAGTTTGTGTCGGTTGACTTTTCGGTCAACAGATCGCCTCGATTTGCGTGCCATGAGTCTCGAGTTGATAAATTTTAGTTTCTTTGGACAAAATTTAGGAATTAACATAAAAATCAGAATAATAAGATTAAAATAGGATTTTAGAGTAATTATTCCAGAAGCAGGACTTGGACTGTGACTTGGACTGTGACAAAATTTAGAGTTGATAAATTTGTAATACATAGGCTATTTGGACTGTGACTTGGACTCTGATTCATACCAGCAGCAGGACCCCAGGCAAGATACCTTGCCAAATTGCTTATAGTATTTTGCATGCTTAGTATATTTATGTATATTTATTGCATTTCTGTTTATTTATTGCATGTGTAGTTTCTTTCAGTCATTACTATATATTAGATATGTTGACACACACTTGCCACTTAGTATCATGAGAGGACAATCATTAGGCGTATGGGATTTTAACCACTCTGGTAAACCATAGTAACTAGCATGCACTATGGTGGTCGTGTCCGATGGTCGCTACCCCCGAGGTATGTCGATTGATGGAGTCCGAGGGTCGCTACCCCAGAGGTATGTCGGCTGATGATGTCCACTGACGAGCGTGAGGTTGTGAGGATTAGATCGAGTAGCCTACCCTTTCCCATACGTCGAAAAGTTATCCTCATTTGCATTCATATAGATTGTCCTGTACAGCATACTTATCTATTTTCAAACATTATGCATGTTTACTGTATTCAAATTGGCTCGTATTTTCTGTATCTTGTTACGTCCCTCTGAGGACCTGGTCTGCTGCCAGGTGTATCTTTTCTTGAGTATTTGCAGGAGCACAGATTTGGATGGTTACATGTGATCCGAGGATGTCTTCTCATCGAGCTGTAATTGATAGCTGGTATTCTTATATTGTGTTGTGGTGTTGTACTCATATTGTATTTACCTCTCTATTCGAGTTGGTAGTGGATTTGTCTCCATCCAACTATCATCCTTAGATACTTCTTATTGAGATCTAGTTTCATAGATACTGGTTATTTATTTCTATATGATTTTGGTGGATGAGATTTAGATTTTACCCTGTGACTTGTATTATATTTTATACACTTGTGGATTTTGTATTCATATTACAGCGTACGTATGGATTTGGTTTCCATATATTGGAGTTGCCATATCCATACGGCTGGCATGCTTACGTGTTCCTAGTCCTACGTATTTGGGACTGGGGCGTGACAACGTCCGCCTTGCGACAATAAATTATCGAGTTAAGGTTTGGCAACTACTTCTACTGTGCACGGAAATACGTCCTTGATTTCCTTGCTCAACATACTGGGTTTATGCCCAGAGTCCAGGTGAAATATTGGTCCTTGACGACAGGTCTCAAGATTAATGCGATTGCTGGTTATTAGATGAGTTCTAATTCTTGCTAATCATCACCGTTATATTTATAATTTAGGGTTAACTAAGTTGTGTCCAGAATATAACTATCGCGACGACACGACGCTTATATACGAACACGATACAAAGAGTATAGGCATTTACCTCGCTGGCTGGACGAGGTTCTTCTCATCGCCTGGTCGTCCTTCGACGAATGGGAACTCCGGCGTCGGCCGGCGAGCAGCGTCAGCGGCAGCAGCTGAAACAGCAAGAGCAGGGACCGCAGCAGCAGCAGCTGCTCCGGCAGCGGCATTGCTGGGTAGAGTAGTGCGGTGGTGGTCATCCAGACGAGATGCGGTCGGGCGGGGTTGGCCTGCGGCAATGTTCCGGTCGGAACAGTCGGGGGCTGGGGTGTACACCGGTCGAGAAGCAGTCGGTTGGGGGTATGCACCGGTCGGGTTGGGATGTAGTCGGTTGAGGGAAGTTCGACGGGTTGGGGAGCAGTCGGCAGGGGGAAGTCCGGCGGGTTAGGGATCAGTCGGCAGGGGGAAGTCCGGCGGGTTGGGGAGCAGTCGGTTGGGGAAGTCCGGCGGGTTGGGGATCAGTCGGCAGGGGGAAGTCGGCTAGGGTTTTGGGAAGAAGGATAAATAGTAGTTTTTTAGGGTTATGTATGAGGGGGTTTTGTATTTATAGTTGGTGATAGAGATTATGGGCTGGACTCGAGGGTTGGGCCTGTCCGGCTTGTTGGGATAGAAATGGTCCACTTGAAAGGCGCATGTAGGCTTGGTTTGGTTCTGCTTGAGGTAAATTGGCCCTAAATTTAAATTAATTAACAATTCAACTTGGTAATTCCAAATGCGTCAAAAACATAAAGATCTAGATTTTTGGGTGGTACACAGGAGTCGTGGCATAACAAGTTTGGTGTAGACTGATACCCTAATTTGGGTACGTGGGATTTGGGTTGTGGTTGCATCTTAATAAAATAATTAAATAAATCCTATATTTGACGAGGGGGTTTACAATCTACCCTCCTTAGAGTATTTCATCCTCGAAATTTAAACATACGTATGGTAAAAACTAAAGACTGAATTAAATGCTACTACATACCTAAGCCTTCGAAGAGGTAGGGGTAATGCTGGCGAATATCCTCCTCGCGTTCCCAGGTTGACTCGCCGGGTGCATGATGTCTCCATGCGACACGAACTAGGGGGATGGTCTGCCCTCGCAATACCTTCTCACTTTTGTCTAGAATCTCCACAGGCTCCTCTTCATATGATAGGCTCGGGCCGACTGTGATTTCAGAATGGTCAAGCACGTGACTAGGGTCCGGTATGTACCTCCTCAATTGAGATACATGGAAGACGTCATGGACTCCTTCCAAAGTCTGCGGCAAGGCTAATCTGTAAGCAACCTCTCCGACGCGTTCTAGCACATCGAACGGTATGATGTACCTCGGATTCAGCTTTCCTCGGCCTCTGAATCTGATAGTCCCTCGAGTAGGCGAGATCTTTAGAAATACGTGATCTCTAACCTGAAACTCTAAGGGTCATCGATGGCATTTGCCCAATGCTTCTGCCGGTCTTGTGCTGCTCGTAGGTGTCCTTGGATCTTCTTCACCTTCTCTACTGTACGAACGACCATCTCTGGACCGAGAATCTGTCGCTCACCTATATCACTCCAATATACTGGAGAACGGCATTTTTTGCCATACAACGCTTTGTAAGGAGCCATCTGGATGCTCGCTTGATAGCTGTTTTTATAGGAAAACTCGACCAGGTGCAAATGGTCCTTCCATGATCCTACGAAGTCAAGCATGCACGCTCTCAATATGTCTTCTAGCGTCTGAATGGTGCGCTCCGACTGGACATCTGTTTGTGGGTGGTACGCTGTGCTAAACTTCAGGCGAGTACCAAGACTCTCTTGCATACTCCACCAAAAGTAAGACGTGAACCTCGTATCCCTGTCAGACACGATACTAACTGGCACTCCATGTAGGCGCACAATCTCTCTCATGTACATGTCTGCTAAGACCTATGTAGATTATCCAACTCGGAAGGGTAAAAAGTGTGCAGACTTGGTGAGTTATCCACGATTACCCATACTGTATTGCGACCACTAGGACTCCTAGGAAAGCCCGTAATAAAGTCCATAGTTATGTGCTCCCATTTTTACTCCGGTATAGGTAGTGGTTGAAGCAATCCTGCAGACCTCTGATGTTCAGCCTTGACTTGCTGACACACCAGGCACTTGGCCACAAAGCGTGCTATATCTCTCTTTATTCCATGCTACCAGTAGTACTGTCTCAAGTCCATGTACATCTTTGTACCTCCTGGATGAATAGAGTAGGTCAAACTATGTGCTTCTGTCATTAACTCCTGCCGAAGTTCTCTATTTGGTACATAGAGACTATCTCCGCATCTCAAAGTTCCGTCTTCGTGTATCCGCAGTCCTGTCTGTAATCCAACCTCTGTCCTCTGTCTGAGCCTCTGAAATCTTGCATCTGGCGGCAAAGCAGCCTTGATTCTCTCCACCAATGTCAATTTCAGCTGAAAACTCGACAACTGTCCGTCTATTCCGGGCATGACAATCTCTATACCCATCTGCTCTAGATCTCTCAACTGATGTTGTTTGGTAGTCAGGAAGAATGCCATAGGTCTTCTGGTCAATGCGTCAGCTACTACGTTGGCCTTTCCCGGATGGTACTGTAGTTCGATCTCGAAATCTGTCATCACCTCGAGACAACGTCTCTGTCTCTGGTTCAGATCCTTCTGGGTGTAGACGTACTTTAAGCTCTTATGATCAGTAAATATCTCCACTCTTTCTCCATATAAATAGTGTCTCTAAAGCTTCAAACCAAAAATCACCGCGGCAAGCTCCAAGTCGTGGGTGGGATAGTTCTTCTCATGTGTCCTCAACTGTCTAGAAGCATAAGCTACAACCTTCCCATGCTGCATCAAGACACATCCTAATCCTTTCCCAGATGCATCGCTGTAGATCACGAATCCTCCGGGTCCGGATGGTATGGTCAAGATGGGTGTTGTAGTCAAACGCTTCTTCAGCTCATCGAATGCCTTCTGACACTCCTCTGTCCAGGTAAACTCCTGCTCCTTACGGGTCAAGCGGGTCATCGTCTCTGCAATCTCCGCGAAGTTCTCTACGAACCTCCGGTAATATCCGGCAAGTCCTAGAAAGCTCCTCACTTCTGAGACATTGGTAGGGGTCGGCCATGTCTCTACCGATGAAATTTTGGCCGGATCTAGGAAATACCTTCTCCTGAGATGACGTGTCCAAGGAAAGCGACACGATCTAGAAGAAACTCATACTTGCTCAGCTTGGCATAAAGTCTTTCTCTTCTCAGCGTCTCCAACACTAGTCTAAAGTGCTCTTTGTCACTACCCGATTCTAGAAAATAGGATCTTTTTTTTATTATTTTTTTATTTGGTAAATTGTGTATTGTATTTAATTATTTATATTTATATTTATTTAGTGCTTATTTTATTTTTTAATGATTGTTTTAGGGTTTTGGCTAGCCTGGACCCATGTCAGACCCTAGTGGACCCATGTCCGACCCAGCCCACACCCTTATGAGAATTATTTTGGGGTTTAAAAATATTTATTTTATTTTTAGGAGGTTAGTTGGGGAGATTTGGAGCTAGTTTGAGTGTTTTTGGACCCCGAAACCCAAAACCGAGTTTCGGAGGGGCATTTTGGACATTTGCCACTTTGGAGACCCCTTTAATTGACTTGTGGCCGGCCCCTACCTACCACAACCGTGCAAACCAGCAGCCACAGCAGCCATTCTTCTTCTTTCCACTCTTCTTCTTCATTCTTCTTCTTCTCCACTTCTTCTTTCTTCTTCCTTCTTCTCCAAAGTAAGTTCCTTCTACCATTTTTCTTCCTTCTTCTTCCATTCCTTCTCCTTATGCTAGCCCTAACCTTGTATTTTCCCTAACCTAGGTGTGAGGAGCTTAGATCTAGTGTGGGAGCTAGATTTGATGGCTTGGAGCTTGAGGGAGGTAATTTCTAGGGGTTGTGAGACCTTGGCCTTGGGATTCCAACTCCCAAGAGGTAAAACCTAACTTTCCCCTTGCTAATTATTTTTATATAGTGTTTAGTGTTGTAGAACCTTCCTAGACCCTAAGCCTACCCATAGGAGGAAGTTGGAACTAGTTTAGTTGAGTTTAGAGACTTTGACATTAGGTTTTGTGTCGAATTCGGATGGAATCCGAATTTGGCCTAATTTTGGGTGATGCCCTAGGTTAGACGGACCTAGGTAGACATTGTTGGGTGTCTAGAGAGTGAGTGCGTGTCTCCGTTTGGACACGGGAAGTCGTGTCGCAGAGAAATGGGCATTTCGGACGAAATTGGGGCTTTTCGTCGTCGCCGATTCTAAGTGCATGCGCGTTTCTGCCACGGACCTAGAATCGACGCGGGAGCACATTTTCTAGGATCTAGACATCATTTAGAGCGTGTGGGTAAATTTTGGGCCGATTCTGAGTTCGTTTGGTGTACGTTTCAGGAGGTTTTCCGAACCGCGCACCACGTGTTCGTCGAAATGACCGAACGGCTATTTCGGCATAGTTTCCTCGTTTCGGGCTTGTGCGCACGTTGGGTTAGTATCGGGGAGTGTGTGCTAGAGTTTTCGAGTTATATTTTATATATTTTAGGGTATTTGTGAGTGTCGGGGTCGTTGGGCGTGAGTGGGGCGTGTGGTTTGTGTGTTGTTGTGTGTTGTGTTGTGTTAGTGTATATGTATCTATATATATATATATATATATATATATATATATATATATATATATATATATATATATATATATATATATATATATATGTATATATTTATATGTATGTGTGTTTATGTATATATATTTATATATATATGTGTGTATTTATATCTATGTGCTTGTGTGTGTATATGTCTATGTATATATATTTATATGTATATGTGTAAGTGAGCTTGTGTGTGCATATGTATATATATATATATATATATACATATATATATATATATATATATATATATATATATATATATATATATATATGTATCTTAGAGTGTGTGTGTGTATTGATATATATATATATATTTGTATGTGTGTATATATATATTAATATGTGTGTTTATATATATTTATAGCTATGTATATATTTGTGTGTGAGTGTGTGTATTAGTGTGTTTGTGAGTGTGTAGGTGTGTCTGTTAGTGAGTGTGTTAGAATAGATATAAGTGTATATATATATAGGTATCTAGTAGTATATATATGGTTATATGTGTGTGTAAATATATATATATATATATATATATATATATATATATATATATATATATATATATATATATATATATAGGGTGATATATATATATATGTATAGGAGAGTGTGTGTGTGTGTGTGTGTGTGTGTAGCTAGAGGGGGGGTTCCAGCCCACTGCAGCAAGGCTGCAGCAGCAGCCAATAGCAGCTATATGCTGCAGCAGTAGCAGCCATATGGAGCAGCAGTAGCAGTAAATGCAGGCATAGCAGCAGCAAGTATGAAGCAAGCAAGAGCAGCAGCAGCGTGTTGGCGAGGGATAGGTGATAGATAATAAGTTAGATAAGATAGATAGATTGCTATATAGATAGGATAGATAATTAGATATATATATAAGTAGATGCATAGATAGATACCTATATCTATGGATAGATAAATAGGTAGATAAGATAAATAGATAGTTAGATGGCTAGATTAATAGATAGATAGCTAGGTATTTAGATAGATAGATACTAGATAGGTAGATAGCTAGATACTTAGATATACCTATCTAAGATATAGATATCTATATACCTATAAGTTATATATATATATATATATGTGTATAGGTAAGATAATGGGTATTTGGGTATATGTGTGTGGATAGCTATATACATAGGTATATACCTACTTAGATATATATAAATATGGTAGATATCTATATTACCTAGCCTAGATTAATAACTAGGTGCATAATTAGTAGCTAGATAGCTAGCTAGAGGGGTTTTTGAGCGAAACCTCAATACCTTGAGATACCGAGGTATCTCGATACCTTGAGATATTCAAGGTATTGAGTTTCGAGCGGGGTATTTGAGCATTAGCCTAGGAAATGTTTTGGAGTAATTTTTATATGTTTGTATATATATATATTTACGCATGCTAGCCTAGGTTTTAGCGGGTTTAGGCGGGGTGCGTGGCCTAGGGCGAGGTATCGGATACCGAGGGTATCCCGGTATCTCGACTAGGCGAGTTTGAGAGTTTAGTAGCTTAATGAGCTCGGTTTGACCTAGAATTTCAGGGGCACCCTAGTTTGACCTAGCTTTGACCATAATTGTCCTCGTTGACCGTAAAAGTCAATGTTTGACCTAGTTTTGACCTAGAGTTGACTTTTTGGATCCCGGGTTGACTTTTGACCCGAATTTCACCGGTTTGATCCGTTCGACCTAGAATAGCCCTAGAAGTCTATTTTTAATTATTTTATATCAGTTTAAATGCTTAGAACCCTGTTTAATCCTTGCTTTTTGCATTAGGTTCCTGCAATACCGATCCGGATCTCGATCCTCATCAGTTGCTCAGGACATCAGGCGAGTACCTACCTCTGATAGTTTCCATTTCATGATAGCATTTATATCACCTGTTCTAGAACTATAATACTTGATTCTGATACATTATTACACGAGCTGGTACTAGTGGATCCCGTCATGAGATGCTATCCCCCTTACCGTGTTCAGCGGGTACTCTATCACGTGTATTTCATTATGTGCTTCGGGTATTGATTCTCATGTACTATCATGTGCTTCTTGTGCTCTCGCCTTCATGTGCGCGAGCTATTATCATGTACGTAGCGTGTTGTGGTTGGATCCAATGGTATTAGTGGGGGAGGGGAGTAGGAGTTGGTTATGTGATCAAAGCCAAACAGTATTCATGTGTATGTCGGTTATGCAACTCACGCATAACGGAGTTATCGTAGTGTTTTTCATGTACAACCTAAGCCGATCACATAACGAACTTGTGCTCAAGGCACTTAGCTAGTATTCATGTTTCTCACCTGCAGTTACTTTTTCAGTACTTGTATTGTTCTCCAGTTTACTTTGCAGCTACTTATTGTGCTCCAGCATATATTTATTTCCTGTGCATCTTGTATACTTTTTTATTGCTCGTCATATACACCTTACCATGCATTTGGAGTTGCTTTCAGAGTTATGTACTTCGCTCCAGTCCTGACTGGGCATATTTTTTCCAGAGGATCCTGAGGACTATTGCCCGACGTTCTACGGGCCAGGTGTTGACGACTGTTGTGACCCCGTGATCGAGGAGGAGTGCACCGAGGAGACGCTTATAGCATCCTAGTTAGCTAGGTGGGTTTCCTGGGTTGTTCCCAGTGTTTTATTTTGGATTATTGTACTTATTCTTTTGTGGCTGTGAGATGTTGTAGCTATTATGGCCTTGGACTGTATTATTTTGGATTGTCTTGCTCTCTTGGTTCTGTTTCTTTGTTTATATCATATCGTGCTTATATTCTTCCTCTAGATTTTGTGATTGAGATCATTGATATATATATTGCGTGGTTGCACTCCTTTTGGAAAGGTCATGTCGGATTTTTTTGTGAGATATAGATAGATATGGTTGACCTAGAACGGACCTTTACAGCGTTCTACCGCCGATTCTGCGGCGTAGGCTGGACGTACCCACGGCTCATGCCCGATTTTCGGGTGCGGGTCATGACACTCTTCGTGCTCCTCATGGCTCTTCGAGTACACCAAGATGTCATCGATGAAGACTACCATGAACTGGTCTAAGTATTGATGGAATACTCTGTTCATTAAGTTCATAAATACAGCTGGCGCATTCGTCAGCCCAAAAGGCATCACTAAGAACTCGTAGTGACCATAACGAGTCCTAAATGCTGTCTTTTGAATGTCTTCTCTTCGCACCTTCACTTGATGATAGCCCAATTTTAAGTCGATCTTGGTGAACACCACTGCTCCTGTCAACTGGTCGAATAAATCGTCAATCCGCGGCAGGGGGTACTTATTCTTGATAGTCAAAGCATTAAGGGCTCTATAATCAATGCACATGCGTACTGTTCCATCCTTCTTGGGTACAAACAACATTGGTACTCCCCAGGGTGATGCACTAGGACGGATAAATCCCTTGCTCTACAACTCCTTCAATTGTAGCTTCAGCTCGTCTAACTCCTTCTTCGCCAATCTGTACACATTAGAAGATACTGGTGCTGCTCCGGGTACTAACTCAATGGTGAATTCTACGTCCCTATCTGGCGGAAACCTTGGCAATTCCTCGAGGAATACATCCTCGAATTCTGCAACTATTGGCGGGGGTGCAATCTCCATGGCCACACAAGTTCCAGCTACCTACTCCTTGTTCGACGGTCCCTCGCATGTACTCGAACTCCGTTTGATCTGGCGGTCTAAAAGTGACACTACCCTTCTGGCAGTTCAGTACTGCATTATACTGGCTTAACCAGTCTATTCCTAATACAATATCAAAGTACGACATAGATAATACCAAGAATCGCGCTCTCATCTCTCTTCCACATACGACTATCGAGCACGTTCTGATAGTGCTGGTAACCGACACGATACCTCCTCCGGTAAGAATCTTCCAACTTTTAGGTAAGGGGGAAGTAGCTACTCTATGCATTGCTACAAATCTACTAGATATAAATGACAATGTAGCTCCAGAATCAAATAATGCAGTCGCAGGTAATGAGGCAACTAATATGGTACATGTGATTGCTTCTCCTTCTGTTTTCTGCTCAGTTGTTGCTAATGCAAAGGCTTGTCCCTGTTTCTGTCCTCCGATCTGCTGCCGAGCTTGCTCAAACTGTGTCTGTTGTGGGGCCAAGGGTGGTCCCCTCTGAAATCCTCCGGGGGCGGGTGGACGCTGTACTCCTGGTAGGGGTGGTATCCTCGGAACTAGTGCTGCTGGTCTCTATCCCGTTTGGGGTGCTACGTCTCTGCGTTGTGGGCAGTCTCGGGCATAGTGTTGACTCGTTCCACAAATTATGCATATTCCTAGTCTCTTCCGACAGTCCTTCTGGTAATGTCCTCTCTTACCGCAGTAGTTGCAAGATGGAAGTTCATTCTGCTGGTATGGTGCTATCCTCTGCTGTGTTTGTACTCCGGGATAACGTATCGGTCCTCCTGCTCTGGGCTGGGCTCTGGCTGGCGGTGTCGTGCTGGGACGTCTAGCTTCTCTGGCAATGGCCTCCTGGATTCTCGCTTCTGCAAGAACCTCCTCGTAAGAAATCCTCGCTTGTGTGGTGGTATACCTCTGTAGTTCAAAATTGAGGCCGTGATGGAATCTCTGAGCTTTCTCTAGTTCATTGGGTATCAGGACGGCACCAAATATGCTAAGATGGCTGAACTCCGCGTCATATGCGTCCGCGGTCATATTTCCTTGTTCAAGATATAGAAACTAGGAGTACAGGTATTCCTAACTGTGGCTAGAAAATACTTCGCATTGAAGTATTCTAAGAACTGTTCCCAGGTCTGGTTCTTGCCTATACTACGCTTAATAGAATCCCACCAGTGATGGGCGTTGCCTTTTAGTTGGGCCCTCACTGCAGTCATCCATAGGTCAGGGTGTAGTTACGATGCCTCTAGTAGCATTTCCGTATTGGCGATCCAATCGGAGATCTGTTCTGCAGTCTCATTGCCTGAGAATGTATCTAGTTCCATCTGTCGGAACCATCTAACAGTGCCACCTGTCTGGGCTGGTGGGGGTGCTGGTACGGGTGCTGGGGCAAGTGTCCTCTCTATTACTGTCATCAAACTCTGCCTCAAAGCCACTGTGCTTGCATCATAGCCTGAAGGAACTGGAGCATCTGTGGTTGTCCGTCTAGCGGTGGCATCTGAGGTGGATAAGGTAGAGGTGGTGGTAGTGGGACCTCTGGCTGTACAGTAGGCGTCTTCTCAGATGTCGGCCTCTCAGTCTGCGGCATCTGTGTAGCTCCTGAAGTCTGGCCCTCACAATGCTGCATGGGGATCGTCTGGGAAGTCTGTCCCTCGGGCTATGGTGTAGGATCGCCCTGCGATGTCTTGTGCCAATGTATCATTGGTGTCTGTAGTGGGGGTTGCCCTTGTGGTACCTCCTCTCGGTGAGTGGTATTGTCTGGCACCGCGGCTCTGGGTGCTCCTCGTCCACTGCACAAGTTCATCTTGCTGTAAAAGATAGGACTTTATTAAAAAGAGAACGGAATCAAACAAACAGGATGCAGATATTTAGAAGCAATACAAAGGAAGTTCCAAAACGTAATCGATGCGGATGAGACCTAATAATTCCTATCCTATTGCAGGATCGCTGGACACATTACCATACCACAAGCGAATAAGTCGAAGACCTGCATGGGCCACCATTAAAACCATGTCACACCCCAGTCCCAAAATACATGGAACTAGGCCATGTGACAATAGCCAGCTGACACGTCTCCGAGGATATCCCAATTTAATGGATCCACTTAGAGTGCTACGTTGTCCTATAAATACTAACATATCCCATATCAATAACAGGTAATCTAATCTCATCCACAAAATAAAGAGAAAGCAGTACTGAATAAATTGCTGGATAATAAATACCAGTCTCAAGATATCACAGTACAACCAATAGTGTCTGGTGGGAACAAACCCACTACTACCACGAAATAAAGTACTAAAATGAGATATAAAAGATAATGACTAGGGCATCGGCTCTAGATAGTGATGCTCCCAATCTAGGCTGAAGGCCTACCAACTGGTCACGGGAACTCTGACGGCTGCACCTCTAACTCTTCAGCTGTAGCAAATCTCGTCTCCTGTCTAGGGCCGTATACTGTGGGGTAGAAAGCCTCGTCTAAATATGGAAAGGTACCAGGTCCTCAGAGGGACGTAACAAGATACATAGAAATATGTCATATATAAATACTGTATAAAATAAATGCAATAAAGGGTGTGCTAACCAATCTAAGTGAATGCAATTGTGAGGACAACTTTGGTACGTATGAGTAGGTATAGGAATAACGTCCATACCGCTCTGAAGAACGGGGAATCTGCAAGTATATATACGTCCATACCGCTCCGAAGAACGGGGAATCTGAATAGTATAACATCCATACCGCTCCGAAGAACGGGAAAACTGCCAGCATATATACGTCCATACCGCTCTGAAGAACGGGGAATCTGAATAACATGGGGGTCATTGGGTCCGTGGCTCCTCCGGATGCTACGGATTCTAATGGGTGTATTCCATACGCCTACTAGTGGTCCTCCCCTCCCAATGTAAATACGCAAATCAAATACTCGATGTGCATACCATGTAGCTACATGCCAGTCTCTACTAACATAAAATATAACCCTGAATTATGTACTAACCGTGATGCATATCACACGCACCGATAGCTAGTCGAATACGCGGACCCGCATCCCAACATGAATGTCACAGTGAAGCATGTAAGGTGTCAGGTCTCGGAAGATATCAGAGTATCCTTCCATAGGGTAAGTCTGCTAGTGACTAAGCCAAGTATACTAAACCATCAACGCATCCGTCGATAGCACCCGAATCAATCTCGGACGCGCACAGTCATATGAAATAGAACAGCAACTAACATACAACATATGAAGCATTTAATTTAAACAGAAATATGGCAAGGTATCTTGCCTGAGTCCTCGGGCTGCGAATGTCAAAAGTCGGTTCCTGTAGTGTCTCCTGGCTGATCTACTGATCCTAAACACAAAATATAATATAACAATCTAATATCATACACTAAGAAATACATAAATAATTATGACGTTGCTCCTCGATATTGTTGCCGGTTTACTGTTGACCGAACACAGCATCACGTGTGCACGTAGCTAGGGTGTACCCATGTTCTGTCTTTGGTCAACGTGCGCCTTGCGACAATAAATTATCGAGATAAGGTTTGGTAACTACTTCTACTCTGCACGAAAATACATCCTTGATTTCCTTGCTCAACATACTGGGTTTATGCCCAGGGTCCAGGTGAAATATTGGTCCTTGATGACAGGTCTCAAGATTAATGTGATTGCTGGTTATTAGATGAGTTCTAATTCTTGCTAATCATCACCGTTATATATATAATTTAGGGTTAACTAAGTTGTGTCCAGAATACAACTCTCGCGACGACACGACGCTTACATACGAACACGATACAAAGAGTATAGGCATTTACCTCGCTGGCTGGACGAGGTTCTTCTTATCGCCTGGTCGTCCTCCGATGAATGGGAACTCCGGCGTCGGCCGGCGAGCAGCGTCAGCGGCTGAAACAGCAAGGGCAGGGACCGTAACAGCAGTAGCTGCTCCGGCAGCGGCGTTGCTGGGTGGAGTCGCGTGGGGGTGGTCGTCCAGACGCGGGGCGATCGGGCGGCGTTGGCCTGCGATAATGCTCCGGTAGGAACAGTCGGGGGTGGGGTGTACATCGGTCGGGAAGCAGTCGGTTGGGGGTGTGCATCGGTCGGGTTGGGATATAGCCGGTTGAGGGAAGTCCGACGGGTTAGGGAGCAGTCGGCAGGGGGAAGTCCGGCGGGTTGGGGAGCAGTCGGCAGGGGAAAGTCTGGCGGGTTGGGGAGTAATCGGCAGGGGAAAGTCCGGCGGGTTGGGGAGCAGTCGGCAGGGGGAAGTCTGGCGGGTTGGGGAGCAGTCGGTTGGGGAAGTCCGGCTGGTTGGGGATCAGTCGGCAGGGGGAAGTCGACTAGGGTTTTGGGGAGGAGGATGAATAGTAGTTTTTTAGGGTTCTGTATGAGGGGGTTTTGTATTTATAGTTGGTGATGAAGATTATGGGCTGGACTCGAGGGTTGGGCCTGTCCGGCTTGTTGGGATGGAAATGGTCCACTTGAAAGGCGCATGTGGGCTTGGTTTGGTTCTGCTTGAGGTAAATTTGCCCTAAATTTAAATTAATTAACAATTCAACTTGGTAATTCCAAATGCGTCAAAAATGTAAAGATCTAGATTTTTGGGTGGTACACAGGAGTCGTGGCATAACAAGCTTGGTGTAGACTGATACCCTAATTTGGGTACGTAGGATTTGGGTTGTGGTTGCATCTTAATAAAATAATTAAATAAATCCTATATTTGACGAGGGGGTTTACAAATATGAAGCATTCAAGATGAAGCATAATGAGATGATCACTCAAATGTTTATAAGATTTCTCGACATCGTCAACTCTCTATCCTTTTTTAGTAAGGATTACAGCAATCACGAGAAGATCCAAAAAGTACTCAGATGACTCACCAAGAATTATAATCCTAAGGCCACGACAATCATTGAAGGGAATAATCTCACAACAATGACCCTCGAGACGCTCATGGGTAAGATGACGACTCACGAGCTAGATCTAAAGAATTTAAAGATCCCACGCCGAAAGAAAAGATGATTGCATTCAAGGCACATCACAAGAAGGTCTCCAACTGTGACTCCGACGATAATGAATCTCAATATGAAGAAGTTGCCCTGATCACTAGGAACTTCAAAAAAAATTAAAGTTCGAGAGATCAAAGAAGAAGAAGTACAACAACAACAGTGATGAGGAACCTGTGTGCTACAACTGTAAGAAGATATGTCACATTAAGAGGGACTGCCCAATATTAAAGAAAGGGAATCGCCAAGATTGCTTATCTAGAAGGACATCATTAAGAAAGTAAGCAAATACAAGTATCAGGTATGAGAGCGAAGCTAGTGAATCTGAGGAATAAGAAAAGCCTCAAGACACGGCAAACCTTTGCTTCATGGCTCTGACTGATTAGGTAACGGATAAAAATTCCTATGATAATTTTATATTTGATGAACTAGGCAATGCTTTCAGTAACTTACTTGAGGATTTTAGAAAGCTTAGATATAAGTACAAGCATGCTAGGAAAGATATTCAATCCCATCAGACTAAAATAGAAAAGACTTACCACTCTATTAAGTGAAGTAAATGATACTTCTTCTTGTAATGATTCAGATGAGATATCCATACTTAAGCTTAGTCTTCATGAGGCACTTAACAGCATTGACAAGAGCTCTCAAGAGAATGCTAAACTTAAAGAGGAACTCGAATCAGAGAAGAAAAAATATTCTATTGTTGCTCATAGAATAGAAGATTTAACTGCTAAATATGATAAAGTTTATGCTACCTCTAAAAGATTATAGATTAGATTGGGTAAACAGGTTGAACAAACCACTACCCAACCTAACACGAGACACGTAACTAAACCAGTGAACACACATAACAGGATATCCACAAACAAACCAAATGCTTCACACAATCATGCATGCAGAACATAACATAACATACCCATCACATTATTATAGAACACATCATACAACTACACCCAATCATGCATTCTACTATAGATATCCACGAAAAATACAAAATACTGCTTCATACAATCATATCTATCATATTTTACCTATTATCAACAACAATGTTATATGTCACTACTAAGAAATGACATATATCTAGATTCTGTAGAACTAGAAAATTAGTAGATATGGATGTTTATGCCTGGGTACCAAACAGCTAGACCCTCAAGGAAATGGGTACCAAGGGTTACATCTATAACTCGTTTGTAGGTGGAATCACCTTCTCATGCTAGAGGCAAGTGGATACTCGATAGTGGTTGCTCACGACTTATGACTGGTGATGCCAACTTATTTACAATATTTTCGATGAAGAAAGAAGGATATGTCTCCTTCAGTAATAATCTCAAAGGATATATCATTGGTAATGGTAATATAGGTATTCCTCTCTATCCAGTTATAAAAGATGTTTATCTAGTAACAGAATTAAAACATAATCTACTCAGTATCAGTCATCTAGCTGACCATGGTTATGGTATTAACTTCGTGAAAGGCAAATGCTCTATTTATGAAAGATCTATAGGTAATATCATTTTTGAAGGTATTAGGTAAGACAATATATATATATATATATATATATATATATATATATATATATATATATATTCTATCTTTCAATGAACACTAACAATGCAGGCAGATGTCTATACTCCAACAAAGATGACAGCTGGCTATGGCATATGCGTCTAGGACATACAAACAGGATACTATCGCAAGGCTATCCATAAAGAAGCTGGTAAGAGACTTATCAAAGATTACTTTCAAGAAAGATATTGTATGTACTGACTGTAAAAAGAATAAATCTATTAAATCTTCTTTTAAGTCAATCAACGTTGTAAGTACTTCTAGACCACTATAACTATTACATATGGATTTATTTGGACCTAGTAGATTCGTCAGTCTTGGCGGTAAGATTTATGCATATGTAATTATTGATGATATTTCAAGATATATATGTGTTTATTTTTTTCCTAACAAAAATGAAGCATTTTCTAAATTTGTTACTTTTTGCAAAAAGGTTCAAAACGAAAAAGGTTTCATGATTACTCGCATCCGAAGTGATTATGGAGGCAAATTAAAAAATGGTAATTTTAAAAGATTTTACAATAAAAATAGATTTTTCACATGAATTTCTTGTCCTAGAACTCCTCAGCAAAACGGTTTTGGGGAGCGGAAGAACAGAACTCTTGGGAATATAGTTAGAGTCATGTTAAATCAGTATAAACTTTCAAAATATTTTTGGGCTGAAGCTGTAAATACAACATGTCATGTCTTGAATATGGTGCTTATTCGGCCTATATCAAAGAAAAACCCCTATGAAATTTGGTTTGATAGAATTCCAATATTAGCTACTTCAAAGTTTTTGGCTGTAAATGCTTTATTCTCAAAGTTTGACTCAAAGGTCAATGAAGGTATTTTTCTAGGTTATACCGCCAAAAGCAAGGGATATCAGGGATTCAACAAGCAATTACTGAATGTTAAAGAATCAAACAATGTCACATTTGATGAACTCAACAATCAAGTACCAAATGATAATGACGACGAATATGTCAGACCAACAACCAACAAGCCTCCTAAAGATATGGCCGGCACAAGTTATCTGGAAAGTTTGCCCAAAAGATTAAAATTCTCTACAGATCATCCAGAAGACTTGGAAATAGGTGATGTATCAAAAGGTGTAATTACATACCCTTTAAATAGAGATATCATTGCAAATATTCCTTTTATTTCTCAAATAGAACCTAAGAACATAGGGAAAGCTTTTACTGATGAATTTTGGATTTCTGCCAGGCAAGAGAAACTAAACCAGTTTGAACGTAATCAAATTTAGGAACTCATTCCCAGACCTAATGATTATCCGATCATTGGTACTAAATAAGTTTTCCAAAATAAATTAAATGAGAATGGTTCAGTCACACGCAACAAAGAACGTCTAGTAGCTCAAGGTTACAACCAAGAGGAATGCATTGACTATAATGAGACTTATGCTCTGGTTCCTAGACTAGAATCTATTCGAATGCTTTATGCTTTTGCAAGTTTTCATAATTTTAAACTTTTTTAAATGGATGTCAAAAGTGTTTTTTTAATAATTTTATAAAAAAAGAAGTTTTTGTTAATCAACCACATGGTTTTGAAGATTTTAAATATCCTGACCACGTATTCAAGTTACGAAATGCTCTATATAGACTCAAACAAGCCCCACGATCTTGGTATGAATGCCTAAGCTCATTTCTACTTGAAAATAATATTTTAAAAGAAAAAGTTGATACTACCCTATTTATAAAATCTACTGATGGATTCTATGCTATTAGTACAAATATATGTAGATGATATCATATTTAGATCTACTAATGAGATGCTATGTAATGAGTTTGCTAAGTGTATGCAGAGTGAATTTGAGATGAGCATGATGGGGGAACTCATATTCTTCCTAGGATTGCAAATCAAGCAAGATTCACAAGAAACGTTCATTAATCAAGCTAAGAACACGAAGGATTTGCTCAAAAAGTTCGACATGGACAATGCAAAATCTATCGTAACTCCAATGGCGACATCAACTAAGCTTGACCTTGATAAAAGTAGTAAACCTACAAACGTACGTAAGTATCGAGGTATGATTGGTAGTTTGTTATACCTAACTGCTAGTCGTCCAGATATCATATTTTTTGTCTCTCTCTGTGCAAGATATCAGGCTAATCCTAAAGAATAACATATGTGCGCAATTAGGCGTATCTTTTGATACCTTAAAGAAATATTATCAGCAGGCTCATAGTATCCCAGAACCATGTCCTTTGATCTTATTGGTTACTCGGATGTTGATTTTGCTGGATGCAAAGTCGATCAAAAAAGTACCAGCAGCACATGTCATTTTCTAGAAAAGTCCCTAGTCTCCTGGTTTAGTAAGAAGAAAAATTTTGTTCTATTATCAACAACTAAGGCTGAGTATATTGTCGCAGGATATTGTTGTGCACAAATTTTGTAGATAAAGCAAACCACAGAAGACTTTGATCTGCACTTCAAGAATATTCCTATTTATTGCGATAACACTAGCACTATTAATTTTACTAAAATCCAACATGACATTCATGCACTAAACACATAGAGATTAGACATCATTTTCTTAGGGACCATCAACAACACGAAGATATATGTTTAGAATTTGTTGACACAGAATATCAATTAGCAGACATCTTTACTAAACCTTTAGCTGAAGATCGTTTCAACTTTATCCGTCAAGAATTAGGACTTCTCGATTATGATAAAATATAAAAACATAAGTCGCTTTAAATTCTTATTCAATCTAAGTTCTTCAAAGATTTGATCATTTTGGATATAAGCCGAAAGGGCCATTCTGTCAACAAGGTATAAATAATATTAAGCGATACGGTATTTAAGTGTCCTCATACCACTACTAGCTGTGATCCGGCCCCTACAGCTATTCCAAGATAATCTAACTTTACAAGAATTTATGATCTGATAAATCCCATTTAGCACTTAGCTCTATATATTATATCAAGTCAAGGAATCAAAATTATCGATTAAAGTTGACATTGTAATTCTGGTTCATAATGGAACCGAATTCAGACCGAACTCGGTCTGCATTATTCCAGAATATTCATCTAGGAACGACTTCCTAATTAAGGTTTTTCTGCTCTATATATACTTCTTTTCGTGATTAAACCTTCAGACCATCGAAAAACTACATCATCTCAAAATCCTAGTTTTTCTCTCTTCCTTCTCTCATAAAATTCTTTTAGTCTCTCCATAGCTCCTAAAAGAAAGTTAGAAATCTCCCATGATCCTTTGTTTAGTCCTATTATGCCAAATATTGGTGAATTCAATGGTTTTTTCTTTAGAAACCTAGAAAATTTTAATGAGTGGTTTAATGATTTCTCTAAACGCAACAACATATGTTCTGGCAATCCTATTGACTTTCTCCACTGCAATGACTACCAATCTGATTTTCAAAAGTTTTAATTTAAAGAACTTCTTGCAACACGTTATCGTATTTTTCTGAATATTGTTCGCATATTTTATTATAACTTAGCATATGGCAATAACACCATTTTATCAAGAGTACGCAGTATTAATATTAAATTTGAAGCAAATGACTTGGGTAAAATTCTACGCATTCCTGCTGAAGATGGACCCCTCGTCAATATTACTCAAGTTCAATTTGAAGATAATGTCACTCTGAAAATTTCAAAAACCATCTGTGTAGCCCACATATCTATCCACCCAGACGTTTCCATGCTAGATATCTGAACAATTAATTCTATGAAATGTATCGTATCATTTTCTTCACGTTTCTACCTAAGAATACTTACCATGATAAAGTTTCTTATTTAGAAATATTTGCTCTATATCATCTGTATTTTTTTATTCCGTTTAATCTTTCACAGACTATCATATCACAAATGGTTCAATATCGCAAGAAAGGGCATCCATTACTTTACGCCAGGTACTTGCCAACTATTTTTTGTTTCTTTGACATTCCTCTTGACACATGTCCACATCTTGATGAACCACTATCTCTGAATTGAGTTTGTAGGATTGAGCATGCACTTCTTTTACCATATAACTTCTCCTCCAACTCCAACACACACCCTGCTAATTTACCTCCTTCTACGACACCAGCTACCTTGGAATCCATTTTTACTATGTTGCGTGATTGCTTCTGTCATGACCCGCACCCGGTGTAAGGGTACTAGTCGAAAACAACGCCCAGCCTACGCCGCAGAATTGGCGGTAGAACGCTGTCTAGATAATCTATCTAACAATATAATAAACCACCAATAATGACAGTATACTCAATCACAGAACTAAGATAGAAATGAGCACGAATCAGATAAAGAATAGAATAGTCACAATATAACTCATGAGTCTAAAATACATCAACGAGTCTGAAGAAAATATAGAAATAAGCTGGAGACAAATCCAGTACAAAAGAATACTATGAGGCTACAACTCCAGGGTCAACTGTCTCAGTTGGGATAAGTCCCTCTTGAGCCAGGGTCTCAGAATCTAAACCTACAACATCCTGAGGTCCATAATAGGTAGGGTACCACTCTTCAGTGTCATCTGGAAAAATATATCCAGTCAGGAAAGGAGCAGAGTACATCTCTAACAGCAGTTCTTATTAATGATAAAAACTATGTAATAGTAAATAGCTGTGGATAAACAAGATGCACAATAGATACAAGAGATATATGTACAATAAGAAAATACTGGAAATAAATACAATAATGAACAATATGCCAATGGAACAATAATACTAATGACTAAGTGTGTGAGTACTAGCTTAACATGTGATCGGCTTGGGCAAGATGCAATGTGGCCTGGCTAATCATACGTGCGGTGCATGATCAACACTATTCTGTAATCTGTACTTTATTCAATAGGGATATTGATCACATATCTATACTAATACTCTCCACCCCCGACTGGTATAATAGATCCAACCACGGTATGTTATGGTACGAGATTCCCCAAGAAGAGAGCGACTCTTCCCAAAAATCGGTGTCTGTACATGTACAAGATAACCAATGAAACAATACTTGCACCATATACACCATATACCAAGGAATAACATCTCATGACGAGATCCGGATATACCAATCCGTGTAACCATAGTGTCAAGAGAACATGAATATCTACACTAGATACAGTGAACATAGAGGATATCATAAATGAGAAACTATCAGAGAATGTACTCGCCTGAAGTCCAATGAACAGTCTCACCGATGTCTGACTCGGTGCCTCGAAGACCTAGATATGGAATACAACATCAATACAAGGTCCCGAAAAGAGAATAAGTTAAACTAGTCAACTTATAGGTCAATAAGTCAATTCTAAGTCAAAAGTCAACTATGGTCAACTCTAAAGTTAAATAAAGTCAACTATGGTTAAACCAAGGTCAACTATCTATTTCTAGGTTGCACAAGTCTAGTACCAAAAACTTGGATCAAAATACTAAAATCTAAGTCATAAAACTACATCCTTAAATATAAGGATATCGTATCTTAGGATACGTGAATCCAAGGTAAACCTCACAATACCTATATATCAATCAATAAAGTATAATAAATAGAATATTAAATACAACAATTAGGAATCATGGCTTTGAACCATCTTGGTACCCACAAAAAGTAATGCTCAAGATATATATATAGATATATTATTTACTCTAATACATAATATATTATATATAAACTAATATATTATATAATTAAAAATAATAACAATACTAGTATAATATCTCACCACAAATACATTTATATATACATATATATATATATATATATATATATTAAAAACTATAATACACATTCCATGCATTAATGTACATATTTAACATGGCTAGAAGCACACATAAAAATATATTCATTAATATACAATTAATTATATAATAATTATAATTAATATAATTACTCATTTAAACACATAAATATTTTTATAAAACATTTATATATAATTTATTTTATTAACAAGTTATAACATATATAAATGCATGTAAAGAAAGCTACATATATATATTTATACATTATATTAGTACACATAAAAATATATAGATCTATGCTACAATAAATACTATAATAAATATACTAAAATAAATATGTAACCTCTATATATATTTACTAATTATAATTTAAGAATTAAAGCATAAATAATTAGATCTATACAAAACATACACAATTGGAGAGTATCACACCGTATTCCACTAGATCTATGATACGCATGCGACACGAGTCCAACACACAACCAATTGCACCCCGAAGGACACAAACAAGTTACAAATATTATTTATGACCAAATCAAAGTGTCAAATGTAGATCTATGTGTCCGTGTCAAAATACGACATGTACAAAGTCCCGTGTCGGAGAGAAAACCCCCAAAATGACACGTATCACCAAATTGTTGGGATACGACCTACACGTACCCAATTGTGGACACGACACTAGCCCCAAATACATAAGCACATGCCCAATTGATCTATAGGATCAATTGACACACACAACAAAATGTCAATTCGGAATTCCTCCAAAATTGACACAAAAAGCACCATAACTTTCTCCATGGGTCTCCTATGAACACAAAACCAAGTCCTATGGGTAGTACATACATATGGGTTGATTTTATATGATTAAATCTCAGATTTAGAAGCTATTTTAAGGGGAAAAAAACTAAATTATACCTATTGGGAGATGGATTCCCAATGAAACATCCAATTGAGATGATCTTGCTTCCAAATTGTAGATCCTTGCTCCTCTTTGTAGATCCTTGCTTCCTCCTTCTAGATCCTTGCTTCTCAACTTTTTAATGGTGAATTGGAAAGAATTTGGAATGAATTTGGTGGGGAATTGGAATGGGAATGAAAGGAATTTGGGAGTGGGGAATTCTAGATCTAGAATTGGAATGAGAATGAGAGGAGAGAGAAATTTCCTCCCCTCTAATATAGGCCGCCATGCCCCCTTCCCCAAGTAATTATAAAATGTCCAATGTACCCCTTAGGGCCTCTCATGAAGAAATAATTAAGGAAGGAAGCTTCTAGTCTAATGACTTAATTAATTTAATCCATCTCCTTAACAATGGGCTTTCTAAATGGGCCAAGTCTAACTAATTAATTCATGTTGGTCCTTGGGTCCAAACTAAACTAGTTGGGTCCACTAATATAAGTCCAAAATAATTAAATAACATCTAACAACAATTAAATAATACAAAAAATAATTATTTACAATGCACAATATTTATTTAAATAGGAAAAGACTAAAATACCCTTTCCTAGAAATTGTGGTAGTGACAAGTCTACCCTCCTTAAAATAATTTCATCCTCGAAATTCAAAGACGAAAACTACCCCCAGAAAATCACAGAACAGAACTAAAGAATCACAACTAACTAATGAACAAAATATAACAATGAACAGAACATAGATAGAGAATTAACATACCTCAAGGTACAAACAAATATGGATAACGCTCTCGCATGTCATCCTCTCTCTCCCAGGTAGACTCCCCCGGAGAGTGATGCCGCCATGCGACGCGTACCAAAGGAATAGTCTGGTTCCTTAGCACCTTCTCTCTCCGATCCAGAATCTCAACTGGCTCCTCTGGATAGCTAAGAGTAGGGCCCACCTCTATCTCCGAGTGATCCAATACATGACTAGGATCGGCCACGTATCGTCTCAACTGTGACACATGAAACACGTTGTGCACTCCCTCCAATGCAGGTGGTAAGTCTAGTCTATAAGCAACTGCACCGATCCTCTCTAGAATAGTGAAAGGTTCGATGAATCGCGGACTAAGCTTCCCGCCTCCACCGAAGCAAATCGTGCCTCGTGTCAAAGAAATCCTCAGAAACACCAAACTATCCACCTATAACAAAACACCACCTTAAGAACTTAATCTATAACAAACAAGAACAAGCACAAACAAAATATAAACTATACCTCAAACTCCAAAGGTCTTCGATGGCTATCGGCCCAATGCCGCTGTCTGTCCTGCGCCACTCGAAGTTTGTCTCTGATCAACTGAACCTTCTCTGCTGCATCCACAACCATCTCTGGCCCAAGCAAAACTCTTTCTCCAACATCGTCCCAAGACAAAGGAGTACGACACCTCCGACCATATAGAGCTTCAAAAGGTGACATCTCTATACTGGCCTGGTAACTGTTGTTGTAAGCAAACTCTACCAAATAGAGATGGTCCTCCCAAGAACCCCCAAAATCTAGTACACAAGTGCGCAACATATTCTCGAGAGTCTGGATAGTCCTCTCTGACTACCCATCTGTCTGGGGATGATATGCAGTACTGAACTTGAGCTGAGTGCCCAAACTCTCCTGCAAACTCCTCCAGAAATGAGAAGTAAAACGACTATCTCGATCTGAGACTATGCTGACGGGAACTCCGTGTATCCTAACGATCTACCTCACATACATCTCTGCCAGCTTCTCCGTAGATAAACCCACCTTGAAAGGCAAAAAGTGGGCCGACTTGGTCAACCTATCAACAATGACCCAAATTGCGTCTTTCCCTCCTGGAGATCGTGGAAGTCCGGACACAAAATCCATAGTAATATGTTCCCACTTCCACTTTGGAATGGGTAATGGCTGAAGTAAACCTCCTGGCCTCTGCCTCTCGGCTTTCACCTGCTGGCACACCAAGCATCTGGATACAAACTATGCCACTTCCCTCTTCATGCCATACCACCACACACTCTTTCGCATATCCCGATACATCTTGTTAGCACCTGGATGTATGGAATACTGAGAGCGATGCGCTTCCTACAACACCTCCTCTCGCAACTCCCCACTAGGCACACACAACCTATCTTCATGCCTCAAAGATCCATCCTCTGCAATAGTGAAATCATCCTCTAATCCTGCTCTCACCTGAGCTCTGATACTCCTCAGAGATACATCCTTATACTGTACTGTCTTGATCCTTTCCATCAAATCTGAGTGTATCTGCAATCCCCATATCTGTATAGCACACCCAGGAACAATCACCTCAATGTCCAAGCTCTCCAAGTCCTCCAACAAATATCGATCCTGCATCAAGAACATAGCTACTGGATACCTGCTCAAAGCATCGACAACTACATTGGCTTTCCCAAGGATGATATTGCAAAGAGATATCAAAATCCTTCGTCAGTTCCAACCACCGACGCTGCCTCATGTTCAACTCCTTCTGCGTGAAAACGTACTTCAAGCTTTTGTGGTCTGTGAAGATCTCCACACGCTCTCCGTACAAATAATATTTTCACAACTTCAGGGCGAATATGACAGCTGCCAACTCCAAATCATGGGTAGGATAATTCTTTTCATGAGAACGCAATTGCCTGGATGCATAGGCAATCACTTTTTCATGCTGCTGAAGAACACAACCTAAACCCTTCCCCGATGCATCACTATAAATAGTGAAACCTCCGGACCCTGATGGCAACGTCAAAATAGGAGCAGACGTCAACCTCTTCTTCAACTCCTCAAAAGCAACCTGGCAATCCTTCGTCCAAACAAACTCCATATCCTTCCTTGTGAGTCTGGTCATCGGCTCGGCAATCCTCGAAAAATCTTGCACAAACTTCCTGTAGTAGCCTGCCAATCCCAAGAAACTCCTGATCTCTGCTACAGAACTCGGAGTCTTCCAAAATTCCACTGCTGAAATCTTCTTTGGATCCACTGAAATACCATTACCAGTCACAACATGCCCCAAGAACTCCACCTTGTCCAAGAAAAACTCACACTTGGACAACTTTCCATACAGCTTCTCCTTCCTCAGCACATCCAACACAATCCTCAAATGCTCTTCATGCTCCTCTAGTGTCCTCGAGTATATGAGTATGTCGTCGATGAACACCACCACGAACTTGTTAAGGTACTGGTGGAACACCTTGTTCATCAAGTTCATAAAGACCGCTGGTGCATTAGTCAAACCAAACGGCATCACCATAAACTCGTACTGACCATACCGAGTTCTAAAAGCAGTCTTCGATATGTCCTCCGGCTTCACCTTCACCTGATGGTAACCTGATCTTAAATCTATCTTAGAAAATACCTTGGCACCACTCAACTGATCAAACAGATCATCAATCCGTGGTAAAGGATACTTATTCTTGATAGTGAGATTATTCAAAGCCCTGTAATCAATGCACATGCGCACCGATCCATCCTTCTTCGGCACAAACAATATCGGGGCTCCCCATGGTGAAGAACTCGATCTGATAAACCCCTTATCCTACAATTCGTCCACCTGCTTCTTCAACTCGACCAGCTCGCTATTGTTTACTCTATAGACATGCTGCAAAATTGGTTATGCACCTGGCACCAAGTCTATAGAAAATTCAACATCTCGATCTGGCGGCAATCCTGGCAATTCCTCAGGAAACACATCCAAGAACTCTGCTATCAACGGATGTGGCAACTCCTTGTCTTCCTGTCACACCCCAGTCCCAAAAATACGTAGGACTAGGACACGTAAGTATGCCAGTCGTATGGATATGGCAACTCCAATATATGGAAACCAAATCCACATGTACGCTGTAATATGAATATCAAATCCACAAGTGGTATAACTGTAATACAAGTCACAGGGTAAAATCTAAATCTCATCCACCAAAATCATATAGAAATAAATAAACAGTATCGATGAAACTAGATCTCAATAAGAAGTATCTAGGATGATAGTTGGATGGAAACAAATCCACTACCAACTCGAATAGGAAAGGTAAATACAATATAAGTACAACACAATCAAACCCAATATAAGTATACCAGCTATCGATCATAGCTCGAAGAGAAGACATCCACTAAGCATATACAACCATCCAAATCTGCGCTCCTGCAAATACTCAAGAACAGATATACCTGGCAGCGGACCAGGTCCTCAGAGGGACGTAACAAGATACAGAAAATACGAGCCAACTTGAATACAGTAAACATGCATATAATTTGAAAATAAATAAGTACGCTGTACAAGACGATCTATATGAATGCAAATGAAGACAACTTTTTGACGTATGGGCAAGGGTAGTCTACTCGATCTAAGCCTCACAACTCACACACCCGTCTAGAACATCAGAAATCGACATACCTCTGGGGTAGCGACCAGCGCGACACACGCCCGTAGTGCGAACTATATACTACGGTTTACCAGAGTGGTTAAAATCCCATACGCCTAATTATTGTCCTCCCATGATACTAGGTGCCATGTGTGTGTCAACATATCTAACACATAGTAAGGACTGGAGAAAAACTACACATGCAAGAACTGTACAGAAATGAAATAAATAAAAAGAAATATAAATAGCATGCAAAATACTGTAAATATTTTGGCAAGGTATCTTGCATGGGGTCCTGCTGTTGGTATGAATCAGAGTCCAAGTCACAGTCCAAATAGCCTATGTATTACAAATTTATCACGTCAAAAGATAATTTATTTATTTTATTTAATTCTGGAATAATTACTCTAAAATCCTATTTTAATCTTATTATTCTGATTTTTATGTTAATTCCTAAATTTTGTCCAAAGAAACTGAATTTTATCAATTCGAGACTCATGGCACGCAAATCGAGACGATCTGTTGACCGAAAAGCCAACCGACACAAACTCAATTTTCATGCATGATTTCCTGTAGATTTCAGCATCAAAAATATGCTGGAATTTACGGCTCGTCCGAATTCAAATTCGTTTGGGAATTATGGCACATATAAATTTTGTATTGTGCACCGATGGTTAAATTCTAACCTAGAAGTTCTACAGAATTAACAGTATTTAAATACTTCGAATTAAATTCTGGGAAAAATATATGTCGATGATCTCGACATTAGCTTTCCGAAACTTTAAACGGTTCATGATTCTGATTCTGGGTTCTCCCAAAATTGCGAAAACATCAAAATACGTCTATTTTTGGATATGCTGTGCTCTACGAATTTTCCAGAATTTAATACTAATAATTTAGAAAAACAATTTATATAATCAGAAAGCTAACCTCATTATAGTTCTAACAAAAAAACTAGGCCTCATTTGGAGTCCGAAGCTATGCGCAATGGCTTTTGGAAGATGAAGAAACCCTAGATAACAATTCTCCAAAAATCGGCTGAAGAAAAACCCTAGAAATTTATATCTAAACTATTATATATATATATATAGGAGAGAGAAAGTGCAGCCGCGGCTCATAGGGTGCCACGTGGCAGCCATCCGTGCAGCCCCGCCCAGATCGAACGGTCGCAGTTTGATGCGGCTCGGCTCAACTGAGTCCGAGTCGAACTCGGTCTCGGCTCGGCTCGGCTCGGCTCGCACCCACTCAGCGGTCACTGACAGGCGGGCCCGACACTGTTCACTGCTGGAGGCTGACAAGTGGGCCCCCTGTTTGCTGACTGGGCAGAATTAATTACTTTTTGGGTTTTCTTTTTCAGAAATTAGTTTTTAATTCAGTTTTTCATAATTAACTCGAAATAAATGCTAAAAATAATCGAAAAATTCCCAAAAAATTCTAGAAAATATATTTTATTATTTAGAAACTAAAATAAAATTTTGGGATATTTTTAATTAAGTTTGAACATAAAATAAATTCCTTAAAGTCCTCAAAAATTAGTGTTACTAGTTTTTAATTAACTAAAAATTATGGTTAAATTCCAATAATCTAAAATAGCCTAAAAATAATTCTAAATAAATATTTATATAAGTAAATATACTAAAAAAATTATTTTCTAATTAACTAAGATAATACTCTAAATAAATTCAACATCTATAATAAATATAATAATATAAAATATACACAAATATCTATTTTGGGTGAGGGAGTTTACAATCTACCCAACTTAAAATAATTTCGTCCTCGAAATTAAAATAAGGCATAATTTGTTAAATCCTTCACATTCGTATATAAGGTACGTCAATCGCAATCTCTTCTAAAAATTTAAATAACAAAATCTATTCAAATCTATTGCGATCACTTCAAAATTAAGATAACCACTGTTTAAATCAAAATTCAACCTGTCGTAATCTCTTCTCAATTTTTAATAATCAACATCCAAATCTAACTCAAGTCTATATAATATCCCACATCAAAATTTATATCATAATTTCCAACTATCATAATCTCCTCTAGACTTTGAACAATAAACAATTCTAATCAAATCTTATTCCTATTCTTAACTTAAGAATTTTGTACTATTCAAATATTTAAACTCAATTTACATCCTCAATATTTCAAATAGGTGACCCAACAATCAAAATTAAACTTTTAATTCAAATCATCAAATTGTAAAATTTAAATCTAATTAACCAATTGTTCAAGTCTAAAATTCTATATTTATCCTCAAAATTTAAATCGATGATTCATCCTTCAATATTCAAATTTTAAATCATGTGCTCAAAGTATAAATATTTGGTCCGCAATATCAAGATTTTAAAATTCGTTAAATCCTCATTATCATAATCCTTCTTTTAAAATTTCTCAAAATTAAAATGACTTGAATCTCCCAATCTAATCTTACTTGATCACAATCTAAAAGAAATTCCTCTCAAGTTGACAATGCACTGCTACCCAACTTAGAATTTATCCATCTATCACAGAAGGCTATATACTTTAAGAAAAATATTCCTTAATTTATTTACTCATGTCATTCAATCCTCAAAACTTCAACGCCAATTATATCATATATGATATGTCCTTAATTACAAAAGAATAATCCTCAAGTATGTGATCGGCCTACGGGGTATATCTAGTACTCTCTGTGTATTAAACTTATACCAAGCACGAGGTTTCGTCTTTCCGAAATAAGGGAAGACGGAGATCAATAATAAAGAGTTCAAGGGCGAGGTAATAGAATAGAAGTATCGGGATCAAGGCGTTTAAAGAATTTAAATAGGAATTGTCAAAGCAGTTGTGGATTGAAGTCCTATTTTGGTAATGCCTATCCATATGCTCGCATCGGTACAGTTATGTAACGGATACAATATGCTTAGACATATCTAGAGGGCAAGTACAGGTGTCTACTAGTCAACTATATATCTCAATCCACGTAAAGTATTATTGCGAAGGGCGAATCAAGCGCACTATGGTTGATCAGACCGTAATACACTGATTCTGAATTATATTATTGTGGGCCTCCCCAATAATACATATGTCATAAACAAACTCGATAAAGAATAAGCTTGCAAAAACTAGACTATAATAGCAGCATAAGTCAAGATAGTACAGCAAATATAAGTACGCTAGATGATGATGAAAGGAGGTACAATTTAATTCAAGTTCACAAAAACAAAAACAACTAAACAACAATAATAAAAGACTCTATAATCCCTACAGTTATCATACAACCTCCTTGTCTAAGTCGCTAGTCGACCAAATAGGGGCAAGGACCTCTAAATTCTATCGTCTGAATAAACATTGTCGTCTTTTGCTAGAATGCAATTAATATTGTTCAATCACACTCCATTAATAGGTCAAAAGACTATGTGATACTAGGTGTCAAACATTATGGTAAAACTTCTAACTAACTCTAGTAGTGTCTATACTACTCTCAAGTCTTCTTAATACATCAAGGGGTAATGGTATACCAATCTAAAGATAAGGAATTCTAGGGTTCACTAGATATTCTAAACTTAGTGGTGTGTTTATATTCTCGTTGTATTCTTAATAGGTGTGCTACTCTAATTATCATCTAACAACATGAACTTCTATATTATAGGAGAAGGCTATACTTAAAGAACTATTAGGGAAGTACATGAATCGAGCAGGATGCGGCTATTCAAATAGAACAGATTGGAAGGAAGGATGAGTCATAGTCAAATATGGATGAAATCCTATACTCTATTCCTAGGTGCAGGCTTGCTTGGTACAGTAACGTAACCGAGACAATATACTCTCGACCTGCATGGGCCACCACAAAAACATGTCACGCCCCAGTCCCAAAAATATGTAGGACTAGGACACGTAAGCATGCCAGCCGCATGGATATGGCAACTCCAATATATGGAAACCAAATCCACACGTACGCTGTAATATGAATATCAAATCCACAAGTGGTATAACTGTAATACAAGTCACAGGGTAAAATCTAAATCTCATCCACCAAAATTATATAGAAATAAATAAACAGTATCGATGAAACTAGATCTCAATAAGAAGTATCTAGGATGATAGTTGGATGGAAACAAATCCACTATCAACTCGAATAGGAAAGGTAAATACAATATAAGTACAACACAATCAAACCCAATATAAGTATACCAGCTATCGATCACGGCTCGAAGAGAAGACATCCACTAAGCATATACAACCATCCAAATCTGCGCTCCTGCAAATACTCAAGAACAGATACACCTGGCAGCGGACCAGGTCCTCAGAGGGACGTAACAAGATACAGAAAATACGAGCCAACTTGAATACAGTAAACATGCATATAATTTGAAAATAAATAAGTATGTTGTACAAGACGATCTATATGAATGCAAATGAGGACAACTTTTCGACGTATGGGCAAAGGTAGTCTACTCGATCTAAGCCTCATAACTCACACACCCGTCTAGAACATCAGAAATCGACATACCTCTGGGGTAGCGACCAGCGCGACTCTACAGAAATCGACATACCTCTGGGGTAGCGACCAGCGTGACACACGCCCGTAGTGCGAACTATATACTACGGTTTACCAGAGTGGTTAAAAGCCCATACGCCTAATGATTGTCCTCCCATGATACTAGGTGCCATGTGTGTGTCAACATATCTAATACATAGTAATGACTGGAGAAAAATTACACATGCAAGAACTATACAGAAATGAAATAAATAAAAAGAAATATAAATAGCATGCAAAGTACTGTAAATAATTTGGCAAGGTATCTTGCCTGGGGTCCTGCTGCTGGTATGAATCAGAGTCCAAGTCACAGTCCAAATAGCCTATGTATTACAAATTTATCACGTCAAAAGATAATTTATTTTAATTTATTTAATTCTGGAATAATTACTCTAAAATCCTATTTTAATCTTATTATTCTGATTTTTATGTTAATTTCTAAATTTTGTCCAAAGAAACTGAATTTTATCAACTCGAGACTCATGGCACGCAAATCGAGGCGATCTGTTGACCAAAAAGTCAACCGACACAAACTCAATTTTCATGCATGATTTCCTGTAGATTTCAGCGTCAAAAACATGCTAGAATTTACGGCTCACCCGAATTCAAATTCGTTTGGGAATTATGGCACATACAAATTTTGTATTGTGCACCGATGGTTAAATTCTAACCTAGAAGTTCTACAGAATTAACAGTATTTAAATACTTCGAAATAAATTCTAGGAAAAATATATGTCGATGATCTCGACATTAGCTTTCTGAAACTTTAAACGGTTTGTGATTCTGATTCAGGGTTCTCCCGAAATTGCGAAAACATCGAAATACATCTATTTTCAGACATGCTGTGCTCTACGAATTTTCCAGAATTTAATACTAATAATTTAGAAAAACAATTTATATAATCAGAAATCTAACCTCATTATAGTTCTAACAAAAAAAACTAGGCCTCGTTTGGAGTCCGAAGCTATGTGCAATGGCTTCTGGAAGATGAAGGAACCCTAGATGACAATTCTCCAAAAATCGGCTGAAGAAAAACCCTAGAAATTAATATCTAAACTATTATATATATATATATAGGAGAGAGAAAGTGCAGCCGCGGCTCACAGCGCGCCACGTGGCAACCATCCGTGCAGCCCCGCCCAGATCGAACGGTCGTAGTTTGATGCGGCTCGGCTCAGCTGAGTCCGAGTCGAACTCGGTCTCGGCTCGGCTCGAGGTCGGCTCGGCTCGGCTCTCACCCACTCAGCGGTCACTGACAGGCGGGCCCGGCACTGTTCACTGCTGGAGGCTGACAGGTGGGCCCCCTGTTTGCTGACTGGGCAGAATTAATTACTTTTTGGGTTTTCTTTTTCAGAAATTAGTTTTTAATTCAGTTTTTCATAATTAACTCGAAATAAATGCTAAAAATAATCAATAAATTCCCAAAAAATTCTAAAAAATATATTTTATTATTTAGAAACTAAAATAAAATTTTGGGATATTTTTAATTAAGTTTGAACATAAAATAAATTCCTTAAAGTCCTCAAAAATTAGTGTTACTAGTTTTTAATTAACTAAAAATTATGGAAAAATCCCAATAATCTAAAATAGCCTAAAATAATTCTAAATAAATATTTATATAAGTAAATATACTAAAAAATTATTTTCTAATTAACTAAGATAATACTCTAAATAAATTCAACATCTATAATAAATATAATAATATAAAATATACACAAATACCTATTTTGGGTGAGGAAGTTTACACTTCCACCATAGCTCCACAAATAATGCCTTCTCCCTGCTCCGTAGCTCCTCTATAAAACTCAAACTCTGGCTCTCCTGGCGGACCAAACAAAACTCTACCTCCTCTACAATCTATGCTAGCACGGTGTCTACTCAACCAATCCATCCCGAGTACAATATCGTAGCTCAAAAGTGGCATTACAAGTAGACACGCACTCAACTCCCGGCCTCCCAGAGTAACTCTCCGGTCCTTGCAAATATCATTAACCAGGATAATGCCTCCCCCGGTCATGATCTTGCAAGTCCTAAGCGAAGACTCAGCTACCAAACCATGCTTTAGAGCAAAAGAAACAGATACAAAACTATGGAAAGAACCACTATCAAACAAAGCTAAAGCTGGAATAGAATCAAGAAGAATAGAACCTGCGATGACATCTCCGGTGGGTTCCCCCTCTTTGACGGTCATAGCAAACGCTCGTCCCTGTCGAGCACCTCCCTGCTGCTGATGCTGGACAAAATGCTGCTGCTGTGTCGGAAGCGGTCCCCTTGGCTGTGCTGCAGGTGGTCTCGTCTGTGTCCTCGGAGCTGGAGGTTCTCCCTGAACTACACGACGAGGACACTCCCTCGATTTATGCCCTTCGGTACCACAATACAAACAAACTCCTAGCCTCCTCCTGCAAACTTCCCAGATGTGGCCGGACTTCTTACAGTAGTTGCATGGAGCTTGCTGTAACTGTCTCTGCTGCTGAGGTGCCTAGTGAAAAGGTGCTCTAGCTGGAGTCTGGTTCTGTTGTGGCTGCTGCTGGAAAGGTCTGGACTGGAAATAAGGACGTTTGGCAGATACTGTACTGCCGTTGGGCCCCAGAAAAGAATTACGGTCTCTCTTGGTCTTCAAATCCAAATCCCGCTCAACCTTGCGTGCCTCCGCAAGTATCTCCGATTATGTCTCATAAAAAGATGGAATGAGGATCAATATGGCACATGATGTAAGACACTCAAGGAAAGGACAGATTAAGAGATCAAGTATCAATATCAAAGGAGAATAGTTGGATCAAAAGAATTTTTCCTAGATGTGATTGAGTATCTCAGCCTATATCATATATCCTATCGCAGGCTCGCAGTAGTACAACTAAGTTGTCGCACTACCACGACATCACATACTTGTGAAGCTAGACCTGCATGGGCCACCACCAAAAACGTGTCACGACCCGCACCCGGTGTAAGGGTACTAGTCGGAAATAACGCCCAGCCTACGCCGCAGAATTGGCGGTAGAACGCTGTCTAGATAATCTATCTAACAATATAATAAACCACCAATAATGACAGTATACTCAATCACAGAACTAAGATAGAAATGAGCACGAATCAGATAAAGAATAGAATACTTGCACCATATACACCATATACCAAGGAATAATATCTCATGACGAGATCCGGATATACCAATCCGTGTAACCATAGTGTCAAGAGAACATGGATATCTACACTAGATACAGTGAACATAGAGGATATCATAAATGAGAAACTATCAGAGAATGTACTCGCCTGAAGTCCAATTAACAGTCTCACCGATGTCTGACTCGGTGCCTCGAAGACCTAGATATGGAATACAACATCAACACAAGGTCCCGAAAAGAGAATAAGTTAAACTAGTCAACTTCTAGGTCAATAAGTCAATTATAAGTCAAAAGTCAACTATGGTCAACTCTAAAGTTAAATAAAGTCAACTATGGTCAAACCAAGGTCAACTATCTATTTCTAGGTTGCACAAGTCTAGTACCAAAAACTTGGATCAAAATACTAAAATCTAAGTCATAAAACTACATCCTTAAATATTACGATACCGTATCTTAGGATACGTGAATCCAAGGTAAACCTCACAATACCTATATATCAATCAATAAAGTATAATAAATAGAATATTAAATACAACAATTAGGAATCATGGCTTTGAACCATCTTGGTACCCACACAAAGTAATGCTCAAGATATATATATAGATATATTATTTACTCTAATACATAATATATTATATATAAACTAATATATTATATAACTAAAAATAATAACAATACTAGTATAATATCTCACCACAAATACATTTATATATACATATATATATATATATATATATATATAAATATTAAAAACTACAATACACATTCCATGCATTAATGTACATATTTAACATGGCTAGAAGCACACATAAAAATATATTCATTAATATACAATTAATTATATAATAATTATAATTAATATAATTACTCATTTAAACACATAAATATTTTTATAAAATATTTATATATAATTTATTTTATTAACAAGTTGTAACATATATAAATGCATGTAAAGAAAGCTACATATATATATTTATACATTATATTAGTACACAAAAAATATATAGATCTATGCTACAATAAATACTATAATAAAAATACTAAAATAAATATGTAACCTCTATATATATTTACTAATTATAATTCAAGAATTAAAGAATAAATAATTAGATCTATACAAAACACACACAATTGGAGAGTATCACACCGTATTCCACTAGATCTAGGATACGCATGCGACACGAGTCCAACACACAACCAATTGCACCCCGAAGGACACAAACAAGTTACAAATATTATTTATGACCAAATCAAAGTGTCAAATGTAGATCTATGTGTCCATGTCAAAATACGACATGTACAAAGTCCCGTGTCGGAGAGAAAATCCCCAAAATGACACGTATCACCAAATTGTTGGGATACGACCTACACGTACCCAATTGTGGACACGACACTAGCCCCAAACACATAAGCACATGCCCAATTGATCTATAGGATCAATTGACACACACAACAAAATGTCAATTCGGAATTCCTCCAAAATTGACACAAAAAGCACAATAACTTTCTCCATGGGTCTCCTATGAACACAAAACCAAGTCCTATGGGTAGTACATATATATGGGTTGATTTTACATGATTAAATCTCAGATTTAGAAGCTATTTTAAGGGAAAAAACTAAATTATACCTATTGGGAGATGGATTCCTAATGAAACCTCCAATTGAGATGATCTTGCTTCCAAATTGTAGATCCTTGCTCCTCTTTGTAGATCCTTGCTTCCTCATTCTAGATCCTTGTTTCTCAACTTTCTAATGATGAATTGGGAAGAATTTGGAATGAATTTGGTGGTGAATTGGAATAGGAATGAAAGGAATTTGGGAGTGGAGAATTCTAGATCTAGATTTGGAATGAGAATGAGAGGAGAGAGAAATTTTCTCCCCTCTAATATAGGCCGGCCATGCCCCCTTCCCCAAGTAATTATAAAATGTCCAATGTACCCCTTGGGGCCTCTCATGAAGAAATAATTAAGGAAGGAAGCTTCTAGTCTAATGACTTAATTAATTTAATCCATCTCCTTAACAATAGGCTTTCTAAATGGGCCAAGTCTAACTAATTAATTCATGTTGGTCCATGGGTCCAAACTAAACTAGTTGGGTCCACTAATATAAGTTTAAAATAATTAAATAACATCTAACAACAATTAAATAATACAACAAATAATTATTTACAATGCACAATATTTATTTAAATAGGAAAAGACTAAAATACCCTTTCCTAGAAAATGTGGTAGTGACAGCTTCAAAATAGAAGACGAGCACTATCGTGCTTTTGATTATCATCAGACACTCTAGACTCAGGCTCTTGAAAATACCTTAATGGATATTTAGTATACTATTTCTCAGCATCCAGCCGGACCATTTTTAATCCTCAGAGATCCCAATCGATCAAGATATCACATCGATCATGCTCATGTTTAGAGATACTTGAATCCAGTCGACGCCTTCTATGATCTTAATAGAACAGTTGAAACTGATAATGATGAAGATGACCACTAGATGTTACATGGGATTTTTAAAGCTTTTAGCTTAGTTTAGATTGCTCTACTATGATGTTCTCAGTTCACATCACTTTTAGACTTTTTTTTGTTTTCAAAACTCTATATATGTTTTTTGGTTTAAAACTAGTTGTCTAAATTCAATAATATATTATCAACATTTGACATAAATTGTTGATTATTATATATGTATTGTTTCACTCTCTTATTTTCTTGTCAAACATAATCCTCCACCAATTTTGAGAGAGCACGTCATTTCGATCAAATAACAACGAAAAAAAGAACATTAGAAGAATATGATACTTGGATACTTGACAATAACGCTCAACAAGTTGCAAGAGAGATATGCACATCAAAGACTTGCAGTATCGTTCATAATTTGTTAATTATCAAAATGGGGGAGATTGTTGGCTCATTCGGTCTCAGTCAACTTGATTTTGATAATTAACTAAATCATGTTTTGATATATCATAAAATGATAGAAACTGAAGATTCAATAATACTGCGACGATTGCTGGTTGTACTGCATCTTTTTTGTAATTCTTTTATGTAATCTTTCACCTTATTTGAGTCCAGGACTTATGTACATCGAGTCGAACTGGCATAACTCAAGTTTACTCAAATAGCCTGAAAACCATCCACCATATACAAACCCAAACTAGCCATACAAAAACCTAAAATCCTACTGGAATAAACCAGCCGAACTTGGATCCAATTCTGGTTGAACTCGGAACGAACTCGGTCAGTCTATTTTGGAAAAATGATCAGTTATGAAATCTCTAATTTTGTGGCCTCCAACGTTCAAAATATTTAAAATTCCCATACCAAATTCTAGCCGAACTCGGCTTGAGAATAACCTATAAATAGGCATGTATTTTTACATTCAAATTATCTCATCTTCTCTTCATCTTTCTATCATATAGTGAGCTATACCCTGAGCTTTATGCTTCACATCTCCAAGATCAACTCCTTAGCCTTCTAAGTGCCAAGTGCGATCTCAGTTTAGAAGTCTATCAGAGTTGTAAGAGCTTGGCTCAATAATTTTTCTCTCTAGCTGTGAAGTTGCAAGCCTTCGTATCAAAGCTTGTGGTTGTAAAGAAGTGGCAAGCCTTCGGATCAAAGCTTGTGATTCACTGGTGATTAAAGTGAATAAAACTCTGCGCAAGATTTCTCGGGACTGGACTAGTCCTCTCAGAGGAAAACCAATATACATCATGGTATTTGCGTTTGTTCTCTCTATTTCCCTTATTGCTCTACTTTATTTATTGTTATTAGTTGGTAGCTGTCGTTACTCTGTTGCATATTTTTAATTGGATAGATTATTCCGCTGCACTTTATTCACCCCCTCTAGAGTTTCCTTACTGTCCTATAAAATCCAAGTGGTGTGCTGCTAAATTCTGTGGCAAAACACAGATTTATAACTAGTTCAAAAGAGGTATGTACACTTAATTCTTTCAATTTTGTGCCCTAAACTTAAAAGACTAATTAGCTACTTTGTTAACCTAGGCAGAAACCATAATTAAGATGTGAAAAATTATGTTTAAATATGATAAACTCAGTCACAAATACGATATTCCATATTTGAAATATGTCATTTTTGTTCATAAATGTGTATACTAAGCCTTCATTTTGGGTCTGAACTTCATATGAATATATACCAAACTTTTGTCATGGTAAATAACCTTAATTTCATGCTAGAAATACTTTCCAAAACATGATTTACCATGCCCAACATTAGATATTTGTGATAGTAATTTCAGCACCTGGTTTGTGCTAAAACGTGTCCAAATTACGTTGTTAGAACGTATTTACCATATGTGTATGTTACATTCTGATTTGGACAAATATATTCCATGTTTTAACACGTTAACATGAAGTTAAAGTTGTTAGAAAATTATAGGAATGATATACATTTAGGGTTGGTAGTTGTCAAGTGACAATATGTACATGTTGATATTTATAAGTTTTAAGTAGTACAACCTTAGCAAGTTATAGGAATAAATATAGTTAACCCTACTTGTGACATGTATAGATGTGTTAGAATGGTTTAGGAATAGTGCAAATATAATTTTATAGGATTAGTGGTGTAGTTGGTAACTTGGGACTTAATTCTAGAAAGTGTTACAACAAATTTGACACTTGTATATGAGATTTGATAGGATTACTAAGTCGTATTGTATATGACCACTCCTAGTAGGAAGAACAATTATCACATGTTGGATAGTCAATTAGGAACCATGACAACCTAGGGTTATATATTAACATTTAGGATAACGAGTTGTTGGGTGACCGGAAGACCAAAACTATTTTCTAAAGCTAGTTTTCTCCTAATTGTGACAAGACCTTAGTTTCATAACCAACCACATATGTGTATAATTAATGATATTGTGTATGTATAACAAACTCTAAAATAGCGACTAATATTATATTATTATATAAATATAGGCTCTTAGGACGGTTCGATCTTGGTTACGGGGTAGGGATCCTTGTATTCTCATCTCGGAGATCCAGACAAGTATACTTTGTCTTATTTTACTATTTAAACTTAATTAATATAGTTTGTATGCTTCTTCTTTGAATATAATTTATTAAGTGCGTCTGAGAATGCCTCGGGTGCAGTCAACGAAGACGTCAATATTTAGTCTTGTGTTTTTGACCCAATTTCTAGTAGACGTACCTAAAATTGTGGAGTTATTTTTATATCTTCCAAGATCTTGACACGTATCATTTCACAACACACAGAGAGTGAATATTAGGACACGAGCTTACGTATTCGACTAACTATCGGTGCGGGTAGCACGTGTGATGGTACATAACATAGTTTTTATAGTTTTTTCTTTATTTATGACTTGGCAATGTAGTTAGGAGATGTCCACATCGTAGCCATGACTTGTACATTGGCATTGGGTGGGGAAGATAATTAATAAGCGTATGTGACCGACAATTTGTCTACCGTTGTCTTTAGATGAAACTATGGGGTTATGATCCTGATTACATATTTCATACTTACCCAGTTATGGGCTCATAGTTACCCGGTTATGCGTATATATGCTAGTCGGTATATCAAGTGATGGTCATTAGCTCTGAGCTATGTCCATTATATATATATATATATATATATATATATATATATATATATATATATATATATATATATATATATATATATGCCATATTACCTATTTTATCTACCTATATGCACCAAAGTTTTCTTCAAAGTGCATTCACTTAGTTGGTTAGTTCTCTCTTATGTTTATTCAGTATTTACAGTATGGCATGTACTTTTTGTATCATGTTATGTCACTCTGAGGTTCTGGTTCCCTGCCAGATTTGCACTGTTGATTGACGTTGAGTTCTGTTGGAGCTGCTGTTGAGTATCATCTCTGTAGACATGTATCGTTATTAGGTATTAGATTCATGTCTTTCATTGTTTATCTATTATCTTCTTATTTCTTATTACCTGCTGTTATAGCCTAGTTTTGCAAGCTTATTCTTTTTTCGAGCTTGATCAAACCAATTGTATTATTGGGTGACCAACTCTAATGTACTTTGTTCTTTCTTGACTTTACTCATTATGTGGATTAAAATATAGTTGACTTGACATTTTAGACATATATACTTGACCTTGGACAGCGCAAGTCACGCCTCGGTCTCAACAGGGCTGGAACGTCCTCGTTTGGGCGTGATGTCGCACGAGCCTAAGTTGTACTCGCGCAAGGCCAGGTCCGAACAAGCATTTGACAACTAGTTCACAGAGTCGCACAAATTGTTTCGAAGCAGCAGAATAAAAATAAACACAACTATGAAGCAAATACAACACTTTATTGATGATGAAGAAATATTACAAGTGGCGCTAGCCCGAGATTACAAATCGCTCAAGCTTTCTCTCTCAAAACAATAAAAGCGTGCCAAGTGGCTTCTAATAAGGGATGATACATATACGATGTTCTAATACATTATGTCCTATATATGGTGCTTCAGCTCCATCCACAATGCTCTAAGGCTCCAGAGGGCACTCCATGCCTTATCGCGGACGAGGAAAACTCCGTACAGAATGAGGTTCTCTCGCACCCTGCACGCAATCTGGTAGATTATCAGAACATTGAATACACTGGTGGGGAGGCTTCTCACCGACTCAACAAATCCAAACACGTTATATAAGTTCCATACACCATCTATTAAGTTGTCTTTCTAGCCTTGTCTTATGATCAGTTCTATGGCATAAGATACAAAACCTAACTCGTGTTGCAGTACATCGTGCGATATAAGAGTAACACGGTAAAAATTATCAACTTACTATTCGTCCTTCCCTGTCCAAAGATACAACTGAGTTAACCAAGCATGAATATATATATATATATAATAAAACCAAGGATCACATAAGCAAACACAAGTGTTACGAGCGTATTTCTGACTCAGGTGAACGATATACTCAGATTTGTGATACTCAGATTACTTTGTTACTCTGATTGTTCGAATGCATTATACTCAGTATGTTCAGGTGTGATATATTAAGATTACTTATTTTAATACAATAACTTGCACGCAGATTATTGCAGATTGAGCGAACTTAATCTATATGAATTGGTCACTGGCACCACGACCCATTTGGACGATAGCTTGGGCGAACGACGCCCCTTGCAGCACTGGGTAGCTAGCCTCCGCTACAAGACCATGCCTCTCCCGCACTAGCTCGGGCGGACGGCGATCCTTGCAATGTTGGATAAGTGTCGATTCTCTGCTACAAGCCCCTGCCTCCCCCGCGCTAGCTAACTATCCAATTTTTGCCTAGGTCGAATCGGGCCCGATGCAACCGACGGCCGTTCAAAGAAACCATAAACCCTGTGCACAAGTTGTCCATGCCATGCAAGTCTCTTATTTACTTTTTATGGGCTCCATGAGCTGATGTCTTACTACGGGATCCATGAGCTAATGAATTAATATGGCTCCATGAGCTGATGTCTTTACTACTTTATGCAGCTCTCGGATCAGGAGTTGCCTTGGTGACCCAACGGTCCAGAAGCCTTTCCATATTTTTATTACTTTGCTCGGAATGACTATTTTTATAGTCTTCCTGCCTCAACTTGAGTGAATCATGTTTTGTGTCGAGCCTTGAAATCATGGCATGTTCCAGTGACAAGCATTGCATATATAATTGAACGCATAAGGAAATCTACTTGAACTATTAAACGGCAAGGCAAGCATGCATTTTGTTCGACCGATTTACTTTCATGCTCTAAAAAAATGATAAAGATAAAATTATTCTCTTAGTTAGGTGTGTTGAATTTATTTATTAGCATGCAAGGGTTATCGCCTAGCGATCTAACATGTATCGTCCGTATTTTAGATGTGCAGGCTAAGAAAAGACAAGTTCATCGGAGCCACCCACCTTAGCGATGATTCGCATCGGCCGAGCGAGGCTCCAAGCACGCCTTTGAAAGTCTAAGTCTGAATTTTTTGAAGGGCCAAGTCTAAATGCCTTTGCATCAAATGAGCCATCTCGCTGAGCTCGGCGGTCGAGTCGTTGCACTTGCGCCATTTGAATCGGCTCTTTAGGCTGAGCGAAGCTGGTCATTACCGCGCAAGTACGCTTCAGTGGGTCCATTAAATTAGAAAAGCCTTTGGAGTCTTACCAGCTGGTCATTTTTACGTGGCTGGTCCCTTGTATTTTGGGACCGGGGTATGACAAAAGTGCACAATGTGTTCCATGTATCCCAGCTTCAGAGGTATATTGTAGACCCTAGCCATGTGTTAAACTATTTCGAGCTCGATATAGGACCCAGACTTACTTACTTAGAGCAGCCAATAAAGCTCTTGGATCATAAGGAGAAGACACTGTGCAACTGACTAGTCCTCTAGTCAGAGTCGTGTAGAGACATCACTCTCTAGAAGAGTCTACCTAGGAAAGAGAAGAAGAGATGAAAGAGCATTACCCCTATCTATTTGAAGCTTGGTGTAAGTCCTTCTTCAGTTCTCTTACCTAAAAATCTGTACTCCTAAAATTTTAAGGATGATTTTTTTAAGGAGGGTATATTTGCAACTCCTTTTTCCCAAATTTCTAAAAATACAATAATATTTTTTCCCCAAAAAGAAAATTTTCTAAAAGAATTAATTAGGATATTAAAAGGAATGGCAAATTAGTAATTAATGAAGAAGGGATGGCATAATTAGTAAATTGTTAGAAAAACTTAGAGAGGGGACCTTCTAAAGAGCAAAATATTTTGGTGAATTTAGGCATGTGCCTAATAATTAATATATCGACTTCTTTTTTCCTCCTATAAATACAATTCACACATTCACTTATTAATCATTCAATTAAATTTCTAATCATCTCGTCATTGTTTCAAACTCCGGCCCATCTCACACTCACCAAAAATTATTTAAATCCTAAAATCTTCTCTCCTCACAAATTTCATTCAAAGTCAGGGAACAATGTTCTTGCTTGAAGATCTAGAAACAATTACAAAGTAATCGTCTATTACTCTAACGTGGATGAGATCGAAGCTTCGTCCCCAATGACGAAGCTTCGATTGTGCGGTCGAGCTTGCCTACACCAGCGTATACTCTCGTGAGTTTTTTGATTCCTTCTGTTAAATTGATAGCTTCTCGTAACTCTGAATTCATTCGATCAACGACAGAGATTTGTGGTCGATAAAGACGTTCAACTTTGAGGAGATCATCGCAGTCACCGAATCAAACTCCTCGATCATCTTCTCCGATTTAGTAGGCAACTTCTTGTAGCAACTACAATACACTGTAACAGCCCTCTACGAAGGAGTTTGTTTCCCGATGATGTCAAACTCCCTGATCCAAGGTGAGTTCTTGAGACTTGTCAATTCAATCCTTTGAATTCTCCCCCTCTATTTTTATTTTTGAGTTTTTCATTCCAATGGCTCAAACATGTGTTCTTGCTCCAATTATTTATAACCAATTAAATGAAATAATGTATAAAAGGGTCCTCAGTTCGGTTTGCATGAACTGTAGCACAACAGCTCAAATAACGATGAGTCGACTCGATTTGTTCAAATTATTCGAAGACAAATCTTGTTCTCGTGTCTACGGATCAAACTATCACGCCCTACCCTAAAATATAAGGGACCAAGAAACGTGGCAATGACCAACAACACAACTCCAATGGATAAACTAATCTAATGGACCCTTTAAAGTGCACTTAAGCTGTAAAATAAGTAATAGTCCAATATCTATACACAGACAACATATCTACAACTCATCCACAGAAATAAAACATAATGAACCCAGAGATAACAAGTCCAAAATAATGCATAAAGGAAATAAGTCTCAAATGTCAGAGTGCATCAAAAAGAGTATCACAGGGAACAACCCGCTAAAATAAGTAATTAAAGTAAAAAAGGAATTAATAAGAAGATAATCCAAATGTCTGCTAAGTAATGCTGCCATCGATCCAAGATAAAAGATCCTACATGGATCAAGTAAACTCCTTCGGAAGAATCTCGTCCTCGGCTGCAACTCTTGCTCCATTAGAAATGCCAGAACAGTATACCTCTGGGTAAACCTCCACGTCTACACCTAGGAACATAATCCGGATCCAGGTACTCATGGGATATAACAAGGTCCATAATAATCATGCCAAAGTAAATAGTATAAGGGTGCTTAGTTATCTAACATAACCAGCTATATGAATGCAACTGAAAACACACTCGTCCGCTAGACCAACAATGACTGTAGATCTCAATAAACACGACATAATTATAAAAAATATTCGTACAGAAACCCACTAGGGTATCTGCAGCAGCTAGAATGACCGAAGCGTAGGCAACGATAACTATGATATAAGTGGTAGCCCAACGTCACGAGTCTGTTCTCCCTGTCCCAATGTATCTCACATCTCAGGTCCACAACACACAAGACAAATCACTAACTAAGTATCGAGTCAATTGTGTAAATGTAGTCATGTCATCTATCTCATGTCACGAGTTCTATTCTAACTCAGAATCTGGTATCCCTGAATATCTTAAGTGGGGATTCTGTCAATGCAAGTCATGTCAAGTGACCTAAGGTATACCATGCAAGAATAGCACGAACATGACGCTACGTCGACAATGCAACTAACCAATACATAACTTCGCTGACGAATGTTGGCACCCGAATATAACTCGGATGCTAAGCATCGACTACGGTCCTATGATCATAATATAATATAAGAAGTAAATAAAAATACATCAAGTACCAGTAAATAAATACAAGAAAAATTAGAGATCTATGAATGATGGCAAGGTACACTTGCCTGCTGACTGCTGTTGCGGTATCGTCTGTCCGATGTCCTCAACTGGAAGGATAGTTGATCTAAATTTTCCTATAGAACATATTATAATCAACACCAACACAAAATAATCTACTTAATATCAAGAAGAAAGACAGTCGCACAACATCAACCAATATTTGATGTTTATGCCAACAATCCAGCATTCACATGGCATTGAATAACGTGCCATTATACACGTGCCATGCTACTCTCGAACACGTCGTCAGTGTCTCGTACATCGATATACCATACGTATATATAGGCATTTACATGTGTTTAGATATGCATAGTCCTATACATACGTTGTGTCACGTCCCAGTCCCAAAATACGTAGGACCAGAGTATGTGGCAATGGCCAGTTACGTATCAAGTGGACACCAGCCCAACTCGAATACGTATACACAGTCTATAATAGGCATAATTTCTAATATGATAAGTCAACTATATCTCAATTCACATAAATAATAAGTAACAAGAATGAACAATATGTTTCATAGTCTGCAGCCCACTAGCATATATGTTCGAATAGACTCAAAAAAATAAAATGAGTCTATCAAAACTAGTATATATCAACAGAATAAGTCAAACGAGAAATAAATAATGGATAATGATGATTGTAAATATAATTAGATTAATTTTATCAAGAATCCAGAAGACGTCTGGTGGAGACAAATCCACTACTACTAGACGTAAATATAATGACAAGAAAATAAAACAAAATCTATGATAAATTAAGCTGAATAATAGCAGAGTCATCCTATGCAATTTTACCATCATTGTCTCGGTCCTTAGATAATCCTCGTCTGCCAAATACCTGAAAAGGAACTAGGACCTTAGAGGGACGTAACAAGATACATAGAAATATGCCAAATATATACAGTATAAAACATGCATAAAAGAAAAGCAAGAAAGGAACGAATATGACTAAAAACTAAACGAAACATGCATATAAGAACAACTACGTATAAGTGAGCTGCTGAAAAAGAAATGGACTAATCAAATACCAAGTTCCTCCATGAACACATGGCAAGTAAATCAAAACGAATAAGCAAAACTTTCGCCCCTAGTGCGGACTCACAAATTTGCTCAAACAGTCAACCCTCGCCCCTAGTGTGGACTCGCATGTTTGGTCAAACAATCATCCATCACCCCTAGTGTGGACTCGCGGGCTGAGAAAATAGAAAGTGGAATTAGCAGTCCAAATAAAACGTATTCGTTCTCCCTACCCCATAATACGGTACGACTCGTATAAGGTACGGGTTCCAATCAACCAAGTATGAACTAACACAATGACAAGTCATCTACTAGGCCTATCATATGAGGACACATATCAATGGACAACAAAAGGAAACAATACTAGCAAAATATCATGCATAAAAAAGAAGAATTTAAGCATGTAAATATACTGTAAAGAATGAAAGGTATCTTGCATGTGGTCCCGGTCTGTAGGTCCAAGTCCAAGTCCCACTTGCACAAATCACCTAAATAATTTATTTATAACTTTGGTTATTCCATATGCACATATCAAAATTTCTAAGAGCTTATATTTAGATATCATTATGTATTTTAAACTTAATCATATTTAATTTAATTAACATATGCATTTTCCTAAAGAAACTTATTATATTGCTGACAGTGCTTGTACGCAATAATCCTTTGGTTACTAATCTATGCATGTTAGTTTGCTAACTAATTAACATGTGCATGCTACTACTCTTCCTATATATTATATTGTATTATATTGTCACATTGAGTGCTTGTTTTGTCACATTATTCTTATACTTGTTAATTTGGAAAAGGGGGGGTATCATGCAAAAATTACAAGCAATTTCTTTGAGGGTCTGTTTATTTAGGTGTAAGTGGATTGAAACTCGGTTACTTTTGTAAACTCTCCAATCATTAACGAGTTCCGTTGTTTGGTTCGAGCATTGAAACTCCTTTAACCAACATCCAAAAAGTAATGATAAGTTTCGTACACTTTCAATCCACATCCAAAAAATAATGATGACTTCCATACACTTTCAACCAAATCCAAATAACCACACACTTTCAACAATCATATCTCTAACCAACATCCACTTTCAACAACCATCCAAACAACGGAACTCCACTTTCAACAACCATCCAAACAACGGAACTCCTTTTTTTTTTACTTTTAACAACCAACCAAACAGCGTAACTCATTTTTTTCTACTTTCATATCTTTCACTTTCACCAAACCATCCAAACAACGAAAGTCAATTTTTTTGCGTACGCATCTCACTTTCATAAACTAATGATTACTTTCACCAGTTTCATCAAGTTGAGTGAAAGAGAACACATTCTTTCCCTGGGTCGTTTGTATATATAAAAAAGAATCTTCTCTATTCTTAAGCTCTAAGCTACTGTTAGTATTTCTTTTTCTTTTTTTCTAACATCTCCTTCTTTATTAACTCCTATATTAATAATCCAACAAATCATTACTCTATAAAGATTGGACAAAAACTTACCGACTCGCGTACACACGTTGAAAGCCGACGACCGCGTGGGCAGTGGCAGAGCATAAGGAGGACTGACCCAGACTGTAGTCCGGACTTAAAGAAGAAGAAGAAAATTTACTAGTAATTTTATCTCTTACAATTCTATCAAAGAACATCAAAGTGGTTGTAGTTTAGTGGTTAGAATGTTATGCTGCAGCTGTAGAGGCTTTGGTTCGAATCTCCATAATATAGTCTCTACTAAAAAAATTCTCAGCCGTGCTAAATTTTTTTCTAGCTCCGCCCTTGCGCGTGGGGGAAAGTTTGGCGGGTTGGCTATGGCTCTACGCGCAAGGTGCTCTCGGCGTCGTCCACCGTCCGGAACATCGGGGACTTGCTTGTAAATGCATGGCCTGGGGCATTTACAGGTAGTCCGGGAGAGTTGACGGTGGATGTTAATATATAAAAATTGGGTGATTTGCAGGTAGTGGATAGATATATGGTGGCTTTAATTAGATTTTTATGGAATTATATGGGTACAGAAAAATCTTGTTTAAATTAGGATTAGAGATATGAATCAATTAATTTAAATAGTAACATATCTAAATATATATTAAGAATATTATATGATATATACAAATCTATGGACTCGGTTATTGTTGTTTAGGTGATAGAAGGGAGATGGAATTCTGAGATTTATATATAATATTAAAGTTTACTCGTGGCTATACAAATCTATATGCCTTGTATTTAATGTAACTTTTATTTTCTCTCTCTCTCTCTCTCTCTACTAAAAAAATTCTCAACCGTCCTAATTTTTTTTTCTAGCTCCGCCCTTGCGCGTGGGGGAAAGTTTGGCGGGTTGGCTATGGCTCTGCACTCAAGGTGCTCTCGACGTCGTCCGCCGTCCGGAACACCGGGGACTTGCTTGCAAATGCATGGCCTGGGGCATTTGTAGGTAGTCCGAGAGAGTTGACGGTGGATGTTAGTATATAAAAATTAGGTGATTTGCAGGTAGTGGATAGATATATAGTGGCTTTAATTAGATGTTTATGGAATTATATGGGTACAGAAAAATCTTGTTTAAATTAGGATTAGAGATATGAATCAATTAATTTAAATAGTAACATATCTAAATATATATTAAGCATGTTATATGATATATACAAATCTATGGACTCGATTATTTTTGTTTAGGTGATAGAAGGGAGATGAAATTCTGAGATTTATATTTAATATTAAAGTTTACTCGTGGCTATACTAATCTATATGCCTTTTATTTAATGCAACTTTCACTCTCTCTCTCTCTCTCTCTCTCCTTTATTCTGGTTTTTAATAACTATATAAAAAAATGATTCATTACTAAATTATTAAGCCAAAATTTTATTATAGGTTATTTCTATACGTTAAGGATATAATTATTTTACCTATTTTTGACATTAAAAAATACTGAAACAATTAGGATTTTGGGAGGAGAGTTTACAAGTTGGCACGTCACAATGTCGCAAAACTCTCAACAATGCTAAAATTTACATCAACCATGCGAGTAACCTCTCTAACATGCATCACAACATCATATTAAACTGAATTAAATAGGTTTAATATTTTGAAATTATTTCTAAATAACTGAAAATGATCAAAACAATATTCTTCGACTAGGTATTCTAGCAACTTGACAACTAGTTTATGCATGCAACTTTCATACTTGCACCAAAATCCAATTTAATATGAAAAATATTATATTTTAATATTCTGAAATATTTATATAAATTCTGGAATTATATTTTATAATTTAAATATATCAAAACTCATCAACTATATTCAACATTAGTGCACCTTGGCCATGTCTTGGATTTGCATCAACTTGAGTTAATGTTTGCACATAAAATTATGGGTTTCTCATGCATGAGGATTATGCTATTTGATATCTAACATACATATGGGTTTGTAAGAGGTTTTGTTAAAGGAAAAATAGAATAAAAATCAAAGCTGAAGAACTTACGCGATTGCAATTACGGTGGGGACCTTCTTCGTGATTACGTACTTTTGGAGTACCAAACGATCTCCAAACTTCACGACACTTGACGGTGTACTAGGAGGATTCAAGGGAAAGGTTTTTCTTATGTTTTTAGGGATACACACAGGTGAGAAGGGGGCTGGATAGCAACAACAACAGCCTTGGCTACTGTCAGGATTGGTGGAGGCCGACCTTGGCCGACGGTGTAGGGGCACGTAGAGAGGAGGAATGAAGAGGGAATGAGGGAAGAAAAAAGAGAGGAGGTCGGGGGGGTTGTTGGCGACTTGTAGAGGAGGAGGGGAGCGAATACATAGGATTAGGGTTAAGGGAATATATATATATTGTTGGTTAAATTCCTAAATAATGCAAATAGGAAGATGTAAAATTAAAACAAGAAATAGTATAGGATTCGAGGCACGTTACACGCTGTCCTTAGAATAGAATTTTGCCCCACGAACAGTGCAGTGGATTTCTGGCGATCTATCCCCGAGATACAACGAATCCTTCGATTCACTTCACCGTGCACCCGGTGGCGAATCCTACGAACGATCACAAGCTTGCCCGACAAATAGAAATTGGACGGAGAGTTTTGGAGGAATTTTGGTTCTGGTGTTTTTTTTCGTCGCTGTGAGATTGTTCTTCCATCCGAACAAAGAGCGAGAGAGAGAGAGAGAGAGAGAGAAAAGAAAAAACTGATTTCTGTTTTTTTCAGATCTCAAGATCGTGTCCTGGATATATCTCTCACGTAACCTTTCTCACTTTTTCAGTAACGGGATTACGTGAGAACATTTTCGCGGAAGACCAGCAACCCACCAGACCAAATCAACGGAAATAAAAAAATAAAATAAAATAAGTTATGAAATTACCTTTGTACCCGTGCCCGTTCCGCGGCGCGCAAGCGTGCAAAGTGCTAAGTGCGCGAATAATAAACGTGTAAAAACACGCATTAAATTGCGCACCCGCTCGCGGGTTGGATGAGATCAAGCCCATCCCCTATAAAGCCCACTTACCCACTAAGAGGGGTAAAGCAATATATGGAAAGGAGAATGACTTCTCCTTTCCCATGTGGGACTAAAAGAAAGGAGTGCTTTGTTGAATCATATAGTTTAGATAAATCTAACAATAAATATAACAATCCCCCACATGATTCAACAAAAGAAGAAAGGAAGGTATAGCACGATAGGACATATAGGAAGGAAAACAAGATATGGGCAATTACACTGTGTATCAGGGGAAGGTGTCTTCCGAACTTGAACCACCCCTTAGTGTTATACATCTCATCTATACAGACCCAAAGTGACTTAAGTCTTGAACTTAGGATCTTACTTGTACAGACTCAACATACACACAAACACATTGTAGTCATTTGATCGTATCAACAGTTGTGCACTTTTCGGCCATGTGTTATCTCGTTTTCTTAAGAGCTCTAGAGAACAGCCCGAGTTCCCATAGAAAGCGGCCCCACTTTCACTCTTAAATAGGTGAATCTTTCTAGGTATTCTGCAATTTATATACCCTGCTTTACAAGCCACAGATTCATTGAGATTTTACAATCACCCTTTTATTTATTGTAGATCAACACTATACATTAGAGGAATGGTTCTTTACAATTACTATCATATAGTGTTTCCAGTCACACATCAATTTTGTTATTACCCATTGAACCTTTTCTTGGTGCTTCCAATCAAAGGTTGGGTTGCCTTTGAGGTGACTCAATCTATGGGCTTTAACCCCATTCCTCTTGCCGTCTCCAACACAAGTCTCCTTGAGAGCCCTTTAGTTAGAGGATCTGCTAGATTGTTCTTTGATCTGACGAAGTCAATTGCAATTACTCCACTGGATCGCAATTGCTTCACCCGATTGTACCTCAGACGTATATGTCTGGATTTTCCATTATAACTTGTCCTTTGAGCCTTTACTATTGCAGCTTGGCTGTCACAGTGTACAGGGATAGCATGAACTGGTTTGCTCCACAGAGGAATATCTGTTACCAGATTCCTAAGCCAGTCAGCTTCCTCACTGGTGATGTCAAGAGCTATAAATTCTGCCTCCATAGTAGATCTAGAAATACAGGTCTGCCTTGTAGAGTTCCACGCAACAGCAGCTCCATCCAATGTGAATACATATCCACTTGTGGCTTTGGTCTCATCTGTATCGGAGATCCAGTTTGCATCAGTATACCCTTCTAATACAGATGGGTATCCTCCATAGAATAATCCATGGGATATCGTGCCCTTTAGGTATCTCATTACCCGTTCCAAGGCAGTCCAATGTGAACTATTCGGATTGCTAGTATACCGACTAAGCTTTCCTACTGCGTAGGAAATATCAGATCTGGTACGATTAGCAATATAGTTCAGGCATCCGATTTGCTGAGAATACTTCAACTGAGCCACACTGTCTCCTTTATTCTTCTTCAACCTGATACTTGCATCATATGGAGTACTCACAGGTTTAGAATCAAAATAGTTAAATCTTTTTAGAACCTTTTCTATATAGTGAGATTGGGAGATACCAATTCCCTCAGAAGTGCGACTTAATTTAAGTCCTAAAATTACATCAGCAGGTCCTAAATCTTTCATATCAAAATTTTGAGACAGAAATGATTTGATATCATAAATAATATCCATGTCAGTACCAAAAATAAGAATATCATCAACATACAGGCATAATATTACACAAGAGCTACCAATGGTTTTGCTATATACACATTTATCAGAATCATTAATAGCAAAACCATATGATAGAATTACCTTGTCAAATTTATCATGACATTGCTTTGGCGCTTGTTTCAGCCCATAGAAAGATTTAATTAATTTGCATACCTTGTGTTCTTGACCTGGAATAACAAACCCTTCAGGTTGTTCCATATAGATCTCTTCCTGTAAATCTCCATTAAGAAATGCAGTTTTTACATCCATTTGATGAATAAACAGTTTATGAACAGATGCAATGGCTATTAACATTCTAATTGTAGCAATTCTTGTAACAAGAGAGTAAGTGTCAAAAAAGTCTACCCCTTCTCTTTGTTTGAACCCTTTAGCCACTAACCTGGCTTTGAATTTCTCAATAGACCCATCAGGTCTTAACTTCTTTCTGAAGATCCATTTGCAACCTATTGGTTTGCAACCTGCAGGAAGGTTAACCAAATCCCAAGTTCTATTTGATATAATAGAATCCATTTCACTATTTATGGCCTCTTTCTAAAATAAGAAATCGACTGAGGACATAGCCCCTTGATAAGATATAGGATCCTCTTCAACGAGGTAGGTGAAAAAACCTTCACCTAGGTTTGGTTCTCGTCTTGTTCTTTTACTTCTCCTGGGTTCTGCTGGGGTAATCTCCTCTTGTTGTGAACTAGAGGTTACTACAGGGACTTGTGTAGAAATAGAAGAACTAGATATTCTATTTTTCAATGGAAAAACATTTTCAAAAAATGTAGCATCCCTAGATTCCATAACCGTGTTAGCATCAATACCATTTACCTCACTCTTAATTACAAGAAATCTATAAGCAGTACTATTTTTGGCATATCCCAAAAATACACAGTCTACGGTCTTTGGTCCCAATTTCCTTTTCTTGGTAGGAGGGACAGAAACTTTAGCAAGGCACCCCCACACTTTAAAATATTTCAAAGATGGCTTTCTACCTCTCCAAAGTTCATAAGGGGTCTTATCAGTCTTTTTGAAAGGAACTTTATTTAAGATATGACATGCAGAAAGAAGGGCTTCCCCCATAAATAATCAGATAAACCAGAGCTACCTAACATAGCATTAATCATATCAAGAAATGTTCTATTTTTTCTTTCTGCTACCCCATTCTGTTGAGGAGCATAAGGAGCAGTTACCTCATGTATAATGCCATGCAATTCACAAAAGGAGTCAAACTCGGCAGAGGTGTATTCACCCCCACGATCAGACCTAAGAATTTTAATTTTCTTCTCAAGTTGGTTTTCAACTTCAGCTTTAAAAGATACAAACTTACTGAAAGCTTCATCTTTAGTTCTAAGCAAGTAAACATGACAGTATTTTGAATAATCATCTATAAATGTAATAAAATATCGTTTACCACCACGAGTGAGAATACCGTTCAATTCACAGATATCGCTGTGAACAAGCTCCAATAGCTGAGAACTCCTTTCAACGGAATGAAAAGATTTTCTGGGCTGTTTGGCTTGTGTATAAATCTCACATTTTCCATTCCTGCTCATGTCAATCTTAGGAATCAATTGTAACTTAGACATTCTCTTTAAGGAGTTAAAATTAACATATCCCAAACGACCATGCCAAACATCACAACTATCAGTATTATAAAAGATAGCATTTGAATCAGAAGTAGAAATAGATGCAATATTATTTAAACATGAATTTAATGTACTGCAAGGCATGTCCACAGAAAGTTTAAACAGACCCCCACATACATAGCCTTTCCCAATAAAGTTACCGTTCAGGGAGATTACAACTCGATCAGACTCAAATACCAGTTTGTAACCATGTTTATTTAGCAAATAACCAGAAATTAAGTTTTTGTTTACATCCGGTACTTGCTGCACATTATACAAAGGGAGAATCTTGCCCGAAGACAACTTGAGGTTCACTATTCCCTTTCCATGCACTCTGGCAGCACTCAAGTTTTCCATAGCTACTGATTCGCCTTCCTCAACCTGTCGATAGGAGGAAAAAAGAATCAATATTAGGACATACATGGACATTTTCCCCTGTATCAACCCACCAGTCAGTAGGCTGATACGATGACTCAAAAATAGAATATACGGTTACAAACCTCTGATCATCGGTACCGATAGATTCGGTCCCGGCTATGATAACATGAGCCTGTGGAACAACAGTAGAGTCTGCAGGAGTTCGACGATCAGGATTCTGAAATCCCTGACCCTTCTTCCTGTGGCGGCATTGCCTAGCAAAGTGACAAGGCTTACCACAGTTGTAACATTCCCGCTTAGGTCTGTTGTCTTTCCCAATCGCAGCTCTTGGCTTAAGAAACTGTTTCTTTGCAGGGTTTCTGTTCTGGGGGTTGTTCCTCTGTTGATAGGGTTAGCCCTTAGGCTTTCCCTTGGTTTCAACAATGTGTAACTTTGCCTCGAATTCAGTACTAAGAGGTTCCTTGTCTCTAGTTCTACCTTCTTCCTCAATGAGGAAGGACACAAACAGGTCATCTAAAGACATGGGTTCCTTATTATGTTTTAGTTTTAAACCAAATTCCTTCTAAGAAGGGGGAAGTTTATTAATGAAGGCAGCAATTAGAAACTTTTCAGCAAATGGCATGTCTTTCTGAGACATCTCGTGTATGATTGTTTGAAGGGTATTAGTCTGTTCAACAACAGACTTCTCATCCACCATTTTAAACTCTAAAAATCTGTCAACAATGTAAATCTCAGAACCCGCTCCTTCATTGGAGTATTTTTTATCGAGAGCTTCCCAAAGCTTTCTGGACGTAGAGGTAGTGCAGTATATATCATAGAGGGTGTCAGAAAAACAACTGAGAATTTTACCGTGACAGATAAATTCTGTCTCGTTGTAGGACTCTAATTCGTAGGTCCTGGCAGGTTCGTGTAAGCCAGGTTGAATTTCCGGTTCTTTAAGAACCTTAACCAGTTTCAAACAAGTCAGCCAGTAGGTCATCCTACGCTGCCATCTCTTAAAATTCAGGCCATCAAACTTCTCCGGTTTGGAGGAGTTATGAATGTTCGTGGTCAGTTCTTTTACGGTGTTCATCATGTAGATAGGAATTTTTCAACCAAAAAATAGAAAGTGGACAGAAGCTACGAAAATTTTTATTCTAAGATTGTTGGTTAAATTCCTAAATAATGCAAATAGGAAGATGTAAAATTAAAACAAGAAATAGTATAGGATTCGAGGCACGTTACACGCTGTCCTTAGAATAGAATTTTGCCCCACGAACAGTGCAGTGGATTCCTGGCGATCTATCCCCGAGATACAACGAATCCTTCGATTCACTTCACCGTGCACCCGGTGGCGAATCCCACGAACGATCACAAGCTTGCCCGACAAATAGAAATTGGACGGAGAGTTTTGGAGGAATTTTGGTTCTGGTGTTTTTCTTTTTCGTCTCTGTGAGATTGTTCTTCCGTCCGAACAGAGAGCGAGAGGGAGAGAGAGAGAAAAGAAAAAACTAATTTCTATTTTTTTCAGATCTCAGGATCGTGTCCTGGATATATCTCTCACGTAACCTTTTCCACTTTTTCAGTAACGGGATTATGTGAGAACAGTTCCGCGGAAGACCAGCAACCCACCAGACCAAATCAACGGAAATAAAAAAATAAAATAAAATAAGTTATGAAATTACCTTTGTACCCGTGCCCGTTCCGCGGCACGCAAAGTGCTAAGTGCGCGAATAATAAACGCGTAAAAATGCGCATTAAATCGTGCACCCGCTCGCGGGTTGGATGAGATCAAGCCCATCCCCTATAAAGCCCACTTACCCACTAAGAGGGGTGTCACGCCCTAGTCCCAAAATACGTAGGACTAGGTCACGTAACCATGCCAGCTGGCCCGTATATATGGCAACTCCAATATATGGAAACCATATATACGTGCGTACGCTGTATAATGAACAATAATTCATAAGTGGTAAAACTAATCACAAGTCACAGGGTAATATCTAAATCTCATCCACAGAATCAAATATGAATAACCAATAATCATGTAACTAGATCTCAATACAGATATCTAAGAATGACAGTCAGATAAAATCAAATCTACTGCCGAAATAGAATACAAAAGGAACCAGAATACACACCATAAAGAACAACATCTGACAATCTCGAGGCTCGAAGAGAAGACCTCCTCGGGATATACGTAACATGTCCGGATCTGTGCTCCTGCGAATACTCAAGAACATATACACCTGGCAGGGGACCAGGTCCTCAGAGGGACATAGCAAGATACAGAAAAACAACATGCCATGTATGTAAATACTGAATAAATAAATGGGGGTGTGCTAACCATCTAAGTGAATGCAATTTAAAGACCTTGTAGTACGCATGGGAATGTGTAGGCTTGACATATGCTGACGTAATTCACCAATCGTCATGACTGGCTAGTATATGTGTCATATGCCCCCGGACACACGGGTAGCTCTGCAATCGACCATCTCCGAGTATCATGGTACGAAGGATAAAAGACTCAAGAAGGGGGTGTCCCATACGTCTACTAGATATCTTCCCCACCCAAGGATATACAAGTCGTGAAAACGACGTGGACATCTCGTATAATGATGCAAGTCTCCATAGAAATAAACTAAGCTAAATACCGTTACACATGTTGCTCACACCGATGGCCAGTCGAATATGAGGCACGCGTCCCTACATGAACTCACTCTGTGATGTGTAATGATACGTGTCAAGGCCTGGAAGTCATATCAATAACTTCACAACTTTAGGTGGGTCTACTAGACACTAGGTCAGATACAATCCTAACGTCAACGCCTTCGTTGACTGCACCCGAGTATTCTCGGACGCGCATATTTATATAATAAATAAACATGTAACTAACAATAACTGAATTTAAACAGTACAACAAGGCAAGGTATACTTGCCTCGCAGGAGAGCTGCAAATATAATGTCCAGATGTCAAATACCAAGTGTCAGAAACTATGGCCTCAGAAGGAAAGTCTCCAGATGCTGAAATAAACATCACTAACAGTCTCAGAAAATATCAAATAGCTAGAAACGCCTGTCTTTAAGTCCAATTTGGACACAGGGGCAAAAATGACAGTTTCTGGTCAAAGTGTCAGGGTCAAAGGTCTCCAAATTTGCCAAACTTAGTGTCCATAAGTCCAGAACGTCGATACGAACCCAACGGAACTTCCAGAATCAGATTCTGATGAGCCGGTCACAAAATCGCCCGTCAAGTGGAGCCTGTGGGGCCCACAATACGGGATTTTGTCAACGTTCTCAGAATCGAACCAAACTTGGCTCACAGGACCAGCGTATTGCTACGAGTCCGATGGCACAAGTTTCGTTTCAATCCGACGTATATACACAAAGTTGCAGCATATTCCAGAACTGACGGATACGGGGCGGTGTCGGCGGATACGCGTTGATTCCGGTGTGCACGCACATCCAAATCAACTTCTCCGAATTCCTACACGTCCGTATCAACGTCGCGCACGTTTCGGTAAAGACCGCGTGCGACCAAGTCGTCCCGTTTGGCGGGGCGTACCCAGTTCCGGGGTGAATCGGGTCGTTGTTTTTCCTGTTTTGGATCGCGTGCCGTGATCGCCACAGGACGCGATGCACCGAGCGGATTGCACGGGCACCGAGAGGGTCACATAGCCTACGTGTCACAATTGACGGAATTAAAAACGGAACTACGAGGAGATAAAACTGGTTACCTGAACAGGGCTCCGTGGATTGAATTTCCCGTGTCCGGGAAGAGATGCGACACGACGCTGGTCGTGTCCGGGCTGTGTCCGGGCTCTGAAATGCTGTTATGTCCGGTCTGAGTCCAGGGGAGACTTGCCGGGCTTCGCCGGAGGCGCTCAGTGGAGCTTGGCGGTCAGCGGGGTGTCCGGACAGGGCACGGCGAGGTGGCTGGGAGTCGACGAGGTCTGGGAGAGGGAAGACTTGATGTGTCGAGCCGGGGTGGCCGCTGCTCGTCTTTGGCGAGATCAAGTTGAGCAGGGAGGAGGGGAGGCTGCTCGCGGTGGTCATGACAGCGAGGGAAGGGGGAGTCTGGACGAGGCCGGTGGCGGTCGTGATGGGTTGGCGGTGGAGATGGGGCCGGAGAAAGGAAGCTGAGGAGAGAGGAAGTGGTCGAGGCTGGCTTAGGGGGGGTTGCGGCTGTGGGGGAGGGGTCATGGTGAGGAGGAGGAGGAGGAGCTGTGGTGACTGAGGATGGTGGTGGCGACTGATGGTGGCGGTGGCGGTAGGAAGAGGAGCCGGAGGAGAAGGAGAGGAGGAGAAGAAGGGTGGGCGGAGGTCGGGGGGGAGTGGCGGCTGTCGTGGAGGAGGAGGAGGGGAATAGGAGGAGGCCGAGGGGGAGCTGAGGCGATAGGGGATGGAAGAGAAGGAGGTGGTGGCGGTGATGGGAGTGGTGGAGAAGAAGAGGAGAGAGGAAGAGCGGCGGCGGTGGGCGGAGCTCACCGGCGGGGTGACTCCGGCGGAGGGGGGAAGAAAGGCTGGGAGAGGAGGAGGAACAGGGAAGGAGGAGCTGGGGAGAGAGGGGGCCAGCGGGGGGTGGGTTCGCCGCGGCCGGGGGCGGCTTGCCGCGGTGGCCGGGGGGGAGAGTCGGCTGAGGGAGGGGGCTCGGGTAGAATTAGGTTTTAGTTTTTATTTTAATTTCTTTTATTAAATAGAAAAATTCATTAGGGGTATAAATAAAATTTACATATAAGATATTTACTTATTTATTTATTTATTCAGTATTTCATACCTGGCATGTTATTTTCCTGTATCTTGTTATGTCCCACTGAGGACCTGGTTCCCTTACAGATTTAGACGAGGCATACTATCCTACGGTGTATGGTCCCAGACAGGAGACCAGGTGTGCTACTAAGGAAGAACTAGAGGAGACACCATCAGAGTCTACCTAATTCTAGAAGCTTGCTCTCTTGGAGATGGAGATGTTTTGCTAGATAGACGATACTTAGTCTATCTGGTTTACTGCACTTTTATTATATTTTTGTAGTGGGTTTGTTCCCACAAGATGTGTATTATTACATTTTCAGACTCAGCATTATATATATTCAGCACTATTTCCTGATATTTTCTGTGGATGAGATAGATTTGCCTGTATTAGACTTATAGAAATTTTAGGACAGTGTAGCACGTTCCTGTGGGTCCATAAAACCCTTAGTGACGTGTCAGCTGGCCAATGCCACGTGTCCTAGTTTCTCTCATTTTGGGACTGGGGCGTGACAAGGGGTAAAGCAATATATGGAAAGGAGAATGACTTCTCCTTTCCCATGTGGGACTAAAAGAAAGGAGTGCTTTGTTGAATCATATAGTTTAGATAAATCTAACAATAAATATAACATATATATATATATATATATATATATATATATATATATATATATATATATATATATATATATATATATGGGGGGGGGGGTTTGGGTGGTTGTGATCTATAGTTATTTTAATCCTATGGAGGAGGGTATTTGACAACCCAACATGGCATGCTAGGCCTCTCTAATAAAGGGGCTGATTTTATAAATATTTGTTTGGGTTTAAATGAGGTAAAAAAAGTGGCCTATGTAATAAAGGGGTTGATTTTATAAATATTTGTTTGGGTTTACATGAGGTAAAAAATGGTATATGCAAATATTCGATTTCCAAAGATGAAAAATATCATATTAAAAAAAAAGATGGAAAATATGAATTTAAACCAAAGATTTGAATCATGCAAAGTTTATGGAGCATGTGGGAACTCAAATAAATGGGACACCATTGTCATGGACGTAGTAGGTCTAGCTAGACTCATGATTATAAAGTCAGTTGGAAGAAAATGATTGATGTTGTACTCAAGATCTCAAGACCATGGTGTTGGGCTTCTAAAGTTCACTAAATTGTATAATAACTATTTAAATTAAATAAATAATAAGAAATTACTAATTACCAAAATAATCCTATATAAAAATCTGAATGCTCACACGAACACATGGATTTGTATGCTGACTCAAGTACCATTCTTGATTGTAATCTCTCCTTCTTCTACTATGATTGAAGTGTTCGATCGGTGGAATTTCTTAGATTATATATGTGTTCGTGTCAAATTTGATATAGTAAGATACTGATATTTGCACTTTATATACCCAATTAATGATTTCTGACACGGTGTCGGAATCGACACAGTAGTAGCAGTTCCTTGTGTTGTTCCTATGTCGGTATTAGGAAGAGAGATACTATATCCGTGAACTAGAACGGACACAGAGAGGACTCTATTTTTTCTTTCTATTTTTGATTTCAAAACTGGAAATTTGGCAGGAAGAATTTAGTTGAGTTCTTCTATTAACAGAGTAAAAAGTTGAGTAAAATTCAGTGCATTCACTAATTTCGTGAACAGTAACAGGCCAACCCACCGAATAAATATAAGAATTAATTTTGGAATAAAGAATTACAATACCCGTTAATGTTATAGTTTAAATAAATTTTTAGAATTTATGGGTAAATATATTAATTAGTAGTTAATATCTAATTAGTTAGTTAGTTTTAAATTAGTTAGTTAGTAATATTTAAAGATGTTAGTAGATATTCAAGGGAATAGTTAGTGAATAATCAAGAATTGGTTATAATCAAGAATTTATTAGTTGGTTAGTTAAAAGTTAGAAATCATGAATTGATTGGTTAGAGATCAATAACCTCTAGAAGATTCTAAATGAAGTATAAAGTTTAACTTAAATAATTAAAGGTTTAGTTTAGAAGATTCTAGATAGACTATTTTGATCTAGAAACTAATATTTCAATATTATCTTCATAGGAGGACCTACCAATTTCTAATTAAAGATTTGAGGCTAGTACTATACTTATAAAATAATCTTTTGAAAACTAGACATATGGGTTGTATATATATGGATAGTTCTATGTAAATAGATGTGAATATTTCTAGAAATGTTAATAGCTTAGTATTGTCTATACTTTATCCTAGAACTTTACATGCAACAATTGCATATACGGATACTAGCGTATTCGTACAACCGTTGCTTGGGATGTTAGTTACGTACTCGGTTTACAATAGTCTGAATTAATATCTTTTCTCGAAAACTGAGATCATACGATATTGCCTGTGCAATCCTTGAGGCATGTATAATAAAGAATCTCGAAAACCAAAAAAACTACATCTGTTATCATAGCACGATACCGATAGTCGATGACTCACATTGTGAATACCCACTTTCCTTTACTATGATGAAATAACAAAATCATGGAAATACGATACAAGCTAAATGAACAAGTATCTGTATACGAATATCGATATTGTAAGACGGTTCTCACATTAACAACTTCTCAAGAATGATAAAATATTTAGAACGAGTTCATAAGAAACCTCAAGCCTAACTTGAACTTATTACATAGTATCAATTGCCTACCGTTCGTTGGTGATTATCTCTATGACGAAGTCGACAAAACTCCAATCTATCTTGAAAAGCAAGAACCTACGAGCGAACACGGATCTCATTGTAGAAGTGGTGGTGGTCGCTCTTTTAATCTCCTCAATAATAATACCAAAGAAAGAGCCCCCTCGGTCCCTTTTAGAAGGACAAGAAACTCTAACTTGACCCCCCTAAGCTAGCCAGCACGTTTCCAGTCCGTCTATGATTGAACGACCTGAAACATGCTAAATCTCGAACTTCACAAAACTACATAGGACTGACATATCATCGACATTCTTAATAGGCATAAATTGTATGCAAAAAAAAATGTTGGAAAATTCTTGCAATATGCGACATATCACCGATATACCCGTACTGCTCTTTGGCTCCAAATGAGCCCATAGATCACTGCAACAAATTCGACATTTTTGTCGCAACTTTTTTCGACTAATCCATAAATATCTAGATTGTCATCCACCTTAAATTAGGATGGATTCCCAACAAATAGATGTTGGATAAACATCATCCAATCAAATACGCGAAGTATTGAAATAATCCTTCAGAATTTTTGACTGTAGAAATAAATAATGGTTTGGATATCTAATAGGTTATCCAACTTGTCGATTTGTTGTAACACAATAAATAGTTCACATGTCGAGTAACCTAGCGACCATATGTGGTTTTCTAAAAAAATGTTCCCAAACCTTTTCTATTACCGTTTAAATAATACATAATAAATTTATTTTGAACAATTAAATAAATAAATGGTTACAATCCAACAAATTCGACACGAGTACGACATAAAACTTTAAGCTAAGTTTAAGCCGAGTATCTTTTGATTAGCTTGTGCTTCGAGTACTTGTAATTTGAGCTGGCCCATACAAGTTGTGCACCTTTTGACCTTTTGGATTCAAAAGTGATTCAAATATAGACCATCTTAAAATAAAATATAATAAAAAGATGTATATGAAAAGACTATTGATAAAGGCAACCCAAAAGTGACGGGAGTGACTCGTGTCATGGGGCGACATAACTAAGTTAAATTTTCTCTCGGAGGCAACATATAAAATTACTCATGGGGGCAACACACTTTCAATATGCATACTCTTTCAAAAATCTTCATTCTTCTTACTCTTCCAAAAAAAACTTCCTTCCCTCTTCTACCTTTCTTAGTTGCATTCAAAAACTTTCTTCCCTCTTCTTCCAAGTTTTTGGTTTCAAATCTAGGCTTTTTGTTTAGATTCTTAGATCTCAGGTAAGAATCCATTTTTTTTATGGTTTCGTAGTAGATAGGCCACTAAGGCACTATTTCTAAAGTTTCAAACTCAATTAATGGAGTTCGATGCTTCAAAATTGAAACAACCCCGTTTAGGATGACAAATGACTGCTAAAATTTTGATAGTCCTGGATATGCACATGACTACCAAAACTTTAGTAGTCCTATGCATGTCCTGGATGTGATCTTAATTCAATTTCTTCTAATTGTCTTATTCTTGACCAACTAATTTTCTCTTCCTCCTCGTTGATGTCAATCAGGACAACCCAATTTTTGGTGCTAGTCCAGTCTGAAGCAACTTTTATCCAGGACAACAAAAAATTTACTATGGGTTGCCCACATCCCTCCACTCCCCATCTCCATCACATGCGACCCCGACTGCGCCACCGGCGTTGTCCTTGCCCTCGATAGCCTCGACCCTGACCGCCCTCGCCGCCCTTGCCCGCCTCGCCCTTGCACTCGCAGCTCTCGCCCGCGCTCGCCCTCGCCCTCGCCTGCCCTCGCCCTCGCCCTTACCCGTCCCCGCCCCCATCCTCGCATGTCCCCATCCCTACCCTTGCCCTTGCCTGCCCCCACCCTCACCCTCGCCTGCCATCACCCTCGCCCTCGTCCGCGACCGCGCTCCGTCGACCTATATCTTATCCGAAGGATTGTCAATTTTTTTGATAATCATTCCTATTAAAAGGACTGTCAAAAATATTGACAGTCCTAAAGAATATATCATGTCAAAAATTTTGACAGTTCTAAAGAATACATCATGTCAAAATTTTTGACAGTCCAGTATATTGGTAGGACTATCAAAAAATTGGACAGTCCTAAAAAAATTGGACAGTCCCGAGTAAATTTTTTCAATGACAAATTTGTAAATAGAAAAAAAAATCAGACTATCATGAGTAAGTTTGGGCTTTTGATAAGGGCACTACACATTTTACTTGGGGCTAGCTCATTAAAAATTTACCAAAAATTACAAGTTTGCCATCCTAAAAGTTACTTGGGGCTAGCCCAAATTTTTATCATTGATAATTACAAGTTTGCCACTCCCAAAATTCACTCGGGACTGTTATAATCAGGACTGTCAAAATTTTGATAGTCCCACAGTGGACTGTCATAATTTTGACAGTCATAATTTTAACCCACTGAAAATTTTATATAAATTAGGACTGTCAGGATTTTGACAGTCCCAAAAACAATGAGGACTGTCAAAATTTTGACAGTCCTCATTTTAATTGTCAGGATTTTTTTTTCCTATTTAGTTAGTTTTGGATTTTGATTTTTTTTATTTAGTTTAACATCCAAAATAAAATATGTTATCATTGAACCCAAAAAAAAAAAAATCTACCGTACGAATATTACGTCTGCCATCGATCAGACTTCGAACGGCCATAACTATTTATTTTCAAATCGTTTTTCGTCACACAATAGGTCGATTTGTATGTTTTCGACGAGAGTAACACAATTCGTGTAGAGAGAATTTTCATCCGAAGTAAGACGTACATATTACAGGCAAAAATATAAAATATAAAACTTTAAAGAATCATAACTTTTGACTGGGAGATCGAAACAAGGTCCAGTTTGTGCCAAAATGACCGTGTGGAAAAGTACTTTGGGATAAACTGTTTCATCGTTTGATGGACTTCCCAAATTTTTAAATCGCAAAAAAATGATGTTTCGACCTCCAAATTTTACTTTTGGTAAATTTTTTTAAACAAAATATTTAATGTACCAATAATAAATTTACTATTTTAAATAACAGAATATTTTAACAAATTTTAAGGATAGAAATTTGGGATATTTTGAAATTTTGATACATATCGACAACTGAGTTAATTTATTTTAATTTTTTGTTAATTTTGAAATTTCGATACAGTAAATTTACTGTTAATTTATTTTAATTTTATTTCGTTAAAATATATTTTCTTAAATAAAACAGAAAATTAACAAAATAAATTGGCCCCCCACCAATTAACAAAATAAATTAACAGAATTTTTTTTTTTAGGACTGTCAAAATTTTGACAGTCCTTCCAATTGGTAGGACTGTCAAAAGTTTGACAGTCCTAAAAATATATGTTGAATTTTTAGGACTGTCAAAATTTTGACAGTACTTTCAATTGGTAGGACTGTCAAAATTTTGACAGTCCTAAAAATCAACATATATGTCAAATTTTGACAGTCAAAATTTTTAGATCATGATTTTTAGACTGTCAATGTCAAAAAATTTAGGACTGTCAAAATTTTGACAGTCCTTCCAATTGGTAGGACTGTCAAAAGTTTGACAGTCCTAAAAATATATGTTGAATTTTTAGGACTGTCAAAATTTTGACAGTACTTCCAATTGGTAGGACTGTCAAAATTTTGACAGTCCTAAAAATCAACATATATGTCAAATTTTGACAGTTCTTCTATTTTTCCTTTTTCTTTTTTGGTTTCCTCTGTGCTGTTATTTTTTTTTTGTCATTGTGTTATTATTCATGTCTTCCGGTGGCGGAATGGAGGACCTGGTGGTAGCGACGGAGGAGGGAGGGGAGGGAGGAGCGGCGGACGCCGAGGGTGCCGAGGTAGTCGAGCACCGAAAGGGGGTACGAGACGGAGGAACGGAAGAGGAAGGAGGCGGCGGGAGGCGGGGGAGGAGGCAGAGGCGGTGACGACGACGGCGACGGGAGGCAACGACGGGAGGCTGCGGTGGAGGACGGGGGAGGAGGCGGAGGAGGAGGGCTCCGACAAGAAAGGGAGGAGGGAGGAGAATTCCGATGGAGATTGGGGGGGGGGGGACTAGTATGAGTAAACTATTGGGCTACTATGAGTAAACTTTGTTTATTAATGGGCTATCCCAATCCTGGACTAGTCCTTAGTAAAATTTGTAGTGCCCTTATCAAAAGCCTAAGTTTGGATGTATCTTTAGAATTGACCTCAATTTTTTACAATCTCAAAGTTAAGTTTGTATTGCCTCTCAGAAATTTTGAAAGGATACTTTGGAAATTGAAATGTTAAAAAATATTTGTATCGTCCCCAATCATTTTGGATGTGCCTTTATCAACTGCCACGTCAAAATAAACTTTAATTTATAAGAAAAAAGACAAAATACGGGAGCCGCAAATGGGTCGGGTTTCCGGCCGGGTTCAAGTTGGGCCAACCCGTTTAGTTGGTCATCCCCACCGAAGTCTGACCATCCCGCGCACGCACAGGAGGAGAGAGAGAAAGAGAGAAGCTCCAGTCGCGACCAAAATCCTCTTCCACTCTCCAAACAAATGGAAGAGGAGAAAGGAGCCATGGTGATGGCGACCAATTCTCGAGGTTCCTTCTCCTCCTCCTCCTCCCTGTCCCCTTCCCGCTCTCTCCCTCCCTCTCTTCCTCCGGCGAAGGAACAGCCTCCGGCGTCGGCGGCGGCGGAGGAGAGCGGAAGGAGGGAGGTGTTCTTTGTGGATCTGAAGCCGGGGGAGACCACGATCGTCTCGTGGAGGAAGCTCCTCAAGGAGGCCGGCAAAGCGGCTGGGAAGCCCCCGGTGGATCCGGCTACCCACTCCGAAGCCATCCCCGCCGCCGCTGATTTGGTAGGGTTTGTTTCGTTAGTTGTTCGGTTTTCTGATTCTAGGGTTTGATATGTGCGGAGAAGTCTTTTCTTTTAGGGTCTGCTTGGGTTGTCGGTTAAGAGAGTTAAAGTGAGCAGAAATAAAAACCATCTTGGTTTGAGGGTGAGGGTTTAGAAGGGAGGGTTAATTGAGGGTTATTTTAACCATCTTTTGTCTAATTTTTCAATTCCAAATATAGGGGGGAAGAGGGGGGGGGGGGGGGGGGGGGGGGGGGTGGGTGGGTGGGTGGGGTGGTTAAAGAGGGGACTATGGGTTTTGTTTAAAAAGTTATAAATATCTTTTATTTGTCCTATAAAATATTATAATTTTTTTTTTTTTTGGCTTTTAACATGTTGTTCCGTAGTTTCCTCATTTGTAAAGATATTTTGACAAGTTCAAATTAAAATTCCAATCAAATTGAATTTTATGACATATGTAATAAGGGTATTTTGGTAACTATTGTATTTTTATTAGTTCTCTCTCACTCAAAACCACCAATCCAAGCAAGAGTTATTAAAACACACCCCATTTAGCTCTTCCTCCAATCCAAACAAGGTTATATGTATCGACTCTACTCTCCCTTACTTAACTTTCTTTCACTTAACCGCACTTAACTCTGCTTCTTTTTTTCCACTCAATCCAAGCCGACCCTTAATGCAGAAGTGTGGTTTTTTTTATCACATGCAAGTGGGACGAAGTTAAGAACACATTTATTAGGAAAATGGGTACTGTCTAGTTTGTGAGAAATTATTGGGTGTGTCAGGTGCAGTGCATCCTTCCCATGCCAACCATTAGATTACCATGGGGATATATGCATGCACATATCCCTATGCAATCCAACGGTTGGAGAGGGGAAGGGTGCACTGTGCCCGGCCCATACAATAATTTCTCCAAGTTTGGACATAGTTGATAATTATGGTTGGTTGTGTATGCAAAAGATCTTCCTTTATCTTTATTTTGATTAATTAACTACCATTTATTTAGAATACTAAATTAAGGTGGAATCGAGTCGGGTTTGGCATGTTCAAGAACTTTGTAGAGTCGAGTTTTTGTCAAGTCGAGGTCAGGAGTTGCTCAGCCCATTTGCAGCCCTAGTATCAAACAAAGTTTCTTTTGACAGAAAAAGATTATGAGGCTGAGCCCGGAAAGCTCCTTCAGGTGCAGGGTCCGAGGACAGTCAAAATATGTTTAGCCTTTGCACCCATTTATGGATAATCTGTTTCTACAACTTGAACCTGCATTGATACAATTGTCATCCTCATCCAAGACTTTTGCCATCATAATGGGGTCGACTACAAAGTAGAAGAAAGCTCCATAAAAGATTTTATGACTGCTTGACGTCAACCCCGTAAAATTAGAAGAAAGCTCAGTAAAATCATTGTTGTGTCCTTTGTCGCCGTGTCCATATCGTGTTCATGCAACAGATGCTGCAGGTTATGGTAATTGAGCAATTGGTGTATAAGAATTTTCAGATATCATATTAACACTGGCTTGCAAATTCAAGGTACTTTATCAGAGTAGATCAGGATCAGCAGGATTACAGGTAAGGAATATTTTATAGGCGCAACTTTCTAAACCAAGAATGTGGAGATGGAAACTTTTGAAACTAAGAAACATAGATTATTTTGGTTTAAATAGAAACCATAAAAAACACAAGAAAAGTAAAATTTCAATTTAAAATGTTGTAGAAACTTGTCATTAACGATGACATGCAACAAAAATAATTTGTATAAAGGGTTATTTTGCAAAAAGTAAAAAAAAACAATCGAGTCATAATTGATCCCGATAAGTTTCCATCCATTTGGATGGAAACTAAAATGTGGACTAGTTTCCAATTTGGTGGCGGGCTCTACGAGTTTTACGAGTTTCCTAGCATACTTTTCGTTTGTCAAACATGCAAGTAACGGGCACTAGCTAGAGTTCCCATTACTTTCCTATGTTACCTCTTTCCATTTGCCAAATGTTCCCTTAAGGAAATGAGTAATCTGTGGGGAATATAAATATACTTTTTAAACTTGTAATCACTAGCACAGATTGGTTGAAACTCTGTACTGAACCTCAACCTGGGTCCTTGAGGAACTCTTTAAGGTTTTAGAAATTAGAACTAGAACTAGAACCTTCCAAGCTAAAGAGTGTCTGTTTTATGTTTTCTTAGGAAATAGTGTGGAAGCTAAAATCAATGAGTGGACAATACATCATTCACTATACAAGGGAACCATCATATGCAACCAGATGTATGGTTTAGTTATGGTATAATTTGCATCTTGTTGCATGCTTATCTGTTTGCATTTTTACAATGCGAGCTCCATTTTTATATTTGATCTTTTTTTTACAGCTTGCAACTTGTTGCATGCATATAGTGATAATTTGATATTTTTCGTACTTTCCTAGTCCCTCTATGGTTGATTACTGTGGAGCCTTGATGTTAGTTTCATCTCTAGGTTCAACCTATGGAAGGAGATGTTCAAGATGCTCCACCTGCCAGTCGTTTCAGTGCTGTAATTGAGAAGATTGAGCGCTTGTACATGGTAACGAATTGTGTCATGTTGATTCAGTATTTGTCAGCGAGTTCTGTGCATTAATTGATAGTTGGTATAATAAGTTGTTTGTTTGATCTACTTGTATCCCTACTGGAACATTCTTCTATGTAGTGTTGTGACATTGTTAACGTGGCAAGATTTTTGAATCCAGGGCGAGCAAAGCAGCGACGAGGAAAAACTAGACGATATTCCAGATGATGATCAATATGACACCGAGGACTCTTTTATAGATGATGCTGAGTTGGTTGGTGCTATTACTATTTTTTCTTATGACACCATTCAGTATTGCTTCTTGATACTAAACTTTCTTATGAAGGTTACAAATATGGTACTAATAATCATATTTACCTCATTTTGTTGGCAATAAATTTAATGACTATTAGCTTTTCTATTATGAAGCTTTACATGTCTCAATATCAGAGAAAGTTGGTACTCACAAATTAGCTAGGGTCAGCCAGTCAATAGTATCTCTCTTTACTGGGTCTCCATTCAGAGGAAAGGCCTTCATAGTCCTAGTTCGATAGGACTGAGCAACTTTGTTTTCCCTAGCTTGATGAATCACATCAGCGAATGGGCTCTGTGATCAGATCTTGTAAGTCATTAGATCAGATTTAACTGTACTTCTCTTTTAATTCGATGAGTTCATCTGCCTTCTTATATTCATTTAGTACATGTAAGTGCCGGAGTGAAGTTTGAGTATTCATTTTACTCAGTGTTCTAAAATGCGTTAAAAAGCGGTGCCTAGGCGCTTTACGGCTACCCAACTCCAAAATTTTCAGTATATTGTGCGTTCTAGGCGGTAGGCGGCATTTTGCGGAGAAAAACGATATTATGTGGCGAAAAGTGGCATTATGCAGCCAAAGAAGAAAAGTGATGCGTAGACTTTGGTCTAGTTATTTTTTTTTTCAATTTTTTGTTCAAAAATTATTTTTTGGCATGATCCCTTTTATTTTCTTGGTCAGATTGGCCCAAAAATGTTTATATTGAACTTTTTTTTTGAAAAGATAGAATTAAAAATAGAACATACTGAACGTGTAAAAAAAAAAGAAGAATAAAAGCCCCAAACCTTTTTCCCTAAGTCGACCATCAACAAAAAATAGAAGAGAACAAGTGGTGGAAGCAATGGGGAAGAAGAACTAGTGGCCTAGTTGTATAAACTCAATGTTAGGAGTCAGCCTCTTTTGTTAAAAATCCATTCGATACGAAGACTAATATTTTTTTTTTTTAGAGAAGAATGATTTTTTTATCGATTCAAATATTTTATATTTCTTGTTAGGTTGATAAATGAGATAATAGCGGTACATTTATAATGCTTCAAGTTATATATATATATATATATATATATAGGGTCCTTCTACAATACAAGCATTGTATCGATACATCCCATACAATTGCATTGTAAAATTGTGAAAGTACAAGAAAGTCCTTCTAATCTGAACCATTGGATCAACAATCAATGGTTCATATTTTGCTTGTATCGATACAAAGTTTGTATTTAAGAATTTTCTATATATATATATATATATATATATATATATATATATATATATATATATATAGTTTTAGTTTATAACGAGAAAAGAAAGGAATTATTTTAAACTTCCTTCATATTATATTATTTTCGGTGAATTATAAATTATAATTCTATTTGTTCAATACTTGTTATTGTAGCCTTTGGTCCATTTGCATGTTTGCCAAAGTTCTTTATAATGTAATCCTTGTTCTATATATTTAGTTATTATTATTATTATTATTTTAATCTTTATAATACAAATAAGTTTTTATATATATATATATATATATATATATATATATATATATATATATAGCTAGACAATCCCAAGCAGCGGTAACGATTTTTTTCGCATAAATCAGCTTTAGCCGCCTAGGTACCCCTTACCGCATAATGGCCGCCTAACGCTATCTATAACATTGATTTTGCTCTAGTTGACATCTTATTTTACTTCTTTCTTCTTATTTGATTTTGGACTTACAAAAGGCCAGATGCTAGTATATTTTCATTAGGTTATTATTCACTATTCAGTAAGTCATAAAGTGAAATTTGGAGCCCCTTTTCGAATCAGATTGCTAGAGGATCTATATTGGCATGTTTGGTTGGCAAAAAATAGTAATAGAGGAAGTGGCTTAAGAGAAGTTACAGTTACATCGACCAATTGGAACTTAAAAGATAGAAGAGAAAGAAGAGGCAGAATAGGTGTTTTGCACCTTTTTTTTGGTATGTGCCACCAAAAGCAAAATTTAATTCATTTAGCACGTTCAACTTCTCCAAGCACATTTCACTCTGTTTGATTTTTTCGATCATTTACGATCTGAAAGGTCAAAAGAGCTGATGTCTATGTTTCTTGGACTGCTCCATCATCTGTTACTTTCTGTCCTTCCTACTTGGTTAACTTATTTGAGTTATGCTAAAGACCATAAAGAGGCAAGGTACCTCAACCTATTAACCTTTTTCCGTCAAAGACTTCCCTTTTTGATTCTTAATAGAAAATCTGCCGTTATTTTTCTCAGGGTCCCAACTTTTAAATGTAAATTTTCTTCCTCATCAAGCATTTGGTCTAATTTGCCATCATTGACAAATCAATCTGCGGTGCCTTTGCTTCGGGGATTGCTGAATAGGTTTCTGAAGATAGTGGTTGCCTAAGGTAAATATATAACCTATATCAGAATGTTAAGATGATCAGGCACACCGAGGGTCTTATGCAAGGGCAGGTTGCTTCCATCTGGAGGTGACTCGAACAATTTCCACAATAGTGTAATATGTATGTTTGAAAGGAAAGTGACTTGAGTCGACGACACTGACAAACTTCAGGTGCAGGAGCCCATGTATGACATCGATGGAAATGCTCGAGGGCGGTTTGATCAAACCATGTAATTTTTTATTTTATAGACTATAATCTACGAGCTCAAGGTCGAAGGTTTGTCCTATGGGTTGAAAAATCAAGAATTTTGAGGATTTTGCTTCAATATGACGAGGATGATGACAGGCTGGAGGAACATGGCTCAAAGAAGCAAGTAAAAAGAAAGAAGATAATATTGTGATGGAAATGATGCAAATACTTTGTCTGAGTGAACAAGATGAAGAGTTTCATTTTCGATGCGACTTAATTTAGTTTGAAGTGCTTAGGTAGTGTCACGTTCCGATTCCGTAAGATCGAAGGTTGTCACTGGACGTGATGTCGTACAAGTCTGAATTGCGCTTGTACATGGCGTGCTCATGCTTATTTTATAAAACATATATATTTTTAGACAATTTGCAGCGGATCATAGAGAAATTGAATACACATATTGAAATAGAAATAGCTCTTTTATTGATAATCTTTGTAGCAGAAAATATAAGGCCCTCAAACAACCTAGTAGAAATGCCATACTGGACTTACAACTTGTAGAAATATTGAAATGAGATACAAATATTCCATACGTCATATTATTAAAAATAAACTTAAAACACCTTCAACATAGGGTCTTCTTTTCCATTGGAAGCTTCAAAAGAGCAAAGCTTCTAAAGAGTCGGACCAAAACCTTCGTCGTCGTCTAGCAGCTAACAAGTTCTCAGCAGCTGGGCCCACAAAAACGTGGGTCAGTAAATAACGTGTACTAGTGAGTAGCCGTAACCAATCTCACCTGAAATCAACACAAAGTAAACAATGTGAAAGCAACATTTAAATAGTGAACTTGCTATGTTGCCTTAGGTTCAATTAACAATTTATAAGATAGGAACATAAGAAAACATGATAATTATCACCACTGGGTGATTCTTACCCACAGTCGCCGTCCTTTCTGGTACATTAATTTTATTTATTCTGCCTGCATAAGACATTGTTAGCTATGACACTTGTCTATATAAATGTCACTAGCCATGAGCCAACTCGACTAAATGGAATTTCGGTGTCCTTTACAGCACAGGTAGCAAGCCTCCTGAAAGTCTCGTCTATTCCAATGCTAGTCATTTAACACCCTTTATTCCCCCCCGGTCAAAATGGTTCCGTATCGTTTCAAGGAACCTACCCTTGTGCACAAGTTGTCGGTAACCCTGGTTCCGTGAACCTAGTCCACCACCGTCTCAATTTTCTTCGGGTCCACGGTAACATCTTCCGCAGAGATAATGTGTCCAAGGAATGATACACTACTCATCCAAAACTCATATTTACTTAATTTGGCTTATAACTGATTCTTCCGTAGGGTCTATAACACAGTTCTTAAATGCTCGGTATGGTCTTCTTTGTTCTTCGAGTAGATCAGGAAACATCGATGAACACGACCACAAACTTATCCAAGAAGGATCGGAAGACTCGGTTCATCATATCTATGAAGGCTTTTGGGACGTTGGTAAGACCAAATGGGATAACCATAAACTCAGTGTCCGTATCTTGTGCGGAATGTTGACTTCGGCACATCCTCCGGCTTGATCTTCAGCTGATGGTAATATGACCGAAGATCAATCTTTGAAAACATCGACGCCCCTTGCATTTGTCGTTTATCCTTGGTAATTGATACTTGTTCCAGATGGTAACTTTATTCAGCTCGCGGTAGTCGACGCATAACTGCATTGATCCATCCTTTTTTTTCACAAACAATACCGGAGCTCCCAATGGAGAAACGATGGGACGAATATATCTACGATCCAATAATTCCTGCAGTTGGACCTTAAGTTCCTTCAATTCTGCTGGTGCCATTCTGTATGGGGCTCTTAAGATTGGACGGGTGTCTGGGAATATATCAATGGTAAATTCAATCTTTCGGTCCAGTGGCATTCCAGATATCTCATATGGAAATACATCAGAGAATTCTGCTACGACTTTAGTATGTACCGAGCCTGCACCATCCTTGCAAGTGTCTCGAGCAGAGGCTAGGTACTCTTCGCAACCAGAATATAACATTCGACGGGCCGTTATTGCTACATTGAAGGCTTTGTCGACGCTGCACCACACAAGTACGAGAACTCTGTTTTTCTAGGTAGGCGAAACACAACTCTCTTTTCCGCACAATCGATCGTCACGAAGCATGCGCAGAGCTAATCCATTCCAAGAATGTATCATATTCTTCGATATCAAGAACAATAACATCCAGTGACAAGTTTCTACCTCCAATACATATGTAGTCATCCCTACATATCAAGTTAGAGGCATCTCCACCCCAGATAGAGTGCTAACACTAAGATATATATCTAACAATGCTATCTATGCTCTTAAGCATAGTCAGCAGATATGAAACTGTGAGTTGCGCCATAATCAAATAAAACACATACATGAATGCCATTAAACAACAGTATACCTGTTACAACTGTATCCGAGGAAAAATTCTCCTCCTGAGTCAAGGCATAGATTCGGCCCTGCGCACCAGGTCTAGGATTCTGTACAACATTAGGGGCCCGTGGTGCCTGCCCATGTTCTGATGTTGCTGTTGCTTCAGAGGACCCTGATTTGCTCCTTCAGCCTGACAATACCGAGCTAAGTGGCCGCGACGACCACACTTGAAACATCCACTCTCGCGAACTTTGACAGTCGTTCGCAACATGCCCTCTATGGCGGCACTTGGTACAAAACGGTCTACCATGATTATGCCCCTGGAAGCTGCCGTTGTTTAGGTGCTTCGGTGCATTATGTCCTCCATTATTTGGTCGTTTGTTGTGGACATTCTGCAATGGCACAGGTGCTGGAGCAGTTGGAGAATAATTCTTGTCTAACTCCTTCGCGTGGTCGTAAGACTCCTTGACAGTCTGGTACTTCTAGACCACGACCTGAGACTGCAGAGTAGGCCTAAGACACTGCTCAAACCGCGAGCCTTAGACACTTCATTAGTAAATTTGGATCTCGCATATTGAGACACTTTAGAGAATTCTGTCTCGTACTGCTTTACTAATATGTTCCCTTGTTCTAGCTTGCTAAACTCATATTCCTTCTGTCGCTGTTTAGTTGAAGAGACACTGTGACAAGGTCTTCTTGAACATCGACCAAGTAATCTTAGTTGTTCCATTTGCTCCACCAGAATTCGTTTCTGACTTTGCCACCGGTAGTGCGTATTAGAGACCAAAAACAGTTGTGCGCACGACACCATCTTGGTTCCAGTAATGTTTAAAATTTTGAGGTAATCCTCGACTTCGGTCAGCCAATCTACGACTATAGTGGCTTCCTCCGTCCCCTTGAATGGGATATTGCAAATTTCCTTGAATTCCGTGATATCCTTCGCGAAACTCTTCTTCTTCCCAGGTTGAGGCTCATATGCCTCTACAATTTCAATTGCCCTCTGGGCAACTGCTGTCGTAGCATTGGAGTTGTTGGCTACGACCGTCTGAACTAACTGTTGCAGGGTATCTAACTACTTTTGCTGGACCTCATTTTGTTTCTATTCTATTGCGCTTCTAACATGCGTATCATCCTCTCCATCGGATGTCCGGGACTGCCGTCCTGGAGCTACTCGCGTTGGCGTTGCTTGATTTGGTCATTCTGCAAACACAGAAAAATTTCATTACTCTCATAAAATATTATGGACTCATTGTATGGAACATCTCATTTCGCGGCATCAAAAATCAATGTTTCAAAATCAGTAAAACTTGTCTTTTTAATATCTTTAAAAATAAGAAATTTCGAGGAAGTAAAACCGTGCTCTAATACCAATTTGTCACGTCCCGATTCCGTAAGATCGAAGGTTGCCACTGGACGTGATATTGTACAAGCCTGAATTTCGTTTATACTAGGCGTGCTCGTATTCATTTTATAAAACATATTTTTTCAAACAATTTGCAGCAGATTATAGAGAAATTGAATACACAGATTGAAATAGAAATAGTTCTTTTATTAATAATCTTTGCAGTAGAAAGCATAAGGCTTTCAAACGATCGAGTAAAAATATCAAACATGGCTTACAACTTGTAGAAATATTGAAATAAGTTACAACCATTCCATACATCATATTATTAAAAATAAATTTAAAACACCTTCAGCTTAGGGTCTTTTTCTCCACTTGGAAGCTTCAAGAGTACAAGGCTTCTAAAGAGTCGGACCAAAACCTTTAGCTTCGTCTAGCAGCTAACAAGTTCTCAATACCTGGCCCACAGAAACGTGGGTCAGTACATAACGTGTACTTGTGAGTGGCCGTAACCAATCTTATCTGAAATCAACACCAAGTAAACAATGTGAAAGCATCATTTTAATAGTGAACTTGCTATGTTGTCTTTGGTTCAATTAATAATTCACAAGATATGAACATAAGGAAACATAATAATTATCACCATTTGGTGATTCTTACCCACAATCTTCGTCCTTCCTTGTATATTAATGTTACTTATTATGTCTGCACAAGACATTGTTAGCTATGACACTTGTCTATATAAAGGTCACTGGCCATGAGGCAACTCGGCTAAATGGAATTTCGGTGTCCTTTACAGTGCAGACAACGAGCCTTACTGAAAGTCCCGTCTATTTCGATGCTAGTCAGTCAACACCCTCTGTTTTTCCTAGGTTAAAACAGTTTCGTGGCCCCGAAATATCGTTTCAAGGAACCTAACCTTGTGCACAAGTTGTTGGTGACCATGCATGCATATGCAACTTTAACAATAAAAGAACATATCATGCATGTACATAAATTTGATATATACCATAGCTCTCATTATTTTGCCTTGTTGGTGACCATGCATGCATATGCAATTTTAACAATAAAAGAACATATCATGCATGCTTACCGTCAAGTCCAGGGACTTACCAACGTAATCCATCATTCTACAACAACACACATAAATAGAATATAATAACTTATCTTTCATTATCTTTTTGGGTTCTTGTTAGGTGTCGTTAATCAGAGTACTACGAAGTAACAAAGTATTCCTTTTTGTTAAGCGTGAAGATTAAGGATTCATCGAAGGATCGAAGCCACTCACTAGTTGGTGAATTGCTGAAGGAGATGTTCCACGCGACTTCATGCTCCGCTTACTTGCTCACTTGCATTGGCACCAACAACGATTTAGAATTCTTCTTCTCTTTTTCTCAGTAATTCGATATGAATGCGGGATGGTGAAAGCAAGCAATGAAAATCAGTCATCGAAAATATCCACAAAAACGCATCATAAAACCAACAACGAAAACACATCGAAAACCAACAGTGCAAAGGACTTGAGGCATAGACCCTTATATAGAGTTCATTCCCCAGGACAATACATTGCATCTTGGGCAAAATTTCTAAAGAATCAAATCCATAACGAGGGAAATGTTCTCCATTCACTTGTCCCAATTAATCGATACCTGCAAGGTTTTCACATTATCTGATTCTGACTCGGCCGTTCCAGCTGCTAGCCCACACCGTGCTCCGCAACGAAATCGGGCGCTATAGGTAGCTCCTTTATTTGTGTCAAACTTCTTGTGAGCTACATCAATTGAGAAATTATTACGGAGCAAGATGGACTTAAGAGTATACATGAATAAAATGCAACAGAAGTGCATTTAAAACTTGCAGAAGCTGAATAAATTGGCTTTCTTACTTATTACTTTTATTTGCACAATCTCAGTTCTCTATTCGGATAAATATTTCATTCTATGACCCGTTCTGGATTTATTTGGCATATTTAATTGGCTACACATGAGGAAAGAAAAGAAGGGAATGGTAGATTAATTTAACTGCATGTGTCTGTCGTCTCTCTTACAGTGAAAGAACAGTCGTACTAGGAGTGTCGTATCTTGTCCTGGCTGCCATAACTTGAAAGGGAAATTTCCATCTTGGCCTTTGGTTTATTTAGTGGTTTCTGGTTCTTGTAGGATTTGAAACTAAGGGTCTAAAAGAGCTGTTTGGCCATGTTTCTTCAGACTCCCCTACAGTTTAGTTTTTGTCGTGCTAATTAGTCTAGGACTGGTTTGAGTTATTCTAGGCCTTTAAATAGTCCTATGAACCTTGCATATTGTTAGACTTTGCTCTCGGGTTGTTTAACTGAAAACCTAGAGGTTTCTGCGGAGAATTAGACCATGAAATCTGAATTGTTGTCCTAGATGAATAGTTAATCTAATTTGGCACCATCAGCCTTTTCCCTTTACAAATCTATAGGAAGCATACAATATGGTGTGGAAGTGGCTCAAGGATGTTAAGGTAAGCAGCACATCAGAGCCAGTATGATTCAGGCAACTTAACAGCATTTTCTTCATTAACTTTTATTACTAATACATTGGCTTACGACTGTAGGTGTTGCTCTCCAAATTTTTTTGGTTTTTTTTTATCATGCATTGCAAATATGTTCCACTGTTGGGTCGTTGCCCCAAAATTGTAATCTTATAGTACATTGTTGTGTTTGCAGGATGAGTACTTTCAGGTTGACAAATTGTCGACAAAGCACAATGGGTATTTTGTCAACAGAGGAAAGTTGGAAAAGATGTAAGTTATGTTTCTGCTGTTTATAAGTGTAGTCCATTATATTGTATTGAGCATGTGAGTGTGGTAGGATATTTCATGGCCTAGAACAACTGGATCTTTGGTCATGCTAGGAGAAGCCTTTTAATCATGTGGCCCTTACATTTCTTTTCCATTTAACTGGTTTATTTAATCCATTGGGTTCTGTAGTCTTTTGATTCTTCTTACTCCAAATAAGGGTAAATTTATCTCGACCCCCAAACTTTAAGACGGGACCCATTTTGGGTCTTAACCCCCTGATTTTCAGACAGGGCATATATATACCCCATGTTTCTTTTGATTTTTCTATATCCATTCATCATGATCCCTGAATGGTCCACATTACATCACATGATCCCTCGATTACTCCAATGTTATATCAAGTGCTTACATTACACGATTGCTTACCTATTCATCCACTTGGAATTGTCAGTTTAAGTACTATTGTATACTTCACTTTAGTTCCACATTGACCGAGGAGGATGTCATGATTTGCTCCTTTAAATGAACTAAGGCTAATCATGTTTTATTCACATATATAAATTTTATTTGAATTTCATGGTATCGGAGTTATGGAAACTTGAAGAGAACCATAACTCCAAATATTCTTTTTTCCATCCCACCCCTCTCCACAAAACCTCTAACCCTAGCATGCACCCCTCTCTCTACTAAAACCATAACCCTAGCCGCCTCTTACCAACCCCCCTCTCCACCAAAACCCTAACTCTAATCCTTGCCGCTGGTCTACCAGCACCCCATCCCACTGCTCTGCCCACAATTTAGCCTCTTCCTGACTACCCAGCCCCTCCTTAACGCACCATCTTCGACTACTAATAATGGACCATCACCTCTCTCTTGCCATAGCATCAATGATTTGTCTTGGTGTTTGCTTGTGCTCTTCTTTACTGATCGCTTGTCTTTGGAGGTGGTGTACTTCGCTTCGGTGTCCTCTCCCTTAAGTCCTAGTGATATTTTCGTTCCCCAAAGGGGAAGTCAAGCAAGAATGTTCCCTTTGGAAGAGACAATGAAGGAACTATTGGCATTGTTGATGACTTGGCCCGAACTTCTGAAAATTTCCTCAAAGTAGACATAAGGCAGTTCATGCTTTCTTTTAAAGTCTTCGTCTTGGTGATTTGAAGTCTTCAATCTCTTACCTTCTTCTTTGGGGTTAGATAACTTTCTCTGTGATTCTGTTGGGTGCCCTTGATTATGGCATCTGATGATGGTAATGTTGCTTATGTTGCTCCTGTTAATGGTTCTCCCTTATCTATCGACTTTAAGACATATTTACGACTCACCATTTATCTTTTTTTCCCGGTGCAAAAAATTACTTGGAATGGTCCAATATTGTAAAACATGCTTTGAACAACAAAAGCCTCCATCATCACTTGATAGAGTCACGCTGGACTCCAAGGATCCCAAGTATGACTTTTGATTTCAGAATGACAAGGTAATTGTTTGGTTGTCTAACTCTATGTATGCTCGTTGGTATAACTTTATTTGTCTTTGAAAACTTCCAAGGAAACTTGGACGCATCAGCGTGACTCCAAGGATCCCAAGTATGACTCTTGATTCCAGAATGGCAAGTTAATTGTTTGGTTGTCCAACTCTATGTATGCTCGTTAGTATAACTTTATTATGTCTTTGAAAACATTCAAGGAAACTTGGACGCATTTTTGATCCTTATACTTGTCCGAAGTCAATCTTCAGAAATTTTATGACATCTTCCAAACCTTCAATACAGCCATACCTAGAGAGAATTTGCAAGATTTTGGTGTCTTTTTCAGCGGCCTTCTTGAAGAGTGGAATGTGTTTCAGCCGATCTCCTATGATCATGTTGTTACTTGCCAACAATGAGATGTCCTTGTTGGCATTCTCTCTTGGCTCGGTTACTATATACCTTTCAAGGCGTACACTTACTAGTTCTCTCTTAGCATAATTCTTCTTCTCTGAGGACCGTCATGCCGACGATTTATCGTGTGTCTACGTCATCTTTCGCTTCTACTGCGCCCTTATTGACTGACCTTGCTGCTCATGGCTAGGGACGTGTTGGATACTTTCAGTCTAGATGTGGCACTTATAATTCTTTTTCCGGAGGTCAGAATATTGCTCGTGGTCGTCCTCCTTTATCTGCTTGGGTCGTTGTACCCGAGGACGAGGATGAGGACGAGGATGCAACTGTCGTGGTGGACTATATTTTTTATATTGTGGGGGATCCAATTATCACATGGATTGGTATTGGGAGAAGCATGGTTACCTAGATGATATACCTATTGCCAAACAAACATATGCATCTATTAGTGATCCTCTACCTTCACTCCTAGTGGCCAAATGTTCCTTTCCCAATTATGAATATGGCCAGTTGTGTCAATTCCTCCACTCTGTAGCTTCTGCCAAACTTTCCACATCATTAGAGTATCTCTCATTTCTCATTCTTATTCGTGGGTTGTTGATTCAAGCTCTCACAATCTTGCTTCTAGCCCTCACAAATTCATTTCTATGAATGATGGTACTACTATTCATGTTTTTGGTCTTATTGATTTATTGCTTACTATGTTTACATTTGAAAAATACTCTCATTGTTTCATCAGTGTATCATAACTTGTAATTTATTCGTCAACTTACACACGATTCTAATTGTTTATATTTTATCCATCTAACTTTGTGATACATAACCTTCTGACGAAGCAGCAAATTGGTGGGGGTTATGAACAAAACGACATTTACTACATAAATTATCTGTTTAGTACGTCAGTGGCTACTCTTTCCATTCAGTGGCATAGGAGAATTAAGCATCCGTTATCTTTCTTACGCACTATGTACCGACTTTATCTTTATCTGAATTTAGTTGTGCGTCATATATTCTTAGGAACCATCACCACTCCTCTTTTTATCCAATTAATAAACGACATGATTCACCTTTTACTTTGATTTATAATGATATCTGTGGTACCTTTAAGTTTCTGAGTATGCATGGCTATAAATACTATGTCACTTTTATTGATGACCACTCACGCATGACATGATTATATCTTCTTTGTTCTTGGTGCGATCTTCTATCTGTTTTTAAAATCTTTGTAGTTGATGTTTGCAAGGTTCTTTGTTCTAATAATGCTAAGGAGTATATAAGTAGGGAGTACCAAACATTCTGTGAAGACCCACGTCATACTTTATAAGACTTCATGTTTGTATATTCTTCAACAAAATAGTAATGTGGGACCAAAGAATCGACATCTCCTTGAGGTAGTTTGTTGTCTCCTTATTCATTATTCATATGAATGTTTGTAAGAAACTAGAGTTTTGCAGTCTTAGCTATATGAATGTTTGCAAGAAATTATACAGTTTTGTAGTCTTAGCTATATATTTTTATATAAACCATATGTCCTCTCATGTCCTTGACAACAAATCACAATTTTCTATCCTATTTTTATAGGGGAAACCCTTTCGTGTCGCTCCAAGTTGTCTTTGTTATACTCAGAAACTCGGACATCAGGTGGATCAACTTGATCGTCAAGCTACCCATATGATATTTGTTGGTTATTCTTGGACACAAAATGGTATGTTTGTTTTAATCCCACTCCTTCAAAGATTGTTGTCTCTTGTGATGCCACTTTTCTCGAAGATAATGCATATTTCGCTTCTATTACACCATCCACATCTCCATCGTCCACTATTCATATTCCTATTACCTTCCTTTGAACTCTATACATCTGTTTATCCTATCCTTCCTAGGACTAGGTCTTTGGTTCCCTTTCCTCAAGTGTATAGGCATCGAGAGAAGGTCATTCCTCTACTTGTCACTATTTTTTCGGATATCACTGATGATTCTTTTAAAGGTACTACAATGCCATATTATGTACCGTCGCTGACCTTAGATGAAGGTTTATCTTTTCCTATTGCTCTTTGCAAGGGTAAGCGCTCTTGTACTAGTGCACATACCATTACTAACTTCGTTTCTTAGGCTCCGTTTAGTAGAAATGATGGAAAAGTGGAAGAAAGAAAAAATAGTATGATGTATTTTTCTTCCATATGGAAAGGAAAGATCATTTCCTTTGTGTTTGGTAGGAGGGATGAAAAAGAGGAGATGTACTTTCCTTTGTTTGGTATGGAAGAAAAAGTGGAAGGAAAGAAAGTAAAAAAATATAGATTTTATCAATTTTATCCTCAACTAAAAACACAAACACTTATTTACCATTTGACTTCATGGATAATTTTTAAATAATATAATTCATATGGGCTATAATTGTGAATTAATATAAGCCTCCACTTTTTCTTCTACATTTTCTCCCACTTTTAGAGGGATTGAATTTCTTATGTTAGGAGGAAAAAGTAATCCTTCCTCCATTTTTTCTTTCCACCACTTTTTCTTCCATACCAAACAAGAGAATGAATCATTCCCGCCACTTCTCCATTTTCCTTCCTTCCACTTTTCCCTCTTACTAAACAAAGTCTTATCACCTATTGGTTCCATATGGTCGTATATTTATTTCTTCTTTGGCTATCATCACTCATCCTTCTTCTGTTCAGGAAGCACTTCAACATCCAAGTTGGCATGTAGTTATGGTTGAGGATCTTGATGCACTGCACTCTAATTAGACTTGGACTTTGGTACCCTTATCCTCAGTTAAAAGGTTGTCAGATGTTAGTGGATATTAGTGTTACGCAAAATTCAGGTGACTCGATTGCTCGGCTCAAAGTCCGATTAGTGGCTAAGGGCTTTACCCAACAATATGGGTTGAATTATGTTGTACATTTTCACTTATTGCTAAGTTGACTTCTACTCGAGTTCTTATATCTTTGGCAGTTTCTAGGAATTGACCTCTTCATCAGTTAGATGTAAAGAATGCATTTTTCATAACGATGTTTTTTAGACTATTTTTATATTGCAACCTCTAGACTTTAAGCAACCGGGGGAGTTTATGGTCTCTCTCCTAAAGAAATTCCTATATGGTCTGAAGCTGTCACCACATTCGTGGTTTGATAAATTCAACAAAATATTGCAACATATTGGGTTTGTTTGCAACAACTTAGATACGTCCTTATTTACACATCGGGGTCTCACGACATAAATATTTACTTATTTATGCGGATGGCATAATCATCATCGGAGATGATTCTACTGGCATTACCATACAAAGGACCATGGACCATTTAGATACTTTCTTGGTATTGAGGTATCATTGAGTTCCAAACGATTGCAATTTTCTCAGCAAATATGCATTGGATCATCTATTTTAGACAACACACCTATTGATTCTACAGTCAAACTATCTAAATTGAGCTCTTCATTGAATCATCATCTGTCTGACCTAGGACGTTATAGATGACGACTGGTTGGGAAGCTAATTTATCTTAATGTCACTCGTCCAAACATTGCCTACGCTGTGAGTACGGTGAGCCAGTTTATACAGAATCCTTTGACCTCTCATCCTCATGTTGTTGAAAGGATTCTAGGCTGCACAAAGAGAACTCCTAGACACGACTTTCTTTACATACCTTCTACATTATTGCTCACAGTATTTACATATGTTGATTTTATTGGATCAGTTGATGATCGTTGCTCTACCAGTGGTTACTTTGTATCTGAGTTGATTTGACTCGTCTCACTTCTTACATATCTTGGAGTTATCTCATCTTCCCGAGTTACTCTCTACTACTATTACAACAAGGCTACTATCTATACTGTTGAGAATTTGTTCTTCATGAAATGACTAAGCGCATCGAGATAAATTGTCAGTTTATTCTAGAAGAAGTGACAAAAAAAAAGTTGCACTACAATACATTTTTTTTCCAGCTCAGACGATAGATATCATCATCAAACTGGCCATGATTAATCAGATTACACCAAGTAATTGGCTGACTAATAAGTCGTGCATGCTAATAATGGTTCACAAGTTCTATAGTTCGTTTATATATATATAGGTTAATCGACTCTAGAGAAAGTAGAAAGACTACATAATAATTTTACGTGTTCTCGTATGATTACCGTGCTGATTTAGGTGAGTCGGGTTGAGACCGCTCACCAATGCATTCTCCAATGTGATGACCCCCTCCTCCACAAGTGCGGGGAGTTGCTTGGACGTTCTGAGGCATTGGAGTTTGTTTGACAACTTGAAACTATTAGGCTGGAGAATGATATCTTTTGTTTATAAATGACATAATGTATGAAATATTGTTTATTGTATTATTTTTACGAGTTGCAAGCCTTATGCCATCGTTTATTGTAATGAGATCCACCGTTTGTTATCGAGAATTGTAATTACATTGCAAATAATCAGTAAAGAGAATTGTTTTTATATATTTTTGTGTCTATCAACTTTTCTGTTTATTTTCGCTGTAATGATTTTATTTCTGAGATGTTTCATCGACCGTGTTTGTTCTTGTCTTGTACAAGTGCAATTTAGATTTGTACAACATCACATCCAGTGGCGACTTTGGTTTCTGTGTAACCAGCGTGTGACAATTAGCTCATCATTTAGTCCATTATGAAATTGAATTAAGTCATTATTTGAGTCATAATTTTGAGTTGTATGAAAATTAGGATAATATCCTTTTTATAATATAGAAGGATTGTGATCTTTATGATCAGTCTTGGAGTTTTTTTCCTTGTCCTAATAGGAGTAAGATAATTAGCATTAAGTAATGGTTGTAAACATGTTCGAAGTAGGATCACAGATCAAGTAGTATATACGCACTAATATATTAAAAGTCGTGTATGTACGTCACACATGTTTTTTGTTGGTTTTTTCTCACTTTTTAAAATCTATACTTGCATGACAACCCATTTTGAAATAGTATAAAATATTTTGAAGTAAATTTATCTTTGAGATGTGAACATTTATTGTACTTGGATTGTACTTGGAAGTGGGTAATTATTAGTGGTTAGTAATTATGTTAGTGGGGAAGTGTGTAATTTATATATTTTATTCCTAGTTAATTTGAGCATATATATATATATATATATATATATATATATATATATATATATATATGGGTAAACGAGATATGAGCCACAGTTCTCATATTTCTACATAAATCATGCACATGCGGACCAATAGGAATAGAGTGTATTAGTGCACATGGGTGCACATGGGATGTGGAAGTCTATTCCTATTGGTCCACATGTGCATGGCTCATGTAGGAATATGAGCACTATGGCTTATATTCCGTTTACCCTATATATATAAGAAAAGCAGCATGCAAGCGTTGGCTAGGTATGGCGACCTAGGGTTTATGAGGTCTTGGGATCCCGGCATGCCAGGCGAAGGGGGCGGAGCATTCCGTACAAGGTCGGTGAAGGCGGCATACGGCGGCGGTTGGACTATGGTTAGTCGTGGCAGGAAAGGACGAGCACCAGGGCGTTCTTCCCATGACAGAGGAGTATTTGGATACGAGGGCAGCCAAGATATCGTCTGAGCAAAACGGAGATGATGGGAGGAGGTGGCGGTTCTCAACCCTCTCAGAGTCTGGTGGTTATGAGAGATACACCTGGGATAGAAAATAGAAGAAAGGAGACACATTTACGACGGTGAGAAGTCCTCTCGGGAAGAACCAACACTGACTGATGATTCGAGAGGAGGCGTACACGGATAAAGGGAAGGCGCCCATGTGCGATCAGACATGGAGTAAATCATGGGCTGATTTATGTCGACCTGGGACGGCTAATACCAATAGGCAAATGAGGTTTGTGGCGCCAAAGAAGATGGGATCAGGGCAGCGAGTATCCTTCACAGAGGAGGAATTGGCGGAGACATCGGAGTACTGGCGGAATACGGTGGTATTATATTGGGCACCCTCCTAAGGAGTGTAAGGTTAACGCTGATACTCGCAAAGAAGGTGATGTTCTGCGGACTCAAGAGACTAGAAATCGAGTTGTGCAGGAGGCGCCTACATTTGTTGGTACTGCACAACGTCATCTCGAGACAAATGCCGAGACGAGCAAGGATATGGAGTTGGAGGTCGATATTGGGCTAGATAAAATTATGGCAGTAGGGAGGCGTGAGGAGCAGCAGATTGAGATGTCTTGGATGCTGAAATAACCACCGAACTTACTGGCCATGTGAGTTTTCTAAAGACAGGGCCGCTGATGGTGTTCTAGGCGCAGAGAGGTATGTCAATGAGAGGCCGATCAGGGGCTAGTAGTTCAAGAACCAAGGAGGTGGCTCGTTACTACAAGGGCGGATGGATTGTCAGCAAACAAAAGACGGTAGGAAGTAAATGTATTGATGGAAATAAAAGTAGAAAGTGGCAAGCTGGTCCTATTCATGAGGACGCTGATAGGTCTACTCAAGGACGGCAAGTTAGAGATGCGACTTTATGTATAGATAACCCTGAATGGTTGGCATTGCTGCAAATGAAGCCTAGTGAACAGCCAGGCGAGGAGGATATGTATGAGAAGGACAAGGAAGAGCCTGTTAATCCCCTAGATAACAGCTCGGTTGAATTGGCTGGCGATATGACTGATAATTAATGTCTATGCTTGTGTGGAACGTACGCGGAGTGTGTTCGTTGGGGAGATAGAAGGAGGTTGGGGAGATGGTCAGAAAGGGACATTGTAACATCATTGCGCTGCTCGAGACTAAAATCAAATTGGAGCAACAGACTTCGGTGCAATGGAAGCAGGTACACAATCTTAACTTATGTGATATGGCCAGGATATGGGTAGGTGGGATGCTCGGAGTTGGGATGGTTAGGTTATTCATATCTCTGACCAGATGATTGCTGTGGAATTCTTAAATAAATGTGGCCTCAACTTCGTCTTAGGCACGGTGTATGGTCATAATGATAGACGTAGGCGTGATGGTCTCTAGCAGGAGATTATTCATGTGAGTGTGATATCTGAAGTTCAACGTTAGCTTCCACTATTGCTTATGGGGGACTTCAATGCATTGTTATATTGGCATGAGAAAGTTGGCGGGAGGATGGTCCCAGAGGCTATAATGTAGGATTTTCAACGTTGTCTGCTACGATCGGGGTGGCAAAACCTAGAGAGAGCAGGCCATATATGGACATGGAACAACAAATCGGATTGGAAAAGAGTCGCATGTCAACTTGACAGAGCTTTGAAAAATCGTGAATGGTTTAACAAGTTTCCAAATACGATTGCAGAAGGCTTAGCTGCGGGCACTAGCGATCACTCTGCCATATGTGTTCATATGCTTCTGCCATGTCGGCCTAAAGCACAGCCTTTCCGGTATAGTAACAAGTGGCCGACCATTGATGGTTATGAGGCCATGGTTAGCAAGGGCTTACAGGAGGCGGTCAAGGGGAATCCCCATCATAGATTTATTCGATACCTAAAAAGGGTGAAATCCGGTTTCAAAGCATGGAGCCGATCTGCCACTTACCGTCGGCTGTAAGAAGAGTAGGAGTTGCGAGCTGTGCAAGCATCTCTTCAGGAGGATGTTCTCAATTTGGACCTTGCGGCAGCGGAGAAAAAACTTATTAATGAAGTCGGGCTGTTACGGCTTCAAGAGGAGATAGAGTTGGCGCAGAGGGCGAAGTATGCCTGGGTGAGGGAGGGGGGCCTATGCACGAAGTTCTTTTATGATGAGGCAACATCGTAACCATATTAGTAAGCTTATTAGGCTTGACGGCCAGGAGGCTACCTCACAAACCAGAGCAACTATATGACTGATTTTTCATCTATTGTGTGTAAACGTTTGGTTACAGCTTATGGTAATCGAGCTCTTCTGGCTCCGGTCAGGATGGAGAAATTGGAAGCCATTGTTTTTAAAGCAGATTCTAATAAAGCACAGGGATCTGATGGTTTTGATAGCAAGTTTTATAAGGTATATTGGGGAGTCATTAAGCATGTTTTGGAAGTGGTTCAGGACTTCTTCGTGAATAGTCGACTCTTGAGAGAGTTGGATCACACGTTTCTGACTCTCATTTCGAAGAAGGAGCGTGCCACTTCTTTGGCAGACTTTAGACCTATTGCATGCTGCAACTATTTATATAAATTGATTACACATCTTAGTGTCGACGTATGGAGATAACATGTAGGAACTGGTTTCGTTGAACCAAGCTGCGTTTATCAAAGGCAGAGCAATTGCATACAACAATCTCCTGGCACATGAAATGATACATAACTTCAACAAAGTTGGCGAAAAAAATCCTGCATGAAGCTGGATTTAAGGAAGGCGTATGATACGGTGAATAGGGATTTTGTGTGCCATATTATTTTTGCCATGAGATTTGATCACGCATGGGTAGGCAGGGTTCGAGAGTGTATCTCGACGCCCACTTTTTCTATTATGATTTGAGGGCAGCCTTATGGATTTATAGTAGCAACCGAGGACTACGACAAGGGGGGCCCGCTTTCTCCGTACTTGTTCACATTGGTAATAGGGTACTTCATATGTCTCATGGACTTGGTTGTGCACAGGAATCAGATCATATCGTTATATAGGACGGTGCAACCATATGTCTCTCATCTGATATATGCAGATGATCTTCTGGTGTTTTTGTCACCGATAAGGGAGCGACTTACTACGATGGCGGGGATTATGGAGTCTTTTGCGGTTCACTCGGGCCTCCATCTGAATAGGGACAAAAGCAAAGCCTACTTTGACGCTCATTGTCCTGACAGAGAGGAGCAGGCTATGGGGATGGGTGTTGAGACAGGAAAATTACTAGTGAAGTACTTGGGGATACCGTTATCTGTCAACTACGTCAGGGATATTGATTATCAGAGCTTTGTTGAGTATACTCAACGTCGGGTGGAGGGTTGGCACGCACAGAGTTTGTCCTTCAGAGAACTTATAGAGTTAGTGAGATCGGTCATCACATGCATTGCACTATTTTGGTTGCAAGCTATTACGATCTCAACTTCTACCATTAATAAGATTGAGAAGATCTGGCGTGGTGGCATACATGCCATTGGATGGGATAGCTTGTGTTGGCCGAGAAAGGAAGGAGTAGGTCTTCGTTCGTTGCAAGTGCTTCATGATATTGCAGGTATGAAGCTAACTTGAAAGTTTATTTCACAAGACTCTTTGTGGGCAGCATGGATGGAAGTTAGATAATCTGAAAGACAAGAACTTATGGATACATTGGGCAAATAGTAATGATTTGGTGCATTTTAAAACTATCTTACACTACAGACCTGCAGTCAAAAGGGAGATATCTAGGCATATCAAGGATGGGGAGGCCACGGATATATGGCTAGACCCGTGGATACAACACCAGAGCCTAGTGGACAGGTGCGGGTGGACGGTGTTCGGGATGGCGCCAAGGCAGCAACGTTTGAGCTTGCATTCTGCAGCATAGTGAACGGCACCCGGAGATGCATAGCTGGGCTCGTCAGTTCGGTGGAGAAATTTAAGAGGTCTGTGTCGATAGTAGCCTACAGGCGGATGTATGGGTCTAAGATTCGTTCCCTAGCGGCAAATTCGAACGGGGAAGGCTCTACAACTCCATCTGTGTATACCATCCACTAGTGGAGGGGGCTGAATTCATTTGGGTTAAAGAGGTCGCCAGAAAAATGCAGGTTTGCATGTACAGATTGCTTTTGGGTCGGCTACTAACCCTGGATAGACTGGAGAGGTTTGGAGTTCAGACGGGAGGCCTAGGCTGTATTTTCTGATGGGGGGGATTACAGTAGCAGGACGTCAAGGCTCGAAATGGTTTAATGAGGCACGAGTCAGATTATCTTCCGCAGTGTGGCACATATGGAAGGAGCGGAATAAGCGCATTTTGTGGGCCTAGTTACTTCAAATGTAGGAATTCTTCATAATATAGAGCATGATGTAATGGTGATGATGTCAAAAAAGAATGCCTAGTTACCCTTTTTCCAATATATATATATATATATATATATATATATATATATATATATATATATATATATATAGTATTTGGTCACTTTTTGTCGATAGTTCTTTTTAGGTATCTTAGGAGTCTTGGTATGGGGCTTAAGTTGCATATTTTGGTTTTTTTTTTTAAAATAATCTGTTGATGTATTTAGTCAGTGTTGTTGATGAGCAGAACCCATTAATGTGTGGTTGCTCATCAACAATAATGGACAGAACCCATCAGTTTGTAAGAAGAATTACGTCTGTAAAATGTGGTGTATACTATTTTCACGTCACCATTACCATCAGTGTTAATTACTTAATTGTTTGGTTCCCTCTTCTAACATCTTCTTGTAAAAAGAAAGTTTGAACTCTTTGCTTTGTCTCTCACAAAATTAGCAATTTTTTACTTGATAAGAGATCATCATAGTATTGGTGGTGTACATTTTGTAATAAATAAACATGATAATGCAACTGCAACTAGATTAAGGTTTTTCTTGTTAGTAAATCCACAGAAATATAAACAAAGTTTATGCAAGCCCTATGTTTCTCCATTGAATTGGATTTGTAAATTGTAGATTGAAAGATTCAGAATCTAAAAAAGTCCAAAGCTAATTAATCAGCCTTTGGGGACCTTGCATATAGAACCTATAAACAGGTTTCAAGGTATAAAAAGAGTCGGTTGCAATATTCTTTGTAGATTCGTCAAAATTCTTTTAATGCAAATTGCAGGGTAGAACACTCCAGATACAGCAAGTAGCTCACATGAGGTCTGATATGTTTTTTCTGTTAAACATGAATTGAAAATTTTGATCTCTTAGGACAGCAAGAAGTGGGGTTTCTTCCATGACTACTACTCATATTTCATGGGATTGCAAGATAAGTTGCTTCCAGGAATACATCAACTAGATGGTGGATATTTTTATAACCAAAGGGCCTATGAAGATGTGTTGTATGAGCTATATGTTTTATGTGTCAAATGTTCCCCTCGATTTGTTTAGTGGCTGCAGATACGGAACACATAGCAAGAGGGGTAGTTAGTTTCGGAAACACATGCAAGGGGAAGTTGAGCAACCTAACCTTATTATTCTAATGCTTTAACCCTTACCGGATTTTACCTTTTCTTTCCAAATAGAAAGTTAGAAACTCCTTGTCATCTGATTTCCTTCTGATCATTGTAGTCTCTAAATTTGTCGTTGCTGTTCTTTTTCTCTCTCATCTGCCTAGTTATATTTGAACAATAATACCAAACATATAGTATATTCATGAAGAATGTCTTGTACTTTATTATTCTAGATGTATAACCTGAATTTCTTGCACCAATTATTTACTGACAAATCATTCTAATCTTGTGAAGTTACTACCACAATGGCCATTGTATTAGGAAGTTACCTTGGATAATGAAAATAGCAAGTTAACTTTTGTACTAATTCTTTTACTTATTTGTGTTTGCTATCCAGAGAATTAAATATAACGCCTAACTTGACACCAAAGAAAAGGAGAAGAAAAGATTCATCTAAAGTTCATAGTGAAAACAATCATGAGCATGTTATGCATGGATCAGTTAGTACGGGTAATATGCGGATAAAAGCTGCTGCAAGGACTGCACCTTTGACTGGAAAGAAATCGTCAAGCTCTGCTAATGTTCAGACTAGCTCCAATGAACATTACCAAGAAGGGAAAGTTTTGAAAAATAAAGTTAATACCTCCACAGGAACATACAAAAAACAATCAGCTGAGTTCACCACTAATTTGGAGAATCCTTCATATTTGAGAATAGGGAAGGATGTTGCATTACTTGCCTTGGAAACAAGGGATCTTGACAAACATAAGGTAGGACTCTGTCTCATATAGGGGGTATTGATTCCAACTTAAGAGGCATAAATGAATTATTTGATACTTTGGACCAGGCATCTCATGACAGAAGTATGAGTTCACAAGTTGCATCGCAGTCCAGGAAGTTGCTGAATGGAGAAAATGAAGCCAGAGTATCAACTAAAGTACTCCACAAGGAAAAATATGGAACTGGTGCTCTTCCAGATGTTAATTCTGCTGGGAATGCCTATCCTATGCAACCCTTAGTAAGTCATCAATTATAAATTTGGAAAATTAAGAATACAGCACTTAGGATCGTTTTTCAGGTTGTTCTTTAATCTGTTTTCAGCAAGGTATCTTTCTTCATGATTGAGCTATTACACTTTCATGTTACATGTTGGAAAAACATTTATTATGGAGAGCTGTTTTAGCTGCTAATTGTACAGCACTGAAATTGAATTGGTTACAGCTTCTCCTTGTGAACTTCTAATAATGTATGGAAAGTGGATCCTCCATACCTTTTTCTTTGACATGGCTTACTCGATGTAGTGTCTTAACAGATGATTCCACTTTTCCAAACTTCTGTTATGAGGTTGCATACAGTTCAGTTATAATATCTTTGAAGTTCTACAGAAATCACTAGAATCTGTTTATCACTTTATTCAATTGTCCTAGGAAATATGTCGAACTATAATAAATTTAGTGTTGGGAGGAAAAAACTTTCTTCTGGAGATGCTCGACGTTTTTTTTTTTTTTTTACCATGACTAGTATCACTCCCTTTTTTTCCCCGCTGAGTATGTAATGTTGGAGTGACAACTTTTTCCTTTTATCCCCTGGCTCGAACCCAGGTAGACAGAGGGGATGCAGGTAATCGACTCCTTATATATATATATATATATATATATATGCTTGATTTAAGAAAAAAAATTGCTCGGTTGATGTAATACTTGATAACGTACCACAAACGACTGGATAAAGAGCCAAAATTCACTGGCAGAACCAGATCCTAAAACTCGAGTCTCGATCATCCTAGTGCACCAGCCACATGTTATGATAGGCACTCAAAAGACCTGCAAGTGATGACCCACTCTACCCAAGGGCGCTTATGTCATTATCATATTAGAAATCGCGGCCGGCAATCCTTATGATTTTGATATCTAATAAGAATGAGAGTCAAAGTCTAGATTGGTTGGCGAGCCTAGTGCTAGGAGATTATTTAGCTTGGTTCGGAGAGCACTTGTTGGGTTAGGACCAAGGTTCAAAGTATCGGTATCGGAATCGGTATCGGATCATTCCTATGAGTATCGGGATCGGCGGTATCGGCAGTTTCGGATCGAAGTATCGGATTTTTTGGTATCGGAAAGCAAACAACTATTAGTAAATTATTAACATTTTAGAGAATATATTTTATACATTTATGCATAATTTAAAGTATTTCCAGTATTGTTTCTTAGTATTTTTGATATTGAATGAAATAGTAGTCATCCTTGTCGATTGATTTATATGTTATAGATAAATTTTCCTCTTTTATATGTTTTTACAACCTTACTATGCTTTTACACCCTTGCTAATTGGTTTTTTAATTCAATATTTTTTGCCGAATTGACCGGAAAAGAGACCTCTAATGTTGGTATCGGTCAGTATCGGATATCGGTCGGTATCGGATCGGGACATGCCAAACTGTATCGGTATCGGCCGTATCGGATCGGTATCAGCCGATACTTTAAACTATGGTTAGGACTGATTAGTAGTTTGGAGAGTAAGGACGACCCTAATATGGGAGGTTCCTCCAATTAACAAATTTGTTAACCATATAAAACCTCTCACCTAAACATTTCCAAACATCTACTGGAATATCATAAGGTCCTAAACTTTTCCGATTTTCATTTTCTTTAAAGCATTATTAATTTTACAACAATAACAATATGACCTATCAAAGTAACTCATCTATTTGCATATGAAAACTTTCTATGTGGTTCTTGTTACACACACGATTACATTACTCACTTTGCGTTACTAGGTTAGTTAGCCCTAGCAGAAATCGTTGTTAGATCATAGAAGATCCATTATGGCGAAGATGTGCACAATAAGACTGTTATGGTCCTAGTGTCGCTCAGTGATATTTCATACCAAATATGCTAGTCACCATAAAGGATCTTGTATGCTCCTGTGGTGGCTCGGTCAAACTTGCCTTGTTTTCACCAGCTACTGCATTTATAATTTTGTTCTTACATAACTTTAATCTACAACTGTATCAAAAGATTCAAAACTGACGATGATATTACTTGAGATTTGAAATACCAAGTTATGATAAGACAGATGCTTATAGCTCGCATTCGGCCAGTGAGTTTTGCAACTAAAGGGTGAAAGATGATATCTGCTATGACCCCTGCTAGAATTACTGTCAGTGCATATTTCTCCTTGTTCATTATATTGATGTATCCTTCTGTTTGAATGTATCAACACGTTTTTTTTTATATATATTAGCATGATCTATCTTTTGTTGGTTACTAAACTTTGAGATTTTCTTCAGCAACCATCGTCCACACGGGTAAAAGAAGGTTCTATTGTGAGGCCTAAAGGAACCACACTAGAACGGGCAATTTGTGATTTTCAGAAGATCGTTGCATTATGTGAGTTTGGGGGTAGTTACATGATTATCTTTACTATGTTCATTTGGGTTTGGGAATAACCTATATTTTACTAGTTCTAATGGTAAACTCCTTATACAGGCCGACCACCAAGGCTTGATATTCAAGAAGATACTTCTCAAGGAGTGAAGAGGAGGCTTCCGCAAGAAGTAAAGCAGAAGCTTGCTAAAGTTGCTAGACTATCGGTACTGTGTCATTTATCGTCACCATCTTCCTGTAATTCTTGTATTAGTGTTCTAAATATTTCATCTTGGATGCCTCTAACAAATTTACGTTTTGATTTCTAGTGATCTTTAATTAGAAAATAGATCATTTAAATAGGATTAGAGCCCTACCTTCCTTGATATATAGTAAACTAATAATGCATTAGTGGGCCTTCCAGTTACCTTAACCTGGCGATTTCTAACTAAAGGATGGCATCTCCGGATCCTTTTTGCCAGAGCCAGCTGCACCATGGATTTTAACAATAGATAAACACCTTGGTAAACATTTTAGTGCTGCTGCAGCTTTCTAGTTCTTGTCATTCTCTGGGAAGGCATGCTTCCCCACTGTATGGGTCTTAGACTAATTATTGATTTGAAAATTAACAAAGTATTATTGATTTGAAAATTAACAAAGCATTTTAAGATTGTTAGAATTGATTGATGGTCTTGGCTACCCAAATCTGCTATTATTTCCTTCCTCTAACTACTTACTGATACTTCTTTTTGCTTTGAAGTATCTAGTGTTTCTTGACAACTTTGATCACTGAATGCCGGGTTTTTGTTTTTGTTTCATTTTATACTTGTTTATTTATTTTTGTACCAGATCTTATGGTTTTTTTCATTGTAACTATTTATCACTATCACCGATATGGATATCTTATGTATTTGTTGATACTTGATAGATATGTGATGATGGCTTGTAAGCTGGAAAGTCATTTCGTTTTATTCCTTACTGTAATGTTGCAGTAGCTTTATTGTTGATGTTTTTACAATTACAGTCTGCTTAACTTCATTAGAGCTACTCTCAAAGAAGCATTGCCTTGTTGTAAATTTTTTAATTAACAAAAGAGGTCATTTCATGGAATTAATTGACACTTATGGCAATGTAGGAGGGTGATCATGAAACTCGTAAACTGTTTGCTTGCTGCAATATCTTGGTAGTTTTTATTATGATGTTCCTTTTTTCTAGTGGCTTAAGTTCCACTATTACCCGTCTCAAAGAAGTAGTCAGCTGTATTTATTTAGGCTAATTTTCACTTAAATATCATGAATTATCATGTTTTTTCAAGTTGCTTCCCTAAACTATTTTTATTGTCAGTTGATACCATGAACTTTATTTTCACTTAAATATCCTAAACTATAGCTATTTTTCAAGTTAACCCTAACAGAAAATTATTGAGAGACCAAATTACCTTCTTCTGTCACCATCATCATTATCCAAGCATTCTCCCATCAGAACGGGGTTGGCTATGGAACACAAAAAGCTCAATGAAAGAATGTCAAAGTTTTTATGAACATTTGTCGACCTGACATCAACCCTCTATTTTGGTGCAAAATTCCTAGTATGGGTAGCTATGAGCATGAGAGGGCAATGCCATAAAACCTAGAAGGTCAGTTGGCAGGTAGGTAGACCAGACCTACCTTTGGATTATGTAATATGTAGTTTAAACTCATGCAAGGACTACCGTTGAATTCCCCGTATACAGTATAGACAAAGAGTTGTAAAATGATACAATTTGTTATAGTGAATTGCATTCTTCTTTATGACACATCAAACCAGAATACTATTGTTTGAAGAACTATTTTTTTTTGTTAAATTCTTCTAAAGAAAACCCAAACCCTAATCTTGCCTCTCCCCCTCCCCCTCCCCGCTGGCAACAGGGCCCATCTCCCCCCCACCCCCACCCCACCCACCACCACCAAACACACACACTTTTGGCTAGGAATTTCTTCATAACTTATTTCCTGTTGTTGTTATTATTGCTATTCTGCTTTATATGTAGTACATCTATAAGCTTTACTTTATAACTTAATCTCATATGATTAGAATCATCTCATTGCTGACGCAGGCCAGCCAAAATAAAATTGCAGAAGATGACATAATTGATCGCCTTATGGGTATTGTTGGCCACTTAGTGCAGCGTAAGACATTGAAGGTAATTTCAAGAAAGCTAAAGCTTGTGTTGTTTCTTGTATTGAGGTTATACTTGTGTACTTAAGTGTCAATAGAGTTCAGTGTGCTCTTTCATCTTATTGGTATAATTTTCATCTTTATGTTTTCAGTAATTTGCATTCTTAGACATGGTGCTGTTTTTCTGTAGCAAATTGTTTGTTGATGATGTTTGCCATGTTTCCTAGCAGATACATGTGCAGTGAGTCCAAGTATTAAATGATCCTTAGCAATTAAAAAGAATCATGTTCTACTCTGTAGGATGCACCTGACTTCCCCTTTTTTGTCAATATCGGGAGCTGGTCTTTTTTGCAATTAAGTAGTATCTATATCATATTGAAGAATAGGGTATACAAAAACAACAAAGCATTTACCCCAAATTTCTGCCTTTTGAATCCTCTTTTTCCATCCGGTTCTGTTGAGGGCATGTCCTTTGGAATGCTAACAAGATCCATATGCTTCTGTAACACTTCAAAACATGTTAGACTAGGCCTACCTTTATTTCTAGCGACTCCATTAACTACTGTATTCCGCTCCTTCTTATGGGGGCATCTATGGGTATACGTTCCACATTTCCAAACCACCTAAGTCGATTTTCCTTCATCTTGTCCACAATTGATGCCACAACTAACTTCCCACATATATACTCATTTCTATCTTGTCCTTTAATGTATTGTCACTCATCCATCTTAACATTCTCATTTCTACTACACTTTGACTTTCTGGACATGTTGTTTCTTAATCGTCCAATATTGATCAATAAAGCATGACCGGTCTTATAAAAGTCTTGTAGAATTTTCTTTCAACTTTAGAGGTATCTTACGATCATAAAATATTCCAGAATCACTCATCAATTTCAACCATCATGATTTACTTCTATGCATGGAATCCTTTTCAATCTCTCAATCTTGATGAATGATTGATTCTAAATACTGAAAGTTATCACTCTTAGGTATTTTTTTTCAATCTCTCTATCATGATGAATCCAAAATCCATAATTCTAACAAATCAATTTTCAATTTGGAGTAATCTGAAAATCTCCACCTTCCTCAAAATTCAGAATCCCAATCACCGAATCTCACACAATCTCAAAGCACCAGATGTCAGATATTCCAAATATTGCAGAAACCTTCATGAGGAGTTGATTGTAACTCTGGTATCAATGGATCATCCTGCTGGTCTCGAAGTTGCAAAACCCTTTGAAGACTGACAACCACTGGACTTACAATCCAGGGACCAAAAAATTAACTCCATCTAGCCGCTAATCCTCTCCAATACATCAAAATATAGAAAGAATTGAAACTGTCTCGAAAGGTACATATATCAACAAAGCACATCATGGAACTACATCAGCAGATCACCATCTAGTCAGAAGCTATCCCTGCCATAATTAGAATCAGCAACCCAAAAAAAAAAAAAAACCTGTAGAAGTTGCAACACCAACACTTGATCTTCAGAAATCCCCAAGGGAAGCTGCTTCTCATTATCATTGCAATGACGTGATGCCTTATTTTTTCTTCCTCCACCTTGCACCTAATCCACCATGAAGGCTATTGAGAAAGATATTGATCAGCTTATTCACTATCACCTCCGAGGTCTCCACTCTTCATTCTTGCATGAAGACATCATCTAGTATGGCTCTGATACTGTTATGGTTTGATACAATAATCAAGAGAAACACTTGTAGACAGGTCCAGGAGATATAACAGAACTCACTTGATTGGTATAATGCTCGTAAATGAAGGCTACGATCTGATAATCCTCACCACCATATGTAACCAAAGGTCCAAAACCGTAAAACTTTAAAACTCTCAAAGAATTCCCAGATTTCTCTCATCAATAACTCTTTTTTCTCATGACTCATCCAAGGACTCCTATGTTATAAACCATAACCTAAAAGGCTGTTCCCTCTATCAAATCCTATCTATACATACTTTCTGAAGACCTAACACATCCCAACTGTTCAATATTGCTTGGAAACCAACTGCCAAAATAACTCCTATGGATACTCAAATCCTTTCATTGGAACTCAAGAACTCAAAAATTCAGACAAGTTAAAGGCAAACTGTTTTGGTTTTGGCCAGCTTCTATTTTGACCACATCTGATGCATGAGTTCTCTGTAGTTGGCTGTATGATGTATTGAATCTACAGTTGACTGTTGCGGTATTTACTGAACTGTTTTTTTCCTTTAAAGCCAGGAAGGTCTAGCCATTCCTGATTCTGTAACCCAAAAGTTGGAAAACCTGTAAATAGATCTGGAACATGCCTGAAAGAGGGAGCAAACACCTACGTTTAGCAGAATCTCTTCTCTATAGATTTGTGAGCGGCAGTGAGCTTCTCTTTCTTGGTTCGCAGGAGAAACCCCAATCATTTACTTAATCAGTTGCTGAAAGGACTGAGGTTGGACCTTCCATTCCATGGTATGGTGAACAAAAACCTGTTCTGCTTCTATTCTAGCTCTCATAATGGAAGGATGCTTCTGCCTCCCTTAGGCTTCTGAGTCAAAACTTCGAAGACTGTAATTTTGCTTTTGAAATCCTTTTTATAATTTTGACAGTGGGCTGAGTTATGCAAATGGCTTTTAAACTTTTATTGACCCAAGCTTCGCAAACAAGGTTGTACATAGATTAGGTTTCTGTCTGTTATCTTTTTCACAGTCCTTAGCTACTTTGTTAAAGTGATCCTTGAAATATTTCAGCTAGCTCTCCAAAATATGTAGCATAATTTGCAGTATCGGGCGATACTGATAAGGCCGTACTGATACGGTTTGGAATGTCCTGATTTGATATCAACCGCTATCGGTACTGTCTGATATTGACGTTGGGGATCTCTTTCCCAGTCAGTTCGGTAGAGAAAATTAAACAAAATAAAATAAATCAATCATTAAGGGTGTAAAAGCATGTAACGAAGGAAACTTATTTATCGTAGGTAAACCTATCAGCAAGGATAATTATTATTTCATTCAATTTCAAAACTACTAAGAAATATCACAAAAAACTTAAAATTATGCCTAAATGTATACAATATTTTTTTCTAATCGAAAAATGCCGATACCGGCGATCCAAATACTCATAGGAAGGGTCTGATGCTTATTCTAATTCTAATATCGATACTATGGCTTTGTTATGTAACCAAAGGACGACCATTCTGTTAAAGACGGGATGCTTTTTGACATATATATCCGAACTTTATCATTTTTATCAAAATATTGTCGTCTTAAGAGACCCCAAATTTCTAAGTAGGAAGATGAATTTAGTGCTTCATAATCTCAGGCTTCATTGATAACAACAACCAACTTTTAATTTTTTGATCTTCAGAGAGCAAATCATCGTATTTGGGATCATTCTTGTCTGAAGCATTGATAGACCCATGAAGATATTACATCTTCTTCTTTCCGGTAATATGGGTTTGAAGGGGAGCCCACAAATCGTAGTTCTTCTCATCAAGGAACATACCAATATGAAAATTTGAGTTGTCCAATTGTACCATAATTGGAGCAACGAGTGACTTAACACCATTTTTCACCGGCCATAGACGCGATGAAATTATGGGGAGCAACGATAAATGTCTCGCTATTTGGTTCTGATTAAGAGATGACATCAATGACAAGAAGTCGCTCATTTATTAAGGGATAGACAACAACGATAATAAGTCGCTCGTTAATCAAGAGCACAATGCCGAGAGGAAAACAACGACAAGAAGTTGCTCCAATGATAGTTTTCGGCAAAGCTACTACAGTTTTCGATGAAAGCTAATAGAGACTCTGGCGACACTAACCCATCTGAACAGTCTACTGTGAGGCTAGGTTTAAAATAGCATTTGGGAGAGCCAACTCCTTCTGGGAGCTAAAGCCAACGGCCAGCTTCGACAGAGCTAAAGATGCAACCTTCTACAAAGCTAAGATGTCCGCTTACAGTGAGGGCACTACCAGATTGGTGAGGCTAAAAGGGGGATGGGGATTTTTTTTTTTTTTGGAGTTAGGGTTCTCTCCAAATTTTTGTAGTTATGATACCATGAAATTTGGAGAGAACTTTAATTTCTTTTTACACCTTAAACATGAGAAGACTTTAGCTCATGCGTTCTGTGACTAAAGTGAGGTATACATAGTAATTAACTGACAGCTACAAGATTACAAATCAACACTTAACACTGTTGCAAGCAGTATTCTCCTGATTATAGGTGTCAAACCATACGATATTGTTGGATTTTTGTTGGAACTTTATCGTAATTCATTTTCTTGTCAATGTGGTTTTATAATTCCTGGAAATAATGCACTAACCCTTACATATCTGTTACAGAGAAACATGAGAGAAATGGTTGAATTAGGTCTATCAGCAAAACAACAGAAAGCTGATAGATACCAACAAATAAAGCAAGAACTCAATGAGATGATACAAAGACGCATCTCACTCTTGAAGCCCAAGGTAATAAGTACATTCTAGCTTGATAGTTTTGTGCGTAACTACCTTAAGAGAAGTTGTAGAAAGCATGAAATCTTTCTAATAGTACAAAATACATGCGACTGCGGACGATTATACAAATGTCCTTTATCTCAGGTTTAACTACATCATTTCAAAATTGTTATGCACATTGTCTCTTTCATATTTATCATTTGAGCAGGTGGCTGAGCAACAGGATGGTTCAGCTGATGATTTTCAGGAAGTTAAAGATAATGAGGAAAACAAAGTTGTAAGAAAATATGATATTGATACTGCATTAGAAGACAAGATTTGTGATCTCTATGATCTATACGTTGAGGTACAATGTAGGATATGACCTATATCTATTGATACTATGTTGCAAGTACTATTTATTGTTTTGTTATATTATTATTAGTTTTTTTATGGAGTAGGGGGAGGAAAATAAGAAAGAAGGAATGATGTTAAAAGGAGAAGATTATTTTGTGATACGTGGACTCCTAATTATTCTAGGGAAAAAAGCAAATTCTGCTGCTTATGTGTTGTACATTTGGAGATAAAAGGGATTCCTTATGGACCATATGTATAATGACTATTTCATGCATGTCCCTTTTGATACATCAGGAATGTTTTTTGTCCAGTTGAGTTAAAGTGAAGCTATCTTGGTCCTCTATCTCTAGGCTTCATTTTTTTTTTTTACTCCGAGCAAGATGGTTTGATGTTGAATATCATTTTGTCATTTAAAGTAGTATTTGGTCCAGGGGATGGATGAAGATAAAGGCCCTTTGAGCAGGAAGCTCTATGTAGAGGTAAATCAAATTCCATGTTTATGGGTTAGGCATCATTCTGCAGATGTCCTTTTGTTTAATATTCAACATATAGCTGTTTTCTTGTTGATTTATGATGAAATTTATGTGTCAAAATAACGGCTACTAGTTTTTGATCCGTGTAACTTTTGCAAAGTAAGTTTTGTTTCTGTGCACAAGTCTATCTGGACAACATTCTGCTTGGTGGCTGACCAGCTGTTGGCTGTGTTCCTTTTCATTATTTCTTGTTTTATTGTCGTCACAATTTCTCAGTGTTCAATTGGTTTGCCACTCTCAAGTGTTTCTTTGTCAAAATGTCAGTTAATTAGCTTTTATTACATTTTTCTACAAAGCAGTTACTATTACTATTACTGCTTTTTGTCATTGATTATCCCTATACATGGCTATCATATTTTCAGTAAACCAGAGTTTTGACTTATAACAAACATGTTTATTTACTGCGCTTCAGCTTGTGGAGTTGTGGCCAAATGGTTCCATGGACAAATATGGGATTAAAGATGCTATATTCAGATCAAAGGAGAGAAAAAGGGCACGAATATATCGACATAAGGTAATCTGCTTTTATGATCTTTCTCAACTTTGTTGTGCAGACATCTACACTGGATCTAAACATCTGTATTTCATATTTGTAATGTCATAGCTTGTATTTTGAGAGTAGTAGTGTTTTATAAAATAATTGTTGCAGAAATATATCTATACATCCGAGTTTGTTGGTTTATATCTTTCATCTATCTGTCTAGTAAGTATATAAAACACACATAATTTACTTCTGTAGGATGTTTGTACCATAAATCTGCAAGGTGGGCCTAGACATCTCAGGTGATTTGGACATGTATAACATATACTAATAAAAGCACCTGTTAGGAGCAATAAAATATTTGTTAAATGAACTTACTCTTAGTTATTCCTATACTTCGACAAACGATTATCTCAAAGTTAGTTTGAATTCATTAAATTTGTTAGAATCACTTAGATCATGTGTATTGATGTGTATACTGGTATACTTAAGTAATGTCCATGGTTGCCATATTATAAAAGGTGATTGTTGAGAACATATGCACATACATTGCAGATATACCAGAGGGTTGTGTTTGTATGCAGAACATAATTTTCAGAGTATACACTCACTCAGACATTTTTGTCTCCTTGAATGTTCACCAGTTCTTATGACTAGTTTTTGATAATATTTCTCTAACTGGAAATCTTATTAAATAGGAGACACTTTAGTTTCACTTTTTAGGTACAAATGTTATTTTTAGCTCTTATTATTGAATATATCTGAATTAGTTTCCAAGAGTTGCTCTTTTTCTTCTTGTTTGCACATGAAAATTGAAAAAGAAAAGTAGCAGACACCTGTTATTCTCAGACAACATTGTTCCAATAGTATTGTAAATTTGTGAGTATCTTTTAGATGTGAATTCTGCAATGAGATAAGTCACTGATTGCTTCACAATGCTCAATGTTGATTTCACACTTGGGTTTCACACTGTGCACATAGATTTCCGGTTTCATGTCTGCTCTATTTGTTTTTATATCAGGCTCGCGATGAGGAAAGAATCAAGAGGAAAAAGATGGCCATAACGATTAAGGTAGAGGAGTCTAGTCTGACTGCTCAAGTGCAAAGTGGACAGGAACGTCCTATGGATTCTAGCAGTCAGGTACTTGTTCCTTCTGACAAGGTTAGATCTGTTCAATCCATTGTGTCGTCAGGTAGAATACCAGAACCAGCTGTGCCTTTGATTGATGTTGGAAACCATCACGGACCAAAACATCACGCTAAGGCTCGATTAAGTAACGGTACGAACATGGTCATGGTCATGGACAACGGGGGCAAAACGGTAGTTGCTGAAGTGAAAGAAGAAGAAGATCAAAATAAAGCCTGAATCAGACATAGGGGAAATCCACGGGCATCCAACGCAGCGTGGAAAAGAAAAGCCTGGCTTGCACAAGGATAAGATTAATGCCAGCCACCAACCTGAACAAAACCCTGAATTACCTTTTGCTCCTGGCATCTCCGACCTGCTAAGCTAATTCCAAAGCACTGTGAGATGCAAGCGCATGCTTTGCTGGTTGTAACTGTTTTCTTCCTTTTTGTATATTTATCTTCCTCTCAATTAATTGAGCTGAGTTGTATAGTCTTCATATGGTCCTCTCAATAAAATCTTTTGTGAGCTACCGATTATGTAACGTATAAACATCTAACATGAACAAATACTTTTCACTTTTGTATACCCTCCTCAACATGGTGCCAGTAACTTAAGTGGATACTAAATTGTTCTGTTAGGCTGCTACACCTTACTATCTTATATCTACACTGTTCATCAAATTATGGGCTTTTTGGATGCCATTTTTAGCATTTATTACTCTTCTGTTTCTTGTTGAGGAAATCACCTCTTATATATTGTGGATAAGGCTACGTACATCTTCATCTTGGCAGCTCCTTCTCAGGAACATTGAGAGCTTCAAGAACCCCCTCCAACACCTTCCCCCCCCCCCCCCCCGGCACCCCCTCCACCCCCACACGCAAACAAAACAAAACAACAAAGGAAAGAACTTTGTGGTGGGGGCTACTACAAGTTCCATGGAGTTCTTGTCCCAAATCTGATTAGTTCTTGTGTTTGGAGAGGGGAAATTAGTCTTGGAGCTTTGATGGATCTCCAAGTTCTTGTATTGGAAAAGGATATTTGGACCGCACATTTGCGGACCGCAAACAGCCCGCCCCCTACATCCCTGTCTGCACCCATCGGAGCCCACGTCTGTGAAATCCTGCCTCCCCCTCCAATCCCGCTGCCGACGCGTGGCGTGCGGGCTGGTCCGTGCGCTGTCCAAATAGCAGCACCCTCTTGTATTTAGTAATTGTTTTCATTTAGCATGGGCTTTGGATAGGGACGATATGGATAGGGACGATAATTGGCTTAGAGTTGATCCGCTTGGCCCAAAAAAAAGGCATGATCCAACCTTAATTTGATTGTTGGAAGCATGACCTGACCTTAAATCGATTGTAAAATAGGTATTGGGAAATGGGAAGGGTTGGACAAATTTTTTTTGGCCTGGTTTATTTTGGGCCGTATATTGATACCAAGCTTGAACTCCACCAAATTCTAAGTGACTTCTTTACCCAATCATATACAAAACGATTGCTTTGAGTTTGGAAAACATTATTGGAAAATAAAGTTGCTACCATTCTAGGGTTTGTTTTCTTCAATTTTGTGAGAGAACCGAGTGACGATTGCTTTCTTCCCTACTTGAATTTCCCTATCTTCTACTGACTTCTTATGTGTGTGGCAACGATGCGATGATTTTCATGTGCTAAGTGCTTTTACTCGCAATGTATGTAGAAAGATTTTTTTTTTTTTTCCATTAAAATCGAAATAAATTTAAATCCACGATATTGGCTTGAAAAAAGGAAAGGGAGTTGGGTTTCAAGAAGGGGTTTTATAATATATTAGTTCTCCATTCCCCCTATGTCGTCTTCAAGCAGCCCTCCTCGAGTAGTAACGAGGATTTTTTTTTATGAAACAATGGTCAAAACTTATTTTGTTTCTGATATTTTTAGACAAGTTTTAAATGCACATCAAAAGTTATTCAGGACACTTCATTCTAATAATTAGAAGTACTTCTAATAGTTAGGACTGTCAAAATATTTGACAATCCTAAATCTTAGTCCTACATTTTTAGGATTGTCAAAAATATTGCCAATCCTTTCAATAGATAGTACTGTCAAACTTTTTGACCGTCCTAATGGGCTATCTTGAGTAAGAGATGATGTGTCTTTAGAATTTGGCTATTTTTATGCTGTGGATTGAATAGTGAAATAATTTGTGAACATAAAAGAAAATTTATCATAGTTGATACCACCTGAAAAGTCCATGGGCCGGCCCAAAACGCGAAGGGCCATGTTAGGACTCCTTTTTAGAACTAGGGTGGACGAAAAAGTTTGGCCCGAGATATTTTAGGGCCAGATTTTGGCATCGTCCGGTAGGCCTGCACCATTGTCTTCTCTAGTTTGGAATTTGAATTTTATGCTCACGAGGCTTGAAACCCACATACATTCTAATTTTCAAAGATAAACTCAAATTGAATCTTAAATTCTTTACTTTCTGTTTTTTTTTTCAAAATCAAAATTTTAGGTATTCTCTCACCGACTTTTTCCCTACCAAAGAACATCCAAAGATATTGCGCTAGAGAGATCAATTAAAAACTCCAAATATTCAAAAACATTTTTTCCGTATGCTAAACTCAAGTTGAATCTTAAATTCTTTACTTTCTGTTTCCTTTTCAAAATTAAAAATTTTAGGTAAATTTCTCTCTTCTACTATTTCTCCACCAAAAAATATAAATATTGTACAAGAAATATCTATCCAAAAATATTGCGCGAGAGAGATTTATCAACATACATCCCTTTTAGGGATGATAACAGGACGGGTAGGGGTCGGGAACCATACCTCCTATCCCCATCCTCGCCGGATTCAGTTTTTATTTCCGTCCCTATTAAACAATGCACTCCCCGTCCTCGTCTTCGTTCTGTTAATATTTCCAAGACCGAATTTTCTTGTCCCCTCTCCTGCCCCTTTAATAATTTTTCTGTACATTATAAGCTTAAAAAAAAAATTCAAAGAAAAATATACAAGACATGTTAATAAAACCTGATTTCCACTAAAAAAAATATACTACTATGTAAAAAAAAATTATAATAGAAAAAAATATTTATCTTATAAAAACATACAAGTACATAGAAGTCTACAATACAAAACAACAAAGAGAGAATGTTAAACACCATAAAAATATATTCCAAGTAAAGGTCTATAGTTCCATACAACAAAAATATGTGGAGATATAAGTAATCGGGGTCGGAGATTTATCCGGACGGGGAGTACTATACTCATATCCGGCCTCGAATTCGACCAATTTTTTTAATCTCCATCCTCGCCCCCGTCCATGTCTCTTTTTTAATACCCAAATCGGTCTCCGTCGGGAAAAAAAAAAAGTCGAATCCCTGTCAGATTCAGAGAAAATTTCCATATTAATCCCTTTACCCCATAATCTTACCTTAATGGGTTGTTTGGTAAACCGTATTTGGAGCCGGATTTCAGGATTTCATGGATTTTGAGCCAAATCCAAAAAAATCCTATGTTTGGTTGGGTCTTGGATTTAGAATTGGAAAGTGGGTAATAATTACTTTCCAAATCCATGAAATCCTACATGGAATCCTATGTCTGGAAAGTGGATAATAATTAATAATTAATAATTTTATTAATTAATTTTTATTATATTCTTAGTTAATAATTTTTTAATCACAATTATAATCTTAATTAATAATTTAATAATTTATTATTCATAATTTTAATAATTAATTAATTAATAATTTGTTAATTACTATTTTATTACAATCTTAATTAATAATTTATTAATCATAATTACAATAATATATTTAATAATTAGTTAATTAATAATTTTATGCATTAATATATTATTTTATTCTTAATTAATAATTATAAATCATTATTATAATTATAATTATAATCTTAGTTCATAATTTACTAAATTATACTTATAATCATAATTATTAATTTATTAGTTAATATTTTATTATAATCATAATTAATAATGTATTAATCATAATTATGATCAAAATTTTCTTCTTAACTAATAATTTATTAATTTATAATTTTATTAATTAATATTTGATCATAATATTAGTTAATAGTTTGTTAATCTATTAATCAAAATTATAATCTTAATTAACAATGTCTTAATTTATAATTTTATTAATTAATATTTTATTATAATCTTAATTATTAATTTATTAATCATAATTATAATGATTAATTAGTAGATAATTAATTTATAATTTTATTAATTAATATTTTATTTATCATAATTTATTTATCATAATTAATTATTATTTTATAATTTTATGCAATAATATTTTCTTATATTCTTAATTAATAATTTATTAATCATAATTATAATCATAATTAATAATTTATTAAATCATAATTATAATCATAATTACAATAATTATTTAATTTATAATTTTATGTATTTATATTTTATTATAATCTTAATTAAAATTTTATTAATCAAAATTATAATAGTAATTAATTATTTATTAGGATAACTAATGGCACACCCTGATCTTCCGCAGGATCGGCCGTCCCCGCTGGACGCGAATCACCGTGTCAGCGCTCCCGCAGGACGATCATTCGCTTAGCTAGGTTGGTTCACTCTTTATTAGCATGCAATCGGTGAATTTTCCTAGCGACTAGCATATATCGTCCAGATTATTAGGTGTGTAGGCTAAGCAAAGGCAGGTTCATCGTAGCCACCCACCCACCCACCTTAGCGATAATTCGCTCCGGTCGAACGATACTCCGAGCGCGCCTTTGAAAAGTCTGAACTCCTGAAGGGCCAAGTCTGAATTCCTTTGCCATAAGCAAGTCTTCTCGCCGATTAGGTGGGACGGGTCATCGCACTTGTGCCGTTTGAATCGGCTCTCCGCGTTGAGCGGAATGGGTTGTTACATTATACACCACTCAGAACAAGTCTCGTCCTCAAGACTTCCTGAGCGCAAACCGTTCTATCGCAACTATCGAATCTGACTCAAGTATATCACCCCGTAACATTAGACGTGTTCAAACACAACTTCTTACTCGTTTTTCTCATTCCGAGTCGCATACGTGCTAACCTGTTTCATTGAATGACTCTATCACTCAATTCGAGCTGACTATATCTCTACTTGATCGTCATGTTTTATGACTTAGTCTTTATTGCGCCTTAGCGCGAAATATATATCGTTTAACGCAGGGTATTATCTACTGTGTACGAAGATCTATGGCTGAGGCTAATTTATCCAAATCGATATACTCGTCCAAGCGCATCTAACCATATTCACTTGCAACTGCATTCAAGTTCAGCATATCACGGAGTCTGAATCGTGCACATATTCAAGACGTCCCTCAAACATATGCATTTCAACCAACTTAGCGATAGCGAAGTCGGACAAGCTACAAGCAAAAATATCAAGTGTTCTCGTCTTACGAATCACAATGATACCTCAAACGGGGTCAATCAAAATCCAAGTTATTCCCAATCCAACTCAAAACCAAGAATTCTACTACCATCAAGCACGATCTATCCGATCTACCAACTAGTGTCCAAGTCCTATCGTCCGTTCTGTTTGTGTCAAACATAGCACACACTTACCATTCCAAGCCGAACTCTAAGTTGGTGTCATAGTTCTATGGCTTGTCCAAGCAATAATCTAAAGTCGGTCACACAATTTTTTTTACTCGGTATAGGGTCGTCTGCCTAACTTCTAGGTTGGCTCACAAGGTCATAGGTACATGTTCACGTTCATGATTCATATCGTACAATCCGTTGCATAAAACTCGTCCAATTCCTAAGGTCAAACCATTATTCTTTTGTACGGAATATTCTACCTAAGCTCGCTTCACTCAGATTTTTAAACATCCAGCAACGATCATCCTACTTGTATCACGACAGTTGTTTCACAGGGTTCTAATCCGTTCAGCAAAGTTGTTCTTAAGACACGTTCGTTCAGCCAAATTCTCGAGATATCATGTCGCATGTCAAACCTAGCAATTCGCATAGTCTATCTTCTCAAATATGTTTAATATAATCCACCTATCCATTCTTTCCTTAGTCTAGACCACCAAGTCATGATTCAATTTATAAATATTCGCTATAAATCATAAACTCTAAGTCGTCTAACCAAATTCACATATTTGTTCACGAAATCATCAAGCGTGTCTTATTCACGTTCTAGACTTGCTCATCCACGATACACTTTCATCCTCAAACTCATCTTATCACGTCGAACCATAAGTCAAAACGATCCTCCAATTGTTACTCATTGATCTTCCACGATTTTGATCATCCATGCTGGACGTGATATCACCACACCAACGCTCCCGAGGGATAATCGTTCTCATTCGGGCGTGACGCATGTGCGATCATGGAGTTACGCTCGTACAAGACAAGAATATCAAACATCATAGTTATCATCGAAACAACCAAGACACCTTATCATTATACTTTATTTTATCCAAGTTATATATTAATCCATCAAATCATTTTCATCTAATAATCATTCATGTTATGATCATAATTTGCCTAGTCAAACTGTCCAACTTTAATGTTATCATTCGATCAATTCATAGTATACCTCTAGCATTCCTCAATTAGCTAAGTTCAAATCCTCTAGCCAAAGTCTATTCACCTTCATTATGTTCTATTTTATCAAGTTCGTCTGCATAATCATCGAACATGTTAGGCCCTGATCTCCCGCGAGTTCGATCATCTCCGCCGGACGTAAAATCACCACGTCAGCGCTCCCGTGGGATAATCGTTCTCATTTGGGCCTGATGTCGAGTGTTATATTTTGAACTAGCTCAATCATTGAACCACAATATTCTTTTACTTGTATCAGTCTGTGCTATCTTCCAACTATTGATCTCATATCAAGTCTATTAATTCGAAACCATAATATCTATACTCAAGCTAACTTCTATCGAGCGATATCCTACTAAACCCACTTTTTCCATACGCGCTATCTTCCATCGCGCTACTCTGATTTCATCCTAGACCATTCCATCTCAAACTCAAGTTTTAATCCGTTTGATTCAATCAAAATCGTGCATACGATCAACTAAGTTTTCTCGACCAAGATATTGATTCTAATACTCTGAATCCTTATCCGATATAAGCCTTATCACTTGCTCGACACATTCTCAATCGTTCGAACCGAATCTCACACGAGACCTTAAATTCACTACTAGCTAGGCATTACTTATGTTAAGGCTTTGCACAAACAAGTCGCTTGCTTGATAGGCTCATTGCTACCCTGATATCCCCGATTCGCTCGAACAGTTCCAAGATAATGCATACACCATTCAGGGTTCGAGCTACTCGATAAATCCTCAAATTCCTTATTCCTTCCTTAGCTATCGCATACGCCACTCAAGAATTGAGTCATCAAGTTAAATCCCCAATCGTGTTAGCATCGTTCATTCGCATATTCATCCAATTCATTCTTTAAACTCAAGCACGATCCCTATGTGTCACCTCGATAATCAAGTCTTGTATATATCATCCATGCAACTATATTTGATTTATACTTATCGACACGAATATTCGTTCGAACCATTTCCCAAAATCCAACCACGATCTACTATATTCGCCTTAGCGATAGTTTGATGACATCTCTATCGTTTTATATTTTAAGTCTGACTTATCCTTATCCGCGATATCCCAATCTCGCTCTTAAACTTGCTCGCACCAAAGGGTTTTGGCGCGCGATACTGGTGTGCTGTCGTAGGCACCCAAAAATAAAATCTTTACTCTTGAAATAATATGTAGTAGCGAAAGTAAGGATCGTTCCCACGAAGAGTAATTAGTTTGATCTTTATGCTATGTAAAATAAGATTGGGGGAGAGTTTTTTATCAAAAGAAAATTAAGACGAGCTAAAAACAATTAAAGTATTAAAACAATCAAAGAAATAAATGTTGGTCTCAGTCAACATCCACCATTGGAATCTTAAAACTGATCATCGATGCAAGTATATATTAATTCATACTTTGAATATTCATCGTTGGAATTATTTTCCTATCTCCTTCAGCCACAATTAATTAAAAACAAGCGATCTAATTAACCTTAACTACTAAATAATCCCAGACAAGCGCTAAAGGTTTAATCTAGTAGCGTATTAAACTCGATGAGATCGATGAAGCAAAACAACACAAGCACACGCGGTTGCATTTAATTTTGTCAAAAGTTTTCCTCCTAAGATCTAATAAAACAAAGCAGTTCATTAAATTTTGGTTGCTTCACAAATTAGAGGGATCGAACAATTACGGATTCGATATCTAATTTAGCATTAGATTGTCATGAATAATATACTAGTATGCATCCTAGTCATTAAACAAGATAATCATAAAAATATGCATAAGAAAACATTCGATACTTAAAGCACAAATCAAAAATATAAACACAAATTAGATCTCACAAGTTTTTATTCATTCCGAGGCTTCCATTTCCTTCGAACAATAAGACTTTTAGCTCCGCATGTTCAAGAAAACTTCAAAAGAATATTGGAGAAGAGGAAGAAGAGTTGTGTGTTGTTCTTCATTTCCTCCTGATCTCTATCCCTTTTATAGACTCTAAATTAGTGTTTGAAGATCACAATATCTTCCCACAAATCCTCTAATAGTTACAACAACCCAAACAATAAAATAAAATCTTTGAATAAGTTGGAAAATGGTTATTTCAGCTCCACTTTTTGTGCACATCATAGTTGACTCAATCTTCAAGCGTGATTTGGTCCATGATGCAGCCAGAATATCGGAAAACTCAAAACAGCAAAATTGTGCCTCTATCACTTAGCTTTCCGAATTAGAATTGGAAAGTGGGTAATAATTACTTTCCAAATCCATGAAATCCTACATGGAATCCTATGTCTGGAAAGTGGATAATAATTAATAATTAATAATTTTATTAATTAATTTTTATTATATTCTTAGTTAATAATTTTTTAATCACAATTATAATCTTAATTAATAATTTAATAATTTATTATTCATAATTTTAATAATTAATTAATTAATAATTTGTTAATTACTATTTTATTACAATCTTAATTAATAATTTATTAATCATAATTACAATAATATATTTAATAATTAGTTAATTAATAATTTTATGCATTAATATATTATTTTATTCTTAATTAATAATTATAAATCATTATTATAATTATAATTATAATCTTAGTTCATAATTTACTAAATTATACTTATAATCATAATTATTAATTTATTAGTTAATATTTTATTATAATCATAATTAATAATGTATTAATCATAATTATGATCAAAATTTTCTTCTTAACTAATAATTTATTAATTTATAATTTTATTAATTAATATTTGATCATAATATTAGTTAATAGTTTGTTAATCTATTAATCAAAATTATAATCTTAATTAACAATGTCTTAATTTATAATTTTATTAATTAATATTTTATTATAATCTTAATTATTAATTTATTAATCATAATTATAATGATTAATTAGTAGATAATTAATTTATAATTTTATTAATTAATATTTTATTTATCATAATTTATTTATCATAATTAATTATTATTTTATAATTTTATGCAATAATATTTTCTTATATTCTTAATTAATAATTTATTAATCATAATTATAATCATAATTAATAATTTATTAAATCATAATTATAATCATAATTACAATAATTATTTAATTTATAATTTTATGTATTTATATTTTATTATAATCTTAATTAAAATTTTATTAATCAAAATTATAATAGTAATTAATTATTTATTAGGATAACTAATGGCACACCCTGATCTTCCGCAGGATCGGCCGTCCCCGCTGGACGCGAATCACCGTGTCAGCGCTCCCGCAGGACGATCATTCGCTTAGCTAGGTTGGTTCACTCTTTATTAGCATGCAATCGGTGAATTTTCCTAGCGACTAGCATATATCGTCCAGATTATTAGGTGTGTAGGCTAAGCAAAGGCAGGTTCATCGTAGCCACCCACCCACCCACCTTAGCGATAATTCGCTCCGGTCGAACGATACTCCGAGCGCGCCTTTGAAAAGTCTGAACTCCTGAAGGGCCAAGTCTGAATTCCTTTGCCATAAGCAAGTCTTCTCGCCGATTAGGTGGGACGGGTCATCGCACTTGTGCCGTTTGAATCGGCTCTCCGCGTTGAGCGGAATGGGTTGTTACATTATACACCACTCAGAACAAGTCTCGTCCTCAAGACTTCCTGAGCGCAAACCGTTCTATCGCAACTATCAAATCTGACTCAAGTATATCACCCCGTAACATTAGACGTGTTCAAACACAACTTCTTACTCGTTTTTCTCATTCCGAGTCGCATACGTGCTAACCTGTTTCATTGAATGACTCTATCACTCAATTCGAGCTGACTATATCTCTACTTGATCGTCATGTTTTATGACTTAGTCTTTATTGCGCCTTAGCGCGAAATATATATCGTTTAACGCAGGGTATTATCTACTGTGTACGAAGATCTATGGCTGAGGCTAATTTATCCAAATCGATATACTCGTCCAAGCGCATCTAACCATATTCACTTGCAACTGCATTCAAGTTCAGCATATCACGGAGTCTGAATCGTGCACATATTCAAGACGTCCCTCAAACATATGCATTTCAACCAACTTAGCGATAGCGAAGTCGGACAAGCTACAAGCAAAAATATCAAGTGTTCTCGTCTTACGAATCACAATGATACCTCAAACGGGGTCAATCAAAATCCAAGTTATTCCCAATCCAACTCAAAACCAAGAATTCTACTACCATCAAGCACGATCTATCCGATCTACCAACTAGTGTCCAAGTCCTATCGTCCGTTCTGTTTGTGTCAAACATAGCACACACTTACCATTCCAAGCCGAACTCTAAGTTGGTGTCATAGTTCTATGGCTTGTCCAAGCAATAATCTAAAGTCGGTCACACAATTTTTTTTACTCGGTATAGGGTCGTCTGCCTAACTTCTAGGTTGGCTCACAAGGTCATAGGTACATGTTCACGTTCATGATTCATATCGTACAATCCGTTGCATAAAACTCGTCCAATTCCTAAGGTCAAACCATTATTCTTTTGTACGGAATATTCTACCTAAGCTCGCTTCACTCAGATTTTTAAACATCCAGCAACGATCATCCTACTTGTATCACGACAGTTGTTTCACAGGGTTCTAATCCGTTCAGCAAAGTTGTTCTTAAGACACGTTCGTTCAGCCAAATTCTCGAGATATCATGTCGCATGTCAAACCTAGCAATTCGCATAGTCTATCTTCTCAAATATGTTTAATATAATCCACCTATCCATTCTTTCCTTAGTCTAGACCACCAAGTCATGATTCAATTTATAAATATTCGCTATAAATCATAAACTCTAAGTCGTCTAACCAAATTCACATATTTGTTCACGAAATCATCAAGCGTGTCTTATTCACGTTCTAGACTTGCTCATCCACGATACACTTTCATCCTCAAACTCATCTTATCACGTCGAACCATAAGTCAAAACGATCCTCCAATTGTTACTCATTGATCTTCCACGATTTTGATCATCCATGCTGGACGTGATATCACCACACCAACGCTCCCGAGGGATAATCGTTCTCATTCGGGCGTGACGCATGTGCGATCATGGAGTTACGCTCGTACAAGACAAGAATATCAAACATCATAGTTATCATCGAAACAACCAAGACACCTTATCATTATACTTTATTTTATCCAAGTTATATATTAATCCATCAAATCATTTTCATCTAATAATCATTCATGTTATGATCATAATTTGCCTAGTCAAACTGTCCAACTTTAATGTTATCATTCGATCAATTCATAGTATACCTCTAGCATTCCTCAATTAGCTAAGTTCAAATCCTCTAGCCAAAGTCTATTCACCTTCATTATGTTCTATTTTATCAAGTTCGTCTGCATAATCATCGAACATGTTAGGCCCTGATCTCCCGCGAGTTCGATCATCTCCGCCGGACGTAAAATCACCACGTCAGCGCTCCCGTGGGATAATCGTTCTCATTTGGGCCTGATGTCGAGTGTTATATTTTGAACTAGCTCAATCATTGAACCACAATATTCTTTTACTTGTATCAGTCTGTGCTATCTTCCAACTATTGATCTCATATCAAGTCTATTAATTCGAAACCATAATATCTATACTCAAGCTAACTTCTATCGAGCGATATCCTACTAAACCCACTTTTTCCATACGCGCTATCTTCCATCGCGCTACTCTGATTTCATCCTAGACCATTCCATCTCAAACTCAAGTTTTAATCCGTTTGATTCAATCAAAATCGTGCATACGATCAACTAAGTTTTCTCGACCAAGATATTGATTCTAATACTCTGAATCCTTATCCGATATAAGCCTTATCACTTGCTCGACACATTCTCAATCGTTCGAACCGAATCTCACACGAGACCTTAAATTCACTACTAGCTAGGCATTACTTATGTTAAGGCTTTGCACAAACAAGTCGCTTGCTTGATAGGCTCATTGCTACCCTGATATCCCCGATTCGCTCGAACAGTTCCAAGATAATGCATACACCATTCAGGGTTCGAGCTACTCGATAAATCCTCAAATTCCTTATTCCTTCCTTAGCTATCGCATACGCCACTCAAGAATTGAGTCATCAAGTTAAATCCCCAATCGTGTTAGCATCGTTCATTCGCATATTCATCCAATTCATTCTTTAAACTCAAGCACGATCCCTATGTGTCACCTCGATAATCAAGTCTTGTATATATCATCCATGCAACTATATTTGATTTATACTTATCGACACGAATATTCGTTCGAACCATTTCCCAAAATCCAACCACGATCTACTATATTCGCCTTAGCGATAGTTTGATGACATCTCTATCGTTTTATATTTTAAGTCTGACTTATCCTTATCCGCGATATCCCAATCTCGCTCTTAAACTTGCTCGCACCAAAGGGTTTTGGCGCGCGATACTGGTGTGCTGTCGTAGGCACCCAAAAATAAAATCTTTACTCTTGAAATAATATGTAGTAGTGAAAGTAAGGATCGTTCCCACGAAGAGTAATTAGTTTGATCTTTATGCTATGTAAAATAAGATTGGGGGAGAGTTTTTTATCAAAAGAAAATTAAGACGAGCTAAAAACAATTAAAGTATTAAAACAATCAAAGAAATAAATGTTGGTCTCAGTCAACATCCACCATTGGAATCTTAAAACTGATCATCGATGCAAGTATATATTAATTCATACTTTGAATATTCATCGTTGGAATTATTTTCCTATCTCCTTCAGCCACAATTAATTAAAAACAAGCGATCTAATTAACCTTAACTACTAAATAACCCCAGACAAGCGCTAAAGGTTTAATCTAGTAGCGTATTAAACTCGATGAGATCGATGAAGCAAAACAACACAAGCACACGCGGTTGCATTTAATTTTGTCAAAAGTTTTCCTCCTAAGATCTAATAAAACAAAGCAGTTCATTAAATTTTGGTTGCTTCACAAATTAGAGGGATCGAACAATTACGGATTCGATATCTAATTTAGCATTAGATTGTCATGAATAATATACTAGTATGCATCCTAGTCATTAAACAAGATAATCATAAAAATATGCATAAGAAAACATTCGATACTTAAAGCACAAATCAAAAATATAAACACAAATTAGATCTCACAAGTTTTTATTCATTCCGAGGCTTCCATTTCCTTCGAACAATAAGACTTTTAGCTCCGCATGTTCAAGAAAACTTCAAAAGAATATTGGAGAAGAGGAAGAAGAGTTGTGTGTTGTTCTTCATTTCCTCCTGATCTCTATCCCTTTTATAGACTCTAAATTAGTGTTTGAAGATCACAATATCTTCCCACAAATCCTCTAATAGTTACAACAACCCAAACAATAAAATAAAATCTTTGAATAAGTTGGAAAATGGTTATTTCAGCTCCACTTTTTGTGCACATCATAGTTGACTCAATCTTCAAGCGTGATTTGGTCCATGATGCAGCCAGAATATCGGAAAACTCAAAACAGCAAAATTGTGCCTCTATCACTTAGCTTTCCGAATCAATTTAGATCAGCTCAATTGGACTTCGGATGAGCAAGTTATGACTATTTTGCTACAAGGTATCAGAACTGTCCAGAATTGATAATTAGCTCCATTTTGCTTTTAGTGACTCCAATTGCATCCTAGATCAAAATATAAAAGTAATGAGTATCTTTAGACATTAAATGAGCATAAAAGAGTATATATTAAGGAATAAAAATATGATATTTTATGTTCTCATCAAATACCCCCACACTTAACCTTTGCTCGTCCTCGGGCGAAACTCTAATTTATTTTTCAAAAAAAGAAAGAAATCAAGGTTGCAATATCATAAAAAAAAAAAAAACCAAGCTCTTCAAAAATCATAATATATCATGAACATATATTTTTAAACAACTTCTAATTACTTAGTAGATATTTTTACTTGACAAATGGAGTAAACTAAATAGGTAGACCCTCACGGAATAAACTCAACTCTCATGTGTTTGAAGGTATATATTTCACTCAAATTCATTTCAGAAGAAATGATCTACCATAAGCTTGCATATCTTCTCATTATCCACCACTAGGATCACATGCATAACATAAATCATAAGGACTTTTCATGGGTTGTAACGTGGCTTAGGATTAAGGTAGAATATATTTGGGAGTGTAGTTCAAAAGTCATCAAAACTAGTGGAGCAAAATTGAATTAACTCAATCTCAATATAAAACATGTAAAATTAATCACTCCATTTTGCAACATCTTCAATTTGGCTTTTAAAGCATTTAAACAATGTAAAACAACTTCCATCCTTATTTTTTTTTCTTTTTTTTTTTCTCTTTTTTTTATAACAATAATGGAACTTAGGAAATTTGAGGATGAAAATATGTTCCATTTTGTGGGTTGTAACCAAACCACAAATTTAGACACCCCCACTCTTATTTTTCCTTACACCCATACATATCATAATGATCAACAATGCTCCATTAGCTTTGCGACTTGGGTAAATGTATAAATATTATTGGTTGAAAGCTTGTAATGTGGGTATACCAAGAAAAAGGCAATAAAGCTCAAAGGGTTTCAACAAAAAGAAAATTAATTACAAGGTGGACTATTTGGCTTATGTAATGTATAACAAAGATGGCCTTAATCATGTTCATGCATGCATGTGTCAATGTGACCTCGAAGAGAATCAAAGCAAGTTCTAGAGAAACAAATCAGTGGAAGAATATCTCTCATGAAAGAATAATGAGACTGATGTGCCAGTCTAAAGGCTCAAATCCTCACTGGCTTTTGTCTACCAATTTAGATACTACCATTTTCAATAAAAAATAACTAGACTAATTAATTCTAAGTTGAAAAAAATTATTTATTCAATCATGTTATGAATTTTTCAAATTTAGTTTAATCTTACTCATGACATACACAACCAAAAATTATTAAAAACCACAAAAACAAAATCCTTTTATTTAAAAAAAATCTCAATTATTATTATTATTATTATTATTATTATTTTTTTGAGAAAAACACAAACTCAAACTGCTTAAAAAAAATTTAAATCTTTCCCCCACACTTAAAACAGACATTGTCCCCAATGTATGATTAAATGCAAAGAAAAGACAAAATAACAAAAAATAAAATGCGAGAATAAAAATAAACTTCCCTTGGGTTGCCTCCCAAGCAGCGCCTTTGTTTAATATTGTCGTTGGCTCGACTCTATGCACACTTGATATAACTAGGCAGGAGTTTCAAGTCTAGAATGCATACCTACAAAACAGAAGGTAAAGGTCTTTTGTCATTAATTGGTAACAAAATATATGGAATGTTACCTGACTGTTGTCTTTTTGGAAGATCGTTCAACACTGCAACAGTTTTATGTAAGTGAGTACTCAAAGTTAACTCATATTCTTTCTCAAAATTCTCACTGATGGCAACTTTTACTCCATCTTTTCCATCAAGTTTAAAAACTTCTTTTCCATTAGGTACTACATCGTCGTTAGGAATGTTCGTGTCTGCAACGATATTTTTCTCTTCTTCTTCTTTTGACGATGCACATGCTTCTTTTTATGGAATTTTAACTTCTTTACAACTTCTCAAAATGATTGAACTTACAGTTTCTTTTGGATTTACTATCGTTTCAGATGGTAAGTTCTCCAAGCTTTGTGCCTCTAGCTTATTAATTGCAGTTGTCATTTGACTCATTTGATCGTTCAAACTTTCGATACTAGCCCTCGTCTCCTGTTGAAATTGTAAATTATTAATGGCAATAGACTTAACAATATCTTCTAAAGATATACCAGAATTAGAAGTTTGGCTTGGTTGTAGGTATTGCTGCTTGTATTGCTGGTAACTTGGGCAATTTTGAGTTGCTGGTTGATTTAATTCTGGACTCCCATAGGTGAGATTGGAATGATCTCTCCATCCTATGTTGTACGTGTCTGAATAGGAATCATACTTTATTTCTGGCAGTCCAGAAAAATCATATTCCGTATTCACTTGTTCATTGGACTCCTCTTGGAGAGTTGGACACATATCGGTTGGATGTCCTGATAGTAGACAAATCCTACAAGCCTTTGTTATTTTCATGTTACCTACAACCATCTGACGAACAAGAGAAGTTAAACAAGAAATTTGTTGTTCTAAGGAAGAAACATTTACCTCATCAGCATGCCTAGATGGAAGATCTAGCCAAGTGCCAAATATTTGAGAATTGGCCGCCATTTCCTGTTACCGATTTTTTTTTTTTTTTTTGCTAATAGGCAAAAAATTATTTGATCACAAGAACGAAATAAAGATCACAAAAAGCACAAAAATCAACTAAAATTACTCTCCGGCAATGGTGCCAAAATTTGGTGTGCTGTCGTAGGCACCCAAAAATAAAACCTTTACTCTTGAAATAATATGTAGTAGTGAGAGTAAGGATCGTTCCCACGAAGAGTAATTAGTTTGATCTTTATGCTATGTAAAATAAGATTGGGGGAGAGTTTTTTATCAAAAGAAAATTAAGAAGAGCTAAAAACAATTAAAGTATTAAAACAATCAAAGAAATAAATGTTGGTCTCAGTCAACATCCACCATTGGAATCTTAAAACTGATCATCGATGCAAGTATATATTAATTCATACTTTGAATATTCATCGTTGGAATTATTTTCCTATCTCCTTCAGCCACAATTAAATAAAAACAAGCGATCTAATTAACCTTAACTACTAAATAACCCCAGACAAGCACTAAAGGTTTAATCTAATAGCGTATTAAACTCGATGAGATCGATGAAGTAAAACAACACAAGCACACGCGGTTGCATTTAATTTTGTCAAAAGTTTTCCTCCTAAGATCTAATAAAACAAAGCAGTTCATTAAATCTTGGTTGCTTCACAAATTAGAGGGATCGAACAATTACGGATTCGATATCTAATTTAGCATTAGATTGTCATGAATAATAAACTAGTATGCATCCTAGTCATTAAACAAGATAATCATAAAAATATGCATAAGAAAACATTCGATACTTAAAGCACAAATCAAAAATATAAACACAAATTAGATCTCACAAGTTTTTATTCATTCCGAGGCTTCCGTTTCCTTTGACCAACAAGACTTTTAGCTCCGCATGTTCAAGAAAACTTCAAAAGAATATTGGAGAAGAGGAAGAAGAGTTGTGTGTTGTTCTTCATTTCCTCCTGATCTCTATCCCTTTTATAGACTCTAAATTAGTGTTTGAAGATCACAATATCTTCTCACAAATCCTCTAATTGTTACAACAACCCAAACAATAAAATAAAATTTTTGAATAAGTTGGAAAATGGTTATTTCAGCTCCACTTTTTGTGCACACCATAGTTGACTCAATCTTCAAGCGTGATTTGGTCCATGATGCAGCCAGAATATCGGAAAACTCAAAACAGCAAAATTGTGCCTCTATCACTTAGCTTTCCGAATCAATTTAGATCAGCTCAATTGGACTTCGGATGAGCAAGTTATGATTATTTTGCTACAAGGTATCAGAACTGTCTAGAATTGATAATTAGCTCCATTTTGCTTTTAGTGACTCCAATTGCATCCTAGATCAAAATATAAAAGTAATGAGTATCTTTAGACATTAAATGAGCATAAAGGAGTATATATTAAGGAATAAAAATATAATATTTTATGTTCTCATCAAATACCCCCACACTTAACCTTTGCTCGTCCTCGGGCGAAACTCTAATTTATTTTTCAAAAAAAGAAAAGAAATCAAGGTTGCAATATCATAAATAAATAAAAAAATAACCAAGCTCTTCAAAAATCATAATATATCATGAACATATATTTTTAAACAGCTTCTAATTACTTAGTAGATATTTTTACTTGACAAATGGAGTAAACTAAATAGGTAGACCCTCACGGAATAAACTCAACTCTCATGTGTTTGAAGGTATATATTTCACTCAAATTTATTCCAGAAGAAATGATCTACCATAAGCTTGCATATCTTCTCATTATCCACCACTGGGATCATATGCATAACATAAATCATAAGGACTTTTCATGGGTTGTAACGTGGCTTAGGATTAAGGTGGGATATATTTGGGAGTGTAGTTCAACAGTCATCAAAACTGGTGGAGCAAAATTGAATTAACTCAATCTCAATATAAACATGTAAAATCAATCACTCCATTTTGCAACATCTTCAATTTGACTTTTAAAGCATTTAAACAATGTAAAACAACTTCCATCCTTATTTTTTCTTTTCTTTTTTTTCTTCTTTTTTCTTATCTTTTTTTTATAACAATAATGGAACTTAGGAAATTTGAGGATGAAAATATGTTCCATTTTGTGGGTTGTAACCAAACCACAAATTTAGACACCCCCACTCTTATTTTTCCGTACACCCATACATATCATAATGATCAACAATGCTCCACTAGCTTTGCGACTTGGGTAAAGGTATAAATATTATTGGTTGAAAGCTTGTAATGTGGGTATACCAAGAAAAAGGCAATAAAGCTCAAAGTGTTTCAACAAAAAGAAAATTAATTACAAGGTGGACTATTTGGCTTATGTAACGTATAACAAAGATGGCCTTAATCATGTTCATGCATGCATATGTCAATGTGACCTCGAAGAGAATCAAAGCAAGTTCTAGAGAAACAAATCAGTGGAAGAATATCTCTTATGAAAGAATAATGAGACTGATGTGTCAGTCTAAAGGCTCAAATCCTCACTGGCTTTTGTCTACCAATTTAGATACTACTATTTTCAATAAAAAATAACTAGACGAATTAATTCTAAGTTGAAAAAAATTATTTATTCAATCATGTTATGAATTTTTCAAATTTAGTTTAATCTTACTCATGACATACACAACCAAAAATCATTAAAAACCACAAAAACAAAATCCTTTTATTTAAAAAAAATCTCAATTATTATTATTATTATTTTGAGAAAAACACAAACTCAAACTGCTTAAAAAAAAAATTTTAATCTTTCCCCCATACTTAAATGCAAAGAAAATGATTAAATGCAAAGAAAAGACAAAATAACAAAAAATAAAATGCGAGAATAAAAATAAACTTCCCTTGGGTTGCCTCCCAAGCAGCGCCTTTGTTTAATATTGTCGTTGGCTCGACTCTATGCACACTTGATATAACTAGGCAGAAGTTTCAAGTCTAGAATGCATACCTACAAAACAGAAGGTAAAGGTCTTTTGTCATTAATTGGTAACAAAATATATGGAATGTTACCTGACTGTTGTCTTTTTGGAAGATCGTTCAACACTGCAACAGTTTTATGTAAGTGAGTACTCAAAGTTAACTCATATTCTTTCTCAAAATTCTCACCGATGGCAACTTTTACTCCATCTTTTCCATCAAGTTTAAAAACTTCTTTTCCATTAGGTACTACATCGTCGTTAGGAATGTTCGTGTCTGCAACGATATTTTTCTCTTCTTTTTCTTTTGACGATGCACATGCTTCTTTTTATGGAATTTTAACTTCTTTACAACTTCTCAAAATGATTGAACTTACAGTTTCTTTTGGATTTACTATCGTTTCAGATGGTAAGTTCTCCAAGCTTTGTGCCTCTAGCTTATTAATTGCAGTTGTCATTTGACTCATTTGATTGTTCAAACTTTCGATACTAGCCCTCGTCTCCTGTTGAAATTGTAAATTATTAATGGCAATAGACTTAACAATATCTTCTAAAGACATACCAGAATTAGAAGTTTGGCTTGGTTGTAGGTATTGCTGCTTGTATTGCTGGTAACTTGGGCAATTTTGAGTTGCTGGTTGATTTAATTCTGGACTCCCATAGGTGAGATTGGAATGATCTCTCCATCCTATGTTGTACGTGTCTGAATAGGAATCATACTTCATTTCTGGTAGTCCAGAAAAATCACATTCCGTATTTACTTGTTCATTGGACTCCTCTTGGAGAGTTGGACACATATCGGTTGGATGTCCTGATAGTAGACAAATCCTACAAGCCTTTGTTGTTTTCATGTTACCTACAACCATCTGACGAACAAAAGAAGTTAAACAAGAAATTTGTTATTCTAAGGAAGAAACATTTACCTCATCAGCATGCCTAGATGGAAGATCTAGCCAAGTGCCAAATATTTGAGAATTGGCCGCCATTTTCTGTTACCGATTTTTTTTTTTTTTTTTGCTAATAGGCAAAAAATTATTTGATCACAAGAACGAAATAAAGATCACAAAAAGCACAAAAATCAACTAAAATTACTCCCCGGCAACGGTGCCAAAATTTGGTGTGCTGTCGTAGGCACCCAAAAATAAAATCTTTACTCTTGAAATAATATGTAGTAGTGAGAGTAAGGATCGTTCCCACGAAGAGTAATTAGTTTGATCTTTATGCTATATAAAATAAGATTGGGGGAGAGTTTTTTATCAAAAGAAAATTAAGAAGAGCTAAAACAATTAAAGTATTAAAACAATCAAAGAAATAAATGTTGGTCTCAGTCAACATCCATCATTGGAATCTTAAAACTGATCATCGATGCAAGTATATATTAATTCATACTTTGAATATTCATCGTTGGAATTATTTTCCTATCTCCTTCAGCCACAATTAATTAAAAATAAGCGATCTAATTAACCTTAACTACTAAATAACCCCAGACAAGCGCTAAAGGTTTAATCTAGTAGCGTATTAAACTCGATGAGATCGATGAAGCAAAACAACACAAGCACACGCGGTTGCATTTAATTTTGTCAAAAGTTTTCCTCCTAAGATCTAATAAAACAAAGCAGTTCATTAAATCTTGGTTGCTTCACAAATTAGAGGGATCGAACAATTACGGATTCGATATCTAATTTAGCATTAGATTGTCATGAATAATAAACTAGTATGCATCCTAGTCATTAAACAAGATAATCATAAAAATATGCATAAGAAAATATTCGATACTTAAAGCACAAATCAAAAATATAAACACAAATTAGATCTCACAAGTTTTTATTCATTCCGAGACTTCCGTTTCCTTCGACCAACAAGACTTTTAGCTCCGCATGTTCAAGAAAACTTCAAAAGAATATTGGAGAAGAGGAAGAAGAGTTGTGTGTTGTTCTTCATTTCCTCCTGATCTCTATCCCTTTTATAGACTCTAAATTAGTGTTTGAAGATCACAATATCTTCCCACAAATCCTCTAATAGTTACAACAACCCAAACAATAAAATAAAATATTTGAATAAGTTGGGAAATGGTTATTTCAGCTCCATTTTTTGTGCACAGCATAGTTGACTCAATCTTCAAGCGTGATTTGGTCCATGATGCAGCCAGAATATCGGGAAACTCAAAATAGCAAAATTGTGCCTCTATCACTTAGCTTTCCGAATCAATTTGGATCAGCTCAATTGGACTTCGGATGAGCAAATTATGACTATTTTTCTACAAGGTGTCAGAACTGTCCAGAATTGATAATTAGCTCCATTTTGCTTTTAGTGACTCCAATTGCATCCTAGATCAAAATATAAAAGTAATGAGTATCTTTAGACATTAAATGAGCATAAAAGAGTATATATTAAGGAATAAAAATATGATATTTTATGTTCTCATCAGATACTCAACACAACTTAGCCGAAAGGCTGTGTGCATAGCTATCTCGTCCGAACGATATTCTAGTCTCGCACACTAACCCGCTTGGTATTCATGTAAGGTTATTTTGGGGTCACACATAACTTTATAATTTCTAACACGAGTCTATTCCTACGAAGTCTGACATAGGTTGGCACAAAGGCCTTCGCATAACTATTTTGTTCAATCAATCATTTGCATGCACTTTCGAAGATATTTAGACTCATTGTATGGAATATTCCAATGGGACAACGAGAGAGAGCGTATGTACATAACCCATGAACGAGCTTTCAAAACTGAGAGAATAAATACGAAGTCCAAGGACGTAAAGTTGTGCTCTGATACCAATATGTCACGTCCGATCTCCCGCAGGATCGATCGTCCCCGCTAGACGCTCCCACATGATGATCGTTTCCATCAGAATATGATATCGCGTGAGCACAAGATGCACCCGCGTTAGGCTAGATACTGAACAGGCGATAAAATAACTAAGCCACAGAGTCGTACATATAGTCTCTAATGCAGTGAATGTTTGAACAACACAAGTGAACGGTTGTTCAATAACTGGTTCATAGAGTCGATATAGTAGAAGCACAGAAAGAACACAAGTATAAAAAAAAGCTCTTTATTGATAATGAAATAAGTATTACAAGCGGCGCTAGACCAAGATTATAAGTCGTTTAAGCTCTCTCTCCCAAATTAATAAAAGCGTGCCAAGAAGCTTACAACATGAGATGATATGCCACATCCCAGAACCAAAATACTGGAGAGTGGAGGCGGACAAAGCTATCTACGTACACCAGAGTACTCAATAATCTGAGATACGGTCACGGCTGTCTAGATATATGAGGGTTTACTCTATAATCTAACAGTCATCATGGGTTAAGAGTCCTGGGTGTCTCAATCTCAAGCAAGCAACAAATTACAAGATGTATGATAACCAAACATATAATAGTAAGGCATCCCAAACTATACATACACAGATGATCATGAAGCTAGTTACAAAATAAAGAACTAGCAAGAGTATAATATTACATGATCAGCTCTAGCTATAGTCTATATGATTTACATGTAGGCTCGCAGGCTAGAATATCAAGTTCCAAAACAAACACGAGCTAAATACGTGCTCGGTAGCTTAACGCCTCAAAAGTATAAGTACAAGATCAAGTGGGTGATAAAGAAGAAACCCACTCATGTCCTCGGGTGCTTCTGGTGTTCACCATCTTGAGGCAAAAAGTACGGAAGATATTGTGGTCCTGCTCCAAAATCTGGCCATACAAAACCAGTGGGGTCAGACCCCAAAATAACAAGTACCACAAGGGAGCCAACTTAGAAACTAAAACCAGCATGCAGACAAATCAGTAAGAAATAGCACAAGGAATAGATAAATAAATACAGCAGAAAATATACCAGTTCTGCAGTATTTAAACAAAGATATTTGAAAATTAGTACTCAGATTACAGTTTTTGGATCAGTTGTTAAATAAATCAGGACAGGACTAGACAAGACTAAAAATCAAGCAATCACGGCCAATCATGCTCTACGGCTTGCTATCATTAGCTAACTCGGGTTATCACGGTCCTAGTTACTATTACATGCAGTTTGAGATTCCATACAGTCACATGCACTGCAGACTATTCGGGTTATCCAGACGTAAAGATACATAGAATAGATTATATCAGATATAGTAGGTTAACTCGATACGACGAGCTATCAGGAGTGCACATCGTCGAGTCACTATCAAGAATATCGGTACATGTCAGGTTAACTCGATACGACGAGCTATTATTAGGAATATAAGTGCAAGTCTGGTATCGGGAGTTCAAGTTTAACAATGTTGATACAATCCATAATCAGAAAAATTTTAAGTTTTGGCAGGTTGTCATAAATCGGGTTATAAGCAATTAGAGGAAGCTTGCATTCATAACAATTAAACAGAATAGGCTAAACAATGGAAATAATTAAAATATAAGAGAACAAATCATAAAAAGTTAAGCTACTACAAGTATCATGGGCACATGGGGTAAGCTTGCCGCATGCAAGAGCTGGCGCATGGAAGACTGGACGCATGCAAGAGTTGGCCGCATGTAAGAAAGCAAAGTCCACTCATCGGGACAAGGTGAGTGACAGGCAATAAATAAAAAATCAGGGACGAGACTATTGTGACTGGCCATGTCAGAGAAGTGACCGATGTGACTGGTCAAGAATGAGAGTCAGAAAGAAAAGACAAAAATCATGGAGAGTCGTACCAAGGCGGTGTTGAGCCATGTATTCGAAGGATAGAGGGACGCATAGCTCCGGGCCAAATGGAAGACTAGGCGTATGCTCCTCTTGGCCGCATACACACTTGGCCGCATGGAATCTTTTAAAGTCAGAGAATTTTTATTCGTTCAAGTTCCATGCATTTGGCCAATGTACACATATGCAAATCCAGTCATGCATCCAACAAGATGGCCATATTCTAACTTGGAGTGAGAAGTCCAGGCCGCATGCCAAGCATGCCGCATGGAACTCCTTTGTCCCAGAAAATAAAATACAAGGAAACTAAATAAATACAATATAGCAAGTTCTTCCTCATTGGCAAGATGTACTTGCCTAAACCCACAACTAAACTACTACCACTACGACCCAAGGCAAGCTCACGGTTGGAGCTAGGGTTCGCCCAAGGAGAGGAGAGGGAGAAGAAAATGAAGAAAGAGAAGAAATAAAGAAGAATGAGGAGGAGAGAGAAAGGAAAGGCTATATATCAAAGGGTGACTAGCAGTATTCACAATCCTAAAAATGACAGGAAAGCAGCTAGAAAAATCCATAATTACACGAAAAGCAATATACAACTACAACACATATATACCAGATAAAATACAATAATACTAAAATAGTGAGACGGGTCCCACAACTCTCACATCCTTAAAAAATTATGTCCTCAAAATTTTAACAAGGCACCGGGTCTATCAAGGTATCCCTAAAAATAAGGCAGGTAATAAAATAAGCAAGAATATCAATCACATGTTATGAACTACCTAAAACAAGACAAGCATGCACAAGACAAAACTAGGATACGAGATATACGAACAAATATACCTCACGAGTCAAACAAATACAGGTATCTAGCTCGGATATCATCCTTGCACTCCTAAGTCGACTCGCCCGGTAAGTGATATCCCCAAGCAACTCGGACTAAACGAATAGCCCGGTTCTTGAGAATCTTCTCTCTCCGGTTCAAAATGGATACAGGTCTTTCCTCATAAGAAAGATCAATATCAACAACCAATTCTGAATGATCCAAGACATGACTCGTATCCGATATATACCGTCGTAACTGGGATACATGAAAAATATTATCTATCTCACTAAGCGACGATGGAAGAGCAAGACGATAAGAAATATCTTCTACTCGCTCAAGAATATCGAACGAACCTATCTACCGAGGACTAAGCTTTTCCCGCATACCAAATCTGATGACTCCTTGGGTAGGCAAAATTCGAAGGAATACATGGTCGTTAACAAAAAACTCAATAGTCGCCGATGCGAATCGGCCCAATGACGCTGGCGATCTTGGGCAACTTTGATATGCTTTCGGACTTGCTTCACTACTTCAACTGTCTAAGCTATCATTTCGGGACCAAGCAATTATCTCTCGCCAATATCATCCTAAGCTACCGGGGATCTGCACTTCCGGTCATATAGTGCCTCGAACGGTGCCATTTGGATACTTGCTTGGAAATTATTGTTGTAGGATAATTTGACCAAGTGCACATGATCCTCCCATGAACCACCAAAGTCAAGGGTACATGAACGAAGCATAAATTCTAGAGTTTGGATGGTACATTATGACTGACCATCTGTCTGCGGATGGTAGGTTGTACTGAACTTTAGACAGGTACCGAAGCTCTCCTGAAGACTTTTCCAAAAATGAAAAGTAAACCCAGAATCTCTATCTGAGACTATGCTAAATGGCACACCATGTAGTCTGATAATTTGTCTCACGTATATCTCAGCTAACTATTCTGTGTACTGGCCAATTCTAAAAGGAAGAAAGTGTAGAACTTTTGTGAGACGATCCATTATTACTCAAATAGCAGATCTGCCGGCTTAGGATCTGGAAAGTCCTGATACAAAATCCATGGTGATATGCTCCCACTTCCACTCTGGAATTGGTAAAGTTTGAAGAAGTCCTGTGGGTCTCTGATGCTCGATTTTAACTTGTTGATAAACTAAACATCGAGAGATAAACTTAGCTATTTTTTTCTTTATTCTGTTCCACCAGAAATGCTAACAAATGTCTCTGTACATCTTTGTTTCTCCAGGATGCACCAAATATTGTGAACTATGAGCTTATGCCATAATCTAACGACGAAGGTCTCTACTTGGTACACAAAGCCGATTCTTAAAATGGAGAGTTATGTCACTGTGAATGCTTAGTTCCGGTCTACGTCCTGCCTCACACAATGTTATGAGATGTTAAAGCTTGACTTCTGTTGGTTGTGCTACCTTGATTCTTTTTACTATACTAGACTGAACTTGCAGACCAGCCATCAATGTTGTGTTGCCAGACAATACTACTTTTATACCCATCTTCTGAAGATCTTTTAATATTCTTCATTGCGTTGTCAAGAAATAGGCTCCTGCCCTCCTGCTCAAGGCATCTGCTACGATATTGGCCATCCCAGGGTGATATTGAAGGTCAAGATCATAGTTCGTCATCAACTCTAGCCATCTTCTCTGCCTCATATTAAGATCCTTCTGAGTAAAGACATACTTTAAACTCTAATGATCAGTATAAATCTCTACTCGATCTCCACAGAGGTAATGTCTCAAAGTTTGAGTGCAAAGACAATTGTTGCTAACTCAAAGTCATGCGTCGGATAATTTTTCTCATGGTCTCAAAGCTGTCGAGATGTGCCATAATATATAAGAACATATCCCAATCCTTTGTCTGACGTATCACAATATACGGTGAAACCACTTGTTCCATCTAGAAGAGTCAAAATAGGTATCGTGATCAACTTCTGCTTGAGATTCTCGAAAGATGTTTAACATTCATCTGTCCAATCAAAGAGTATATATTTTTTGTGTTAATTGAGTCAAGGGTACAAAAATCTAGCAAAGTCTGATACGAAGCGCCAATAATATCCTGCTAATCCCAGAAAACTACAAACTTCTGCAACTATTAGGGGAACTGACCACGTCTCAACGGCTTCTATCTTTCGGGGATCCACTTCAACTCCTTCTTTAGCAAAAATATGCCCTAAGTATGACATGCGATTAAGCCAAACTCACACTTGCTGAACTTGGCATATAATTTATGTTCTATGAGAGTTTGAAGACCTGCGCAAAGATGTTGCTCGTACTCTGTTTCACTCCGACTGTACACCAAGATGTCATCAATGAACACTATCATAAACTTGTCCAAGTATGGCATAAAAATATAATTCATGAGATCTATAAACACTGCTGACGCATTGGTTGCTCTAAAGGGTATTACTAGAAACTTCCAATGTCCATATCTCGATCTGAACATCGTCTTGTGTATATCCTGCTCCCTGACTCTGATCTGGTGATAACCCGACCGCAAATCAATATTGAAAAATACTGCTGCTCCACTAAGCTGATCGAACAAGTCAATCCTTGGCAAGGGATACTTGTTCTTGATGGTCACTGCATTAAAGGTACGATAATCAACACATAATCGTGACGTTCCATCCATCTTCTTTATAAGTAGCATTGGGGCTCCCCAAGGTGATCCACTAGCACGAATGAGTCCCTTGGCTCTCAATTCTTCTATCATTCGGTATAAGACTTCTAACTCTGAAGGTGCCATCCTGTAGACTCTCTCGGATACTGGTGCTATTCTTGAAAGTAGATCAATGGTAAACTCGATTTTCCTTTCTGGTGGCATGCCAAGAAGTTCTTCTGAAGGAATTCATTAACAACTCTGGAGAATTGTACTTCCTCTGTTACTATCATTCTCATGATCGCTGATAAAGACTCTGTATCGCCTCTAGAAAATAAGAATTCTTTCTCACCAGGGATATGAAAGATCACCTTGCGATTATGGCAATCTATCGTCGCGTATCAGACACTCAACCAATCCATGCCTAAGACGATGTCATAATCCCCCATAGGAAATTCTATCAATCTAGCAAAAAACTCTTACCCGCACACTACGACTCGACACGAGGCATAAAATCTATCAACTCCCACGATATCGTTACTAGTAAGTATATTGAGTCTTACTGATAATGATTCGAATTCTAATCCAACTCATATCACAAATCGTGTAGACATAAAATAATGTGATGTACCAGAATCAAACAATACTGAAGCTGAATGAGAGTTGACGAGAATGATACCTGCTACCACTTTACCCGAAGCTATCTGCTCTCCCACAGTGAGTGCCATCGCCTGACCTCGTCCTCTCGGTGTTTGTCCTCGCTGTTGCGGACCTCCTTGCCTGGCTTATAAATACTGTTGTGGCCTCTGCTGCTGGAATACTTGGGACTGGGTTGTCAAAGGCCTCTGACCTGGGTATTGCTGAACCGATACTGGAGCCCTACACTGTGGTCCTGCCAGGGAAGATGCTGACGAACTGGCTCTGTGTGGGCAAGATCCCACTCTGTGGCCTTGAGCTTCACAAGCTAAGTACAACCCTTGTGCTCTGCGGCATTCAGAAACTATGTGCCCAGAATTTCCATAATTAGAACATCTCACTGAAGGAGATGATCTTTGCTGCTGAGAACGTGTCAGAGTTGGTCGTTGAAACAATGCTACCGAAGTTGTCCAGGTCGGGGTTCCAATCGTCAAAGCTCGCATTATTGGAACTGGTGCTGATGACTGGGTATAAGAACCTCCTTATGTCACTCAACATTCCCGATATACGTATTTGGAACGTATTTTTATTTTAGAATGGTTATATGTGCATGGAGACTAGACCCATTCTTTGGTTTAACCTTGCTCATGGTTTATTTTGTGGGTTGGTTCAAGTCCTGAGAACCCTTGGTTCAACCATCAACCCTACCATATATAACCCAATATTTTTCTCTCTCTCTCTCTCTTCACTTCTTTATTTCTTCCTCTCTCTTTAGTTTTCTCTCCCCATTTCCATAGGTATGTACACCTTGCATGAGAAATAGAAAAACCTCCATATTATTGTTCCATTATCTTTACTATGTGTTTCTTAGCATTTTTAGAACTTGAAGTTTTCTGTTTTGATTGATAGATTAGTGTATATCTACATTTTTAACTTAGAATTTTTATGGATCTATGAGTTTTTCTTGGTTTTAATATATTAAACATGTATTTTAAAAAATCAGTTTCTGTTACATGATAGAGCTTTCAATTTAGAGCATTTTGGCTTTTGGTTCATCCGATTTGGACTTAAAATAAGAATTTTATGGACAAAATAAGATTTTAGTTTTTTGGAGCTTTCTCCATGGCTGAACCTACTGTTTAGAGAAGACAAAGTCATCATGCGGCCAGCAACTTATGCGGCCGAGAGTGTTATACGGCCTGAGAGGGCTATGCGGCCTGAGCTTTTGTCGTATACTGACCAGCATGAGTCTATCTTATTGGACGGATGACTGCCATCACACAAGTGTTCTAGAGTTTATCCTTGAACTCTTTGTGTTTTTACTCGCTGAACGAATGAGAATTTCGCTAAGTCCAAAAGACCTCCATGCGGCATCGACTCCATGTGGCATCGACTCATATACGGCACCGATACTTATGCGGCATTAGAGAATATGCGGCCATTATTTCCTTGGACACGTGACTCCGAACTGTGGCACATATTTCTATGATATTTATCTTTTCTCTCTGACACACTTTATGGCTTGTCACATTAATAACTTTATGTCACATCACTGACACTCTATTCATTGCCCGTCACTTTAACACTTGTCCCAAGGAGTAGACTTTAATCCTGAGCATACGGCCCAGACTCCATATGCGGTCAGAATTTGTCATGCGGCCCTGACTTCATATGCGGCCTAGAGCCATATGTGGCCTCGACTTACCATGCGGCCTTGCTTGTTTTGATTGAATGTTTTTTGTTCTTCGTGACCCAATATATAATTGGTAATTAACTCGAATACTGTATCCGTGCTGATACCACTATTGTCTGATAATTGTCCATGATTTAATGTGCACCGAGGTACGATACATCGTGTCACGTGTTAAGTGATTACATTTGGGTGGTGCATCGATAATGCCTCCAAATTTCTGAATGCGTGATATTATAAATATATATTATTTCTCTAGCATGGGCATAATAAGCAAGTCAACTACCAAAGCGTGGCTAGGATATTAATTGACTGAATATTGCATACACGCTCGAGTGAATCCAGATTTGACTTCTATGGATTCGTAGCTAGCATGCCCGTACTTTGTACGACATCTTAAGAGAAATTCTCATGTGACACACCTTGAGATTTTAAATACAACATAGGACTAATTAGGTAACTAAAAGTGGTAGTAACATTGGAGGAACGGTATCCCCAGATCATGCCAACAAACCTTTCCATAGAGATTCATTCTAAGTGCGCTGTGGGCTGGCCACCACAGATACTGTATATCATTTGCCTTAGTGGAGTGCAGTATCTGACCTATTATTATGTTGAGCCACTGTTTCACTATAGGAACACTGGAACTGCTAACACTGTATTTTTAGCGAAGTGGCCCTACGGAGAACTGGTGCATCTCATGAATACCTGTTTTATTTATTTGGCTCGGTTAGCTAGTGTTCGGCACTGGTGTGATTTGAGGATTCCTATTATACATTATTTTTGAGATAACATTAAACTCCACAAAATAGCAAGCAATACAAATGATTGGCCGATATAGGAAATATACTTGGTTGTGATTGTATTATTCGGTTACTAGCCTAGGAAAATGGACTATCATAGTGTGATAGTTCAACCATTGTCCTTATTTGGTTGTAGGGTTGGGCCTTTGTGATAGGATATGCCATGGACCTAAGTTACGATACTGAACCTATGTATTATTATATATTTTTCTTGGATTTTTGTTTCTCCATTTCGTGCTTCCTTTGTGGTACTTGTTATTTGGGGTCTAACTCCATTTGTTTTGCATGACCAAGTTTTGAGCCAGCACCCGAGGATCCAGCGTATCTTCCCCCTACTCATGGCACATACCAGAAACATAGTCGCAGGGGATAGCGAGTGGATTTTCTTCTACCCTACTCATCATTGCACATTTACTTCTTTTGGCGTTTAGCCATCGGCACCTGTTAGCTGGCTTATTTAGACATTAGTTTCCTTACATTATTGTATTAAATCAAACTGCAGCTGATCACTGTCATATACTTTTGTTACTCTTACAACTCCTTATTTTGCATAGCTGGTCTCTAAAATATTTTGAGAAAGCGTTTGGGATGCCTTATTGCTTTATCATATATACTCTATGTTTACTATTTCTTATTTGAATGATTAAGACATAGAAGTTCTTGACCATAGGAGACTTGATTGTAGCATGCACCCTCTTGTCTTATACAGCCGTGATCGCCATACGACGTATAGCACCTTGTACGGGGTAGCTGGCCATGTATGTCTTTATATTCCGGTAATGGGACATAACAAGATTTTAGTGATGGCTCACGCAGGTCTGTTCTTCAGACTTGTGGGGTGTCATGGTTATAGGAGTCTCAATCAAACATGATCCTTCTTGAAATTCTGAATTCATCCTCTTCGATAATCAGCTTAAATTTTTCCCGATTGGTTGCTTCCTTGTTCCTTCTCGTCCTGTACTTGATATTTCTTGTGCTCTTCTTTACGGCTTCTCCTTCCCCCGATGTTGTAGCAACATGAGAGACAGAGTTGCCAGTAGAACGAGATCCTGTAAAACCCCAGCAGGCTCCAAGTGTTCCCGTACCTCCCGCAGTGCCGGTAATAATGGATACCCCGACCTTGCTAGAGATTATCCGTAGATTGTTGGCTGCCCAACAATACCAGATGGTGGTACAATAACAACAACATCAACAATATCAGCAACAACAGCTCCAACAGCAGGAACAGAATGTCCTGTTGAGCCAAGGGTTGCAGACGGCCCTAGAGCGAGGCAAGAGAACTGATTTTGGGGCATCTGTTAGATTTTATAGACTGAACCCCAGATATTTCGATGGCATGGAAGACGTAATCATGGCAGATGATTAGATCCAGGATATTGAGACCATTCTGACAGCAGCTAAAGTTTCGGCCGAGGAACAGGTTGACCTGGTTCGCCTATAACTCCAAGATCTGGCAAGAAATTTGTGGGACACGATGGAGGTAGGATTGAGGCATCATATTTTATGGAAGAATTTTAGAACCCGATTCAGGGTGAAGTACTTCGAGATTGTGGCTTAGTGTGAGTTGCAGTAAAGGTTCATTAACCTCAAGCAAGCTGGAAGGACAGTAGACGGCTATGCGGAAAAGTTTTATCGACTAAGCAGATTTGCTCCAACCATGGTGGCAACAGAGCTAGAGAGAGCAATGAGGTTCCAGCAGGGACTTTACTTTGAGATCATACACATGGCAGATGTGCATGACTATCAGACCTTCGAGGTGGTATTGATAGCAGCCAAGATGGTTAAGCTTACTTCCCAGAGGATGGCATCCAAAAGAGTAGATCAGAAGAGGCCTTATGGACAGAATAATGAGGGAGGACCAGTACCACGAACGTCAGCACCATCCCCTGGAATTTGCATCCATGATGTGACACATAGGAGGCCAATAACCTCGACAATGATGGTACCAATTCGGCAACAACATCCGAGGCAGTAACAGCAGCAGCAGCAACAACAACAACAATGACGGAGAGCTTCCACATGTTGTACCTACTGTGGCAAGGGAGGTCATACTCGGGATGTTTGTAGGATAGCTAACAGATTATGCTTGAGATCAGCAGCAGGGAGCTTGACAAGGCCAAGGGCAGGCACTCACCTTGTCTTTGGAGGAAGCTATGGCGTTGAACGACGTAGTGGCAGGTAATATTTCCATTACAATCTTTCCTGTCATAGCATTAATTAATTCTGGAGCTTCACACTCATTTATATCTGCATAATATGTGACACGTATTTGATTAAAGTTTGAGGCATTGCCAGAGAGGCTAAATATACTTATTGTTAATGGGATCGTAGAAGTTAGTAGGGTGTGCCTAACATGTCCAGTCGTAGTATATGGGCATTTATTACCTGCAAAGTTGATCGAGTTTCCTATGGGTAACTTTGACGTTATCTTAGGTATAGACTAGTTGAAAGGCAGTCATGCAATGATAGACTGCTGTGAGGGTAGAGTGTTGTTTAGAATTTCTGGTCTAGAAGAGTTTGTCCTTAGCAGAATAGCAAGAGACCAGCATAAGGGAGGAGTCACAACAGTAGCAAAGGAAGAAGACCCGCTGCCCAAGATAGTTAAAGAGTTCATGGACATCTTTCCCAACGATCTTCTCAGAATACCCCCAGTTAGAGCAGTAGAGTTTTGTATAAAGTTGATGCCAGGAGAAGAATCAGTATCCCAAAAGGTATATCCAATATCACCATCATGGCTTGATCAGCTATATCGACACGTAGAAGAACTAAAAGCAAAGAAGTTTATTTAGACCAGTGGATCCCCGTGGGGAGCACTAGCGGTATTGGTGAAGAAGAATGATGGATCGACTTGATTATATATGGATTATAGGCGGTTGAATGCAATGACTGTGAAGAACAAGTACCCATTACCAAGAATTGATGATTTGTTTGACCAATTAAGTGAAGCAAGAGTCTTCTCCAAGATCGATTTATGATCAGGATATCATCATGTGCGAGTCCGGAAGCAGGATATACCGAAGACAATATTTAGGTCACGATTTGGGCATTACAAATTTTTAGTTATGCCATTCGTACTGACTAATGCTTCAGCGGTATTCATGGACTTGATGATCCGTATTTTCATGCCTTACTTAGACCAATTTATGATAGTATTCATTGATAACATCCTAGTATATTCTTGTAATAAGGAGGAGCATGAAGAATATCTCAAGATAGTTCTGCAAACTTTGAGAGAGCACCAGTTATATGCAAAGCTTAGTAAGTATGAGTTTTGGCTGGATTGCATATCCTTTCTTGGGTACATTATTTCTGGAGCAGGAGTGTCAATTGATCCCAATAAGGTAAATGCAGGAGAGAACTGGCCAGTTCTGAAGATAGTAGCAGAAGTACGTAGTTTTCTGGGCTTGGCAGGATACTACAGGCGATTTATGTCAGATTTTGTTAAACTCTTTGCACCATTGACTCGGTTGATGTGCAAGGAAGTTAAATTTGTGTGTTCAACAGAATGTCAGACAATCTTTGAAGAGTTGAAAAAGAAGTTAATCTCTGCACCTATCCTTACTCTTCCAGCAGGCTCCAGAGGATTCACAGTGTACTGTGATGTATCTGGCAACGGACTTGGATGTGTTTTGATGCAACAAGGAAGGGTGATAGCGTATGTTTCTTGGCAGCTTAGGGATCACGAGAAGAACTATCCAACTCACGATTTGGAGCTAGCAACAGTAGTGTTTGCACTTAAGCTATGGAGGCACTACTTAAATAACAATCGAGTAGAAATATTCATAGATCATAAGAGTTTGAAGTATGTATTCACGCAGAAGGACCTGAACATGAGGCAGATAATGTGGCTAGAGTTGTTAAAAGATTATGACGTGGAACTTCAGTACCATCCAGGCAAGGCTAATGTAGTAGCTGATGCACTTAGCAAAAGAGGAAGAAAATTTATGTTGACTACTCAGAAGCACATTCAAGAAGACTTACGAGAGATGGGTATCGAGATAGTATTTCCACAGAGTACAAGAGTTCAGGCTAGCCTACAGAGTCAGTCAACTTTGGTAGATAGAATCAAACTAGCTCAGGCAGAGGACCCAAAGATTCAAAAGCTACGAGAAGAATGTGAGTCAGGCCTTCGGAAGGAGTTGACAATACATGCGGATGGAATGCTAAGGTTTGAGAATCGTCTATGCGTACCAAGCGAGGATATTCGATAAGAAGTTATGACTGAAGCACATAGTTCCCAGTATTTTATTCATCTGGGAGGCACGAAGATGTACCAAGATATCAAGCAACACTTTTGGTGGAATAGAATGAAGAGGAAAATAGCACGCTTCGTATCGCGATATCTGATATGTCTGCAAGTGAAGGTAGAACAACAGAGACTGACATGATTATTGCAGCCGCTTCCTATTCCAGAGTGGAAGTAGAAACACATCACGATGGACTTTGTGACTGGTTTACCTAGATCACCGACTAGTCGAGATGCAGTTTGGGTGATAGTGGATCATCTCACAAAAGTAGCTCACTTTCTTCCTTTTCGAGTAAGACAGTCTACAGAATAATTGGCTAAAATATATATGCGATATATAGTTAGACAACATTGTTTCCCAGTAAGTATCATGTTAGATTGAGACACTCGGTTCACTTCATATTTTTGGAACATTTTGTATCTGAGTTTGGACACCAAGTTAAGATTCAGTACAGCTTACCACCCTCAGACAGACGGATAATCAGAGAGAACCATCCAGACCTTGGAGGATATGCTACGAGCATGTACCTTAGATCTTGATGGATCTTAGAAGAATTATCTTCACTTGGTGGAATTATCGTATAACAATAGTTATCAGGCCAATATTCAGATGGCACCTTTTGAAGCTCTGTACGGAAGAAAGTATAGGTCACCATTTTCTTGGGACGATATTGGTGAGCGGAAGATGTTAGGCCCTAAAATGATCACGCAAATAATAGAGGTTGTCAAGAAGATTAGAGAGCGACTTCGAGTTGCACAAGATAGGCATCGTCATTGGGCAGATCAACATCGTAGACCTTTAGAGTTTCGTGTCAACGACCACGTATTTTTACGAATTTTGCCTACCCATGGAGTCATTAGATTCAGGGTTCGCGGGAAGCTTAGTTCATGATACGTAGCTCCGTTCGATATTCCCGAGCGGGTAGGCGATGTTGCTTATCATCTTGCCCTTTCGCCTTCCCTATGTGAGGTACACGATGTATTTCATGTATATCAGTTGCATAGGTATATTTCGAATCTGAGTCATATCCTCGATCACTCTGAATTAGTTGTTGGTACCGACTTATCTTACAAGGAGCAACCTGTATCCATATTGGACCGTAGGAAGAAGGTGCTCAAGAACCGGACTATTTCTCTTGTCCGGGTTGCTTGGGGCCATCACTCTCTAGGGGAATCAACGTGGGAGCGCGAGGACGATATTCGATCCCGGTACCCTCACTTATTTGATTCAGAAGGTATATTCTTTCTTACGCCTTCATATCTCGGATTCTGTAATCAGGTGATCACATGTATGTTGTGATAATATTGCTTGCATGTGTAGTTGCTAGTAGGTTTGTATCATGCTTGTCCTGACTTCTCTAGCTATTACTTCGATTCGAATTTCGATGACAAAATTTTTCTAAGGTGGATAGAGATGTCACTCCCCGTTCCCGATATATGTATTTGGAACATATTTTTATTTTAGCATGGTTGCATGTGCATGGAGACTAGACCCATTCTTTGGTTTAATTTTGCTCATGGTTTATTTTGTGGGTTGGTTCAAGTCATGAGAACCCTTGGTTCAACCCTCAACCCTACCATATATAACCCAATATTTTTCTTTCTCTCTTCACTTCTTTATTTCTTCCCCTCTCTTAGTTCTCTCTCACCATTTTCATAGGCAAGTACACCTTGCATGAGAAATAGAGAAACATTCATATTATTATTCTATTATGTTTGTTATGTATTTTTTAGCAATTTTAGAACTTTGAGTTTCATGTTTTGATGGATGGATTAATGTATATCTACATTTCTAACATATATTTTTTATGAGTTTTATGATTTTTTCTTGATTTTGATCTATTAAATATGTATATTATAAAACAAATTTTTGCTACATTATAGAGTTTTCAATTTAGAGCATTTTGGCATTTGGTTCACCCGATTTGGACTTAAAATGAGGATTTTATGGACAAAATAAGATTTCTATTTTTTGGAGCTTTCGCCATGGCCGAACCTGTTATTTGGAGAAGATGAAGTCTTTATGCGGCCAGCGACTTATGCGTCCGAGAGTGTTATGCGGCCTGAGAGGACTATGCGGCCAGAGCTTTCACCGTATACTGACCAGCATGAGTCCATCTTGTTGGACGGATGACTGCCATCACACAAGTGTTCTAGAGTTTATCCTTGAACTCTTTGTGTTTTCACTCGCTGAATGAATAAGAATTTTGCTAAGTCCAAAAGACCTCCATGCGACATCGACTCATATGCGGCATTGGAGAATATGCGGCCACCATTTTCTTGGACGCACGACTCTGAACCGTGGCATATATTTCTACGATATTTATCTTTTCTCTCTGACACACTTTATGGCTTGTCACATCAATAACCTTATATATCATTACTGACACTCCATTCATTGTCCGACACTTCAACACTTGTCCCAAGGAGTAGACTTTAACCCTGGACATGTGGCACAGACTCCATATGCAGCCAGGATTTGTCATGCGGACCAGACTTCATATGCGGCCATAATTTTTCATGTGGCCCTGACTTCATATACGGCCTAGAGCCATATGCGGCCTCGACTTGCCATGCGGCCTTGCATGTTTTGATTGAATGTTTCTTGTTCTTCGTGACCCAATGTATAATTGGTAATTGGACTCGAATATTGTATTAATGCTGATACCACGATTGCCTGATAATTGTCCATAATTTAATGTGTGCCGAGGTACGACACATCGTGTCACGTGTTAAGTGATTATATTTGGGTTGTGTATCGATAATGCCTCCAAATTCCTGAATGTATGATATTATAAATATATATTATTTTTTCAGCACGAGCATAATAAGCTAGTCAACTACCAAAATATGGCTAGGATATTTATTGACTGAATATTGCATACACGCTCGGGTGAATCCAGATTTGACTTCCAAGGATTCGTATCTAGCGTGCCCGTACTTTATACGACATCTTAAGAGAAATTCTCATATGACCACGCGTTGAGATTTTAAACACAACATAGGGCTAATTAGGTAATTACAGTGGTAGAAACATTGGAGGGAACGGTATCCTGAGATCATGCCAACGAACCTTTCCATAGAGATTCATTTTAAGTACACCGTGGGCTGGCCATAACAGATATTGTATATCATCTGCCTTAGTGAAGTGCAGTATCTGACCAATTATTATGCCGAGCCACTATTTCACTTTAGAAATACTAGAACTGCTAATACCATATTTTTAGCGCATGGCCCTACGGGGAACTGGTGCATCTCATGAATACCTGTTTTATTTATTTGGCTCGGTTAGCTCGTGTTCGGTACTGGCATGATGTGAGAATTCCTATTTTGTATTATTTCAGATAATCTCAGGCTCTACAAAATAGCAAGCACTATAAATGATTGGTCGATATAAGAAATAGACTTGGTTGTGATTGTATTATTTGGGTAGTAGCCTAGGAAAATGGACTATCATAGTGTGATGGTTCAACCATTGTCCTTATTTGGTTATAGAGTTGGCCCTTTGTGCTAGGTTATGACATAGACCTAAGTTACGACACTGAACCTATGTATTATTATATATTTTCCTTGGGTTTTTGTTTCTCTATTTCGTACTTCCTTTGTGGTACTTGCTATTTGGGGTCTAACTCCACTGGTTTTGTATGGCCAGGTTTCGAGCCAGCACCCGAGGATCCAGCGTACCTTCCCCCTACTCATGGTGCGTACCAGGAACATGGTCGCAGGGGATAGCGAGTGGGTTTTATTCTCCCCTACTCATCATTGAACATTTACTTCTTTTCGCGTTTAGCCACTGACACCTGTTAGCCGGCGCGTCTAGACATTCATTTTCTTACATGATTATATTAAATCAGACTGTAGCTGATCACTGTCATATACTTTTGTTACTCTTCCAGCTCATTATTTTGTATAACTGGTCTCCAGAAGATTTTAAGAAAGCGTTTGGGATGCCTTATTGCGTTATCACATATGCTCTATGTTTACTGTTTCTTGTTTGAATGATTGAGACATAGAAGTTCTTGACCATAAGAGACTTGATTATAGCATGCACCACATTGTCTTATACAACCATGATCGTCGTACGACGTATAGCACCTTGTACGGGGTAGCTGGCAATGTCCGTCTCCGTATTCCAGTACTGGGCGTGACACCTGATGTGTGGGTCCTCTTTCGTCCCCCAGTCCTGTCTACGATTCTCTGGGAGATATACGCATGCCTCCTTTCTGCTCTTAAAATAGCATCAAAAGTCTAGAACTCATGTTGTTCTACTGCCAATACAATCTCCAGGTGAAGTCCCTGCTGAAACCTTCTTGCTCGATCTAATTCGGTTGCCACCAAGGTGGGAGCAAACAAACTAAGTCTGCAAAACTCTGTTGTATAGCCGTCGTCAGTCATGTCCATCTGCTTCAAGTTGTTAAACCTTTGCTATAAGTCATAACGCGATACTGCGTCAAAATATTTGGTCTAAAACCTTTCACTAAAGACAACCCAAGGGATGGGTACTGTTAGTGAAATCATCTATGTTGTCCACTAGTCTCGGGCCAAATCTAGCAATTACAGTCATACTACTGATACTTGCTCTCTAGTCGGTACTCCAGCTGCCTCTAGGATATCTTCTGTGTCTTGAAGCCATGCATCCTTTGCAATCACGTCCTCGATGCCACAGAAATACGAGGGTTGAGGCACTTGAAGTTGCTTGCTGAGTTGTGGGCACGTTGTTTGCCTCTTTCCAAGGCCTCTTGTACTAACTGAGTGAGTATGTTCTCTCGAAGTCCTTGAAATGCCAATAATTCTCGAAGGATACCAATCAATACACCAGTGCCCCCTCATGCCTTAGGTATTGGTTGCACGGGAGGCACTAGCTGGATCTGAGGTTCCTTATTTTGAGCTGTCCTGGACCCGACACTGGAATGCTGAGGCAGAACCTCAAGGGTTTACTGGGCATCAAGATGCTATCCTGCTACTGGAGGTACTCGGGTGGGATGATCAGAAGAATCAGGAACAATGTCCCTGAAAGAGAAAGGACACACGGATCATCAAAAGGACGGACATTATTGATTAAGAATCAAGGCAGATGTTGAATCAAGATTTCAGGGATATAAATTCGACACTGGAGGAGATCAAGGAGTAACATGATTAAAACATCTAAAACATCTGGTAAACCCCCATACTTCTGAATTTTTAGACTTGCATGAGCCACCACTTAAACCATGTCACATTCCAGAACCAGAATACTGGAGAGCGGAGGCAGACAAAGCCAGCTACGTACACCAGAGTACTCAAAACTCCGAGATACGGTCATGACTATCTAGATATGTGAGGGTTTACTCTACAATCCAACAGTCATCCTGGGTCAAGATTCCTAGGTGTCTCAATCTCAAGCAAACAATAAGTTACAAGATGTATGATTACTAAATATATAATAGTAAGGCATCCCAAACTATACATACACAGATGATCATGAAGTTAGTTACAAAATAAAGAACTAGCAAGAGTACAATATTACATGATCAGCTCTAGCTATAGTCTATAATAAGCTTTATATGTAGACCCGCGGGCTAGAATATCAAGTTCCAAAACAAATACGAGCTAAACACGTGCTCGGTGGCTAAACGCCTCAAAAATATAAGTACAAGATCAAGTGGATGAGGAAGAAGAAACCCACCCATGTCCTTGGGTGCTCCTAGTGTTCACTATCTTGAGGTGGGAAGTACGGAAGATCCTGTGGTTCTGCTCCAAAATTTGGCCATACAAAACCAGTGGGTCAGATCCCAAAACAACAAGTACCACAAGGGAGCCAACTTAGGAACTAAAACTAGCATGCAAACAAATCAGTAAAAAAATAACACAAGGAACAGATAAATAAATGCAGCAGGAAAAATAACAGTCAAACAGTTCTTTAGTTAAACAAGGATATCTAAAAATTAGTACTTAGGTTACAATTTCTAGAACAGTTGTTAAATAAATCAGGACAGGACTAGACAAGACTGGAAATTAAACAATCATGGCCAATCATTCTCTACGGCTTGCTATCATTAGCTAACTAAGGTATTACAGTCCTAATTACAAACATATACAGTTTAAGATTCCATACAGCCACATGTCCTGCAGACTATCCGGGTTATCTAGGCGTAAAGATACATAGAATAAATTATATCTGGTATAGTAATTTACAGGTAAATGCAATACTAGAAGCCGTACAGGAAGTGTGCCCCTCACAAAGAGAGCTACAAATCCATCAAATGTCGCTGGGATACCAGAATTGTATGTAGCCAGGAAATCTCTCTAGATGCTTCTAATACATTGTTCTAATTGTTATCCTGGCAAGTTATTAAGAATTCCTGACTGTGGTACTCATAAATTTGCCTTAAATATGATGTAGGACAAGACATAACAGTATCTTGACAAGTACATTCAGGACAGGAGCAAGCAAATCAACCACAAGAATTTATCTTATTGGTTCAGGCATTTTAGTTCAGGAAATTCTAGCATGTCAGGAGTGCGCATCGTTGAGCTACTATCAGGAATATCGGTACATGTCAGGTTAACTCGATACGACAAGCACTTATCAGGAATATCAATACAAGTCTGGTATCGGGAGTTCAAGATTAACAGTGTCGATACAATCCATGATCAGGGATTTTCCAAGTTCTAGTAGGTTATCATAAATTAGGTTATAAGCAATTAGAGAAAGCTTGCATTCATAAAAATTAAACAAAATAGGCTAAACAATGGAAATAGTTAAACCATAAGAGAATAAATCATAAGAAGTTAAGCTACTACAAGTATCATGTGCGCATGGGGTAAGCTTGCCGTATGCAAGAGCTGGCGCATGGAAGACTGGGCGCATGCAAGAGCTGGCCGCATGCAAGAGTGTAAAACCTCTCACCGAAAATAGGTATTTTGTGTGTATTCTATATTTATTGTGTTTATTTAGATTATTTTTAAAATTAATTTAAATATACTTATTGTATGAGGATACTTCACCGTAGTTTGAACATTAATGGCATAGGACGACCCCAAAATCTATATTGCCCTTCGTAGGAAGTAGTCTATACTGGAGACACTACTCGTAACATATTTTTAGTGGTGGCACAAGCAGGTCGAGTTAGCCATTTCGGTTACGTAACTGTATCGAGCGGGCCTGTACTTAGGATTAGAGTTTTAGATCTCATCCATATTTGACTATAACTCACCTTCCTCCCAATCCGTCCTATTTGAATAATTGCTTGCATCCTGCTTGATTCATGTACTCTTCCTAATATTTCGTTTATCTCTTGCAGAGAGATGAATTTGCGTAACAGATGTGTCATTACCGGGGGTAAAACGTCTCCTGGGATCAATGGCCAATCACCAGGAGAGGCCTCGATGACTCCTCTACTTGCAGGACCAGACGGACATACTGACAATCCGTTTCCACCAGCTCCTCTGGTAATGCCTAATGGAGATCCCCCAGCTCCAGTAGTACCACAGGACGGCTAGACGCAGATGTTCTAATTCTCCAAATAATGATGCAGGAACAGAGACAGCAGGCTGCCACACTGGCTGCCGAGCAGAGGCAGCAAGCGGCAGAGAACAGGCAAAAAGTCGCCGAGATAAGGCAGGAATTTCTGGCAGCACTTAAAAGGATGGCTGCACCAGCACCCGCACCAGCCCATGTATTAGCTCTAGTGCCACAAGCGCGTGTTAGTTCAGTTAAGGACTTTGTGCAAATGAACCCCAAGCCATATAAAGGCAATGAGAGTCTAGAGGAGACCACAACTTGGATAACTAGCACCAAGAAGCTTTTGGAGGCATCATAACTTCCTACAGATTTATGGATGACACGCGTGAGGACTCAATTAGAAGGGAACGCTCCTTACTGGTGGAAATCGATGGAGCGCCAATGGGGTACACACCAGACTTGGAAGCAATTCTTGAAGTAATTTGAGAAGAAATACTTTTCGGCCACTGTGAAGGATGCATTGTATAATCAGTTCCTCCATCTAGAGCAGAAAAACAAGACGGTCGACGAGTATGACTAAGAGTTTAGCCACCTCAATAGATATGGTATCGTTCTGATACGTAATAACTTGGAGAAATCTAAGAGATTTCATGACGGTCTGACTCAAGAGCTTCAATACTATACCAGCTCACAATCCCGGATCTCTTATGCTGAATTATTGTTGGAGGCTGTAGAAGCATGAAAAATACGCTGTAGAGTTATACGCAGTATTTCAATGCTGTGTGGCATAAAATATGACTTCAGAGCCATCGGCGTACAAATAGAGCTTTGTCGCTAGTACAACGTAAAATATAAGCTCAAGGACAATCAGCGTAATACAGTATTTCCAGGCTGCTTCAGCGTAAAAAGGGGTATTATACCGCCTCTATGGCGTAAAATTCATCCGCTTTTAATGCAACATGGAAGTGTACAAGGAACGCTTCGTATTCCTCGAATGAACCTGTCAGATCATGCAGTGAACCTGACTCCTGACAATGAGTACTGCACAGCTATCCAAACGACGGCTGTAATGATGGTGCGGGACAGAGACCCAAATTGTCGTTTAGTGACGTTTCCCTGATACAAAAGTATTTTTATGCATATAAGGGAATACGCTGCCTAGTTTTACACAGGCAAATATGAGCTTTTACGCTCAGCAGAAGACAAAATGAACTGCCACGTCAAAAGTTGCCCTTCGTACAGAGCTCGAGATACGTCTCTTCATTTAATGCTCAGAATGGTGGCAGATCTTCGTATAGAGCTCGAGACGAATCTCTGCATTTAATGCTCAGAATGGTGGCATATCTCTGCATTAAATACACGAGATCTGGTTATATTTTCAAAGACTAGGCGAGCCATAATTACGGCTAATAAGTCCACATCATCGCCTTTGCATATTACGCCATCAGGCTATTTTCAGCTATAGGAGTACGCTGTACGCTATCTCCTTGAAATACGCCTTCGGGCTATTTTCAGCTCTCAGGAGCACGCTGTACGCTATCTCCTTAAAATATGCCAACTCAAGCTACATGTTGCATTGGTGCGTAATAGGGCTATTTGGTCCAGAATTAGCTCAAGACCTCAGTCAAATCGGCTATCTTCTACGCCAGCTACTTATCCATCCAGCATCAGGCTTCTACGCCTACTAGACTTCTATGCCTACCTGGCTTCTACGCCAGTTTGACAACTATTTGGTTTCCACGCTATGGTGACAGTTATTGGCTTCTACTCCAACCTTTTCTACGCGAGAAACAGCTACCTACGTGGCTTTCATGCCGTGATCTTCGTAGCTTATATGCATTATCTCTTAATGGGACACGCGTCATATCCAGATTCAGAAGATCATTTATACGTGGGTAGCGGTTATTGTAACCGTCGCATAAAAAGTGCCATACTCTCCACTATTCGGCTTCTACGCTGACTGGATGGTTACTGTCACTAAAACCCTATAAATAGAGGCATCTAATGACTGAGGTCCAGGGGCAAAAAATCAAAAACCAGAGGTCGAAAGGTCAAAAATTGATTTTTGAGAGAGAAGAATCCGGAGCACAGACAGAGAGTAGTGATCGACGATTTTGGCATCAAGCATCCACTCCCTCTTGCAAGCTTTGAAGCATCTCCTTCTTCTATGTCACTTCTTCATCATCGTGTGGTCCAAGGGACAAAGTGATCGACTGCAGATCAGACTCCTATAACAATATTTACCAAGATTAAAATTTGTACTTAACATCCTCGTATAGGATTAATAGTACTTCTTGTTTGTAAACCTAAGAAAAGGGTTTTATAAAAACCTAGTTTTATTTCTTCCGTTTATTATCAAACACAAGATGACGACTCTGCTGGGGACGTCTTTCTCATCTGACGAGAAAGCAATTGCTCAACACGATGCAGTATCAGTAGGATCAAGGAAGAAGACCTTGGTCGTTCAGTTCGACCAGTCTGCCTACGAAGTTATGCTCCGAGCAGGAGGTAGCTCTCACTCTCTCTCTGTTCAAGACAACAGGAAACTGCGTAAGGTCTGGATGCCCAGGACATCCCCTACCGTTCCTGCTGACTCTCCAGTTTCGTAGACCAGCCAGGTTGTAGCTGCGCAACCTTCGCGCTCTGCGCGTAAAGCTCTGTCTCCCGTCTGTGACGTGGCAGACAAAACTTCTGACAATGCCTCAGTGCTAGGCCAAAAGTCTACTCCGTGCCTCGCACGTAAAACTCTGTCTCCCGTCTATGACATGGCAGACAAAACTTCTAACAACGCCTCAGTGCTAGTCCAGAAGTCTACTCCGTGCTCTGCGCGTAAAATTCAGTCTCCCGTCTGTGACGTGGCAGACAAGATTTCTGATAATGCCTCAGCGCCAAATCAGAAATTCCAATCGCGCTCTGCGCGTAAAAATGCATCTGCCCTCCTCGGAAAAGTAGATGGTCCCTGCAACTTACGCAAGGGAAAATAAGTGGCAGAATTCTTAACTTCTCGGCCTTTACGCCAGCAAGAGAAGAATCTGCCCGCCCTCCGGATTACGCGAGAAGCTGATGGCCGACTGAGGACCTCCTCAGTTTTACGCCAGCCTGGGCAGAACTCTAAAATACGCCAGGTAAAGCCCCTCAGCGTAAAGAAGGCTCAGTTTGCGGAAAGGCACACTCCTCGGGGATTATCTGCTACTCAGATGGTTAACCTGTTATATACGGGTGGCACGGGAAAAGTTATGGTTCCCAACATCCGCGTGCCAACTGATGTAAATAAGAGAAACAAGCCGTCTTCTTCTTCTTCTTCTTCTTCTTCTTCTTCTTCTGTAAATCCTCCTGACTTGCGTGAATATCTGATCCAGAAACACAAGGATAGGGGATCTTCCAGTATGTCTATTATGCCTCCTAGGGAGCACTATTGTAATAGTCATAGGATTGTAGTTAATTATTGTTGTTCTGAAGCAAAATGGTCGATTTTTGACCGATTGAACTACTTTCTGTCTTTCCAGGAAGAAGAGCCTGCACATGCATCAGTGAACATGGCTTCACATGTTCGTAGAGGAAGGTCGAATTCAAGACGTTATCCCTCTAGAACTCCAAGCTAAAGGAGATTCAACAAACTCCTTGAGAATATTGAAGCTGGGGTGTTCCGAAACACCCGTTCGAGGTCACGACAACCGGCTTCGTATTCTTCTGATTCCGACATTGGGGGTCGCCAATTCCCCGAATCAAATACTGAAAGTATAGAGTCATTCTCTACAGAGACCTATACTAGCCCTTCAATGACATCCAGAGAAATGGGAGTCTATACCATTGGAGATGAACACAAAAAAGCTTCCTCGTCAGGAAGTACCGAGCAACGCATCGCTGTATTGGAGACATCTCTAAAAGAGATACAATCCATAATAGAGAATATGCACCAGATAATGCTGACCCAACACACAGCTGCTATAGCTCAAGCATCGGTTCCTCCGAATCAAATACGTGTGGGGGTAGACTTACCACCACCCAATGTGAACAAGGAGCCTGTTCTAGATCAAGAATCAGCAGCTCCCCCACTTTCTAACTTGGAGAATATATTGCCTCCTGTTGAAGTTGCAATACAACCGATCTCTTAACTTCCACCTGCGAAAGATCCAATGCAGGCAGTACGGGAATTGAAAGCCCAATTTGATGCCTTGAAGCATAAAGATCAGCTCAAGAAATTGGGGATCAACCAGCCGTACCCAGCTATCTGGGCCGAGGTCCCTTTCTCTCCTAAATACAAACCACAGACTATGGCTTTATTTGAGGGAAAGACATCACCGAGCCAGTACATAAACTACTTCAGTATGATGACATTGTTATTGCAAGGAAATGACGCCCTTCTCACTCGAGTGTTCAAAGGTTGTCCCTCGGGAGTGGCTTATCAGTGGTACCGTAGTCTTGCAGACAACTGTATTACTTCCTTTGAAGATTTCAAGACTTTGTTCTTTGCGTGATTCTATGAAGGAGGGATGGACATGTCTATGTCCTCTCTCATCGAAGTAAAGCAGAAGAAAAAAGAGAACGTTCGCACTTTCATCGAACATTTTCGTCAAGCCACTTTGCAAATGACTCCGGGAGTTCCAGACTCAGCATTGGTGGACATTTGCAGGAAGAATCTTCTTCCAGTGATCTTGGTATTTACATGACCATATCAGTTCCATGAGTGTCCCTCATTTATCATCTCAGCGGCAGCCGCTGAAGATAACAGTCGGAAGGTGCGTGATAATGGAATTATGATATCTACCTCTGATAGAGGCAAGAGGTCATGTTCCAACAGCGACCATCCCCGTGGTTCCAAAGGAAAAGAAGCTCTGGCGATCAATACGTCCAGGCAAAAGACTGCGACAACCACACAGACGAAACCTGGGACTTCCAGGCCCATTGAAGTGTACTCTTTCGACGACAACGATATTCCGAGCATATTCGAGTGTCTCATCAAAAGCGGCAAGATTACCCTCCCCGAGGTAAAGCGGCCTAATGAAGTCGACAGTACTAATAACCCCAAGTACTACATTTTCCATAGGTACATATATCACCCCACAAAGGCGTGTTATGTACTGAAGAAGAAAATCCAGGAGTTGATCGATGCTAAGGCCATCACTCTGCGCAACAGCGAGAAGACGGTCACAGCCAACATGATCTCTCTCCAATTTGGCAATCTGCCTCCTCAAGAAGTTTCGGATGGTGTTGTACCTATTTCTCGGACAACGATGAACATCGTTAATCTTCCTCCAGCCAGGGGTCAAAATCATGACCTGGTACCCCTAACTACCCAGCGAGGTGAGATTATGTGGGTTCATCCAGATCTGGTGTCAAAGATCGAGGAAGAGACTCAAGCTGCTAAGGCTAAGTCCAAGAAGAACTCAAAGCATAAACCATGTCATATGGTTGCGGTATCCTCGATATCAGAAGAAGAGGTTTTGGCTACTGGAACCCGTTCAGGGAAAGCCTACCTCAAGGACTATGGAGAAAGTCAGGAAGAAGCATCGACAGACGCTCCAGCTGCCAAGCCTTCAGAACCGGAACCTGTCATACCAGAGGCCAGTCCTTCGAGACCAACTTTGGTAGACAAAGGGAAGCAAAAGGAAGTGCGCTTCGATAAACCTTTGAAGAATATTCAAAGCAAAGGTTTAGAGAAGCCGTATAACTTTGACATCCTGGCCCAGTTGGCTCATACACCAGCCAGATTGTCCATTTTTGAATTACTCAGGCTCTCTAAAGATACTCGTCAAGCCCTGAATGAAGCATTAATGCAGGCGGATGCATACTTGACCCAGCTCAAGTCCCCTGATGAAGAACCTGTGGCATATCCTCAATGCCATAGTGTGATGGAGGTGGTCCCGAATATCACTTTCACTCAAGATGACATGTTGTTGAAACACAACAAGCATGACAGACCCCTCTATTACACCGGATATGTCAATTCTATGGAGGTTGACCGGATTTATATAGATCTGGGATCATCGATCAGCATCATTCCTCATAGTCTGCTCAGACCGTTGAGGATTCCTACCAGCGAATTGGCTTACACTACCACTACAATTATGGGTTTTAACGCCAGGAAAAGTAAGCCGCTGGGGAAGATTCGTCCGAGGATCTAGATTGGCAACCTCAGATCAGTGGTTACATGCTATGTCATTGATTCAGAGGTGTCCTATAATATTCTGCTGGGTAGACCTTGGATCCATGACTACAACATCGTTCCTTCGACTCTACATCAATGCTTTAAATATGTAGATGCCCAAGGAATATTACAAACGGAGTTTGCTGACCTGAACCCATTTAAAGGAGTAGAATCCTACTACTCTGATGCCATGTTTTACACTCAAGACTATATGGAGGAGGTGTCAAGCAAAACAGAGAAGAAATCCCACCGGGAGCCAGAGGAACCCTCTGCCAAGCAGCCTCTGTCAATCAAGGTGAAAGGGCAAACTACTCGTTCGAAAGCCATGGAGCCTATGGCTATCCACCTGAACAAAATCAGGTCAGGAAAAGGAGGTGATCCTCTAGTGATCACTTTGAACCAGAAGCCTCCACCCTTGGTCATCAACCTTCAGCACAACAAGCAGCCGATTGATATAAATATAACCAGGAACGTGGTTTCTGATGATAATAAAGATCCTCTTTTCCAGTACATTGACGCTCAAATTCCTGATCAGGAATCCTCTTCCCATAACGATATAGAACCTATAGCACAAAGATTCTTGAAAGCTATAGATTCCTATCATCCGTATATGTGGGAAGTGGCGTCATCATCTAATATCATCACGACTTATGGACCACATGAGGATTCTATCTTCTTTGTCCCGCCTATTCGCAGCGGTCAGCGTTCAATAGTCTTCGGTCGCATGCGCAATGAACCAACTGTACAAGAAGATTCTTCCGATGACGATGCTGGTAAAATGCAGGTTCACAGATATAGCCCGCAAGCTTTGAAGATTATACAAAGTACGGGTTATGACTTGAAGCTAGAACCAGGCCTCAACTATGGAAAAGGCAGACGAATGTCGTTGCACGGTGATCCCTACTACTCTGATGGAATTCTACTAATCTGATGCCATGTTGTACACTCAAGACTACATGGAGGAGGTGTCAAGCAAAACAGAGGAGGAATCCCACCGGGAGCCAGAGGAACCCTCTGCCAAGCAGCCTCTGTCAATCAAGGTAAAAGGGCAAACTACTCGTTCGAAAGCCATGGAGCCTATGGCTATCCACCTGAACAAAATCAGGTCAGGAAAAGGAGGTGATCCTCTAGTGATCACTTTGAACCAGAAGCCTCCACCCTTGGTCATCAACCTTCAGCGCAACAAGCAGCCGATTGATATAAATACAACCAGGAACATGGTTTCTGATGATAATAAAGATCCTCTTTTCCAGTACATTGACGCTCAAATTCCTGATCGGGAATCCTCTCCCCATAACGATATAGAACCTATAGCACAAAGATTCTTGAAATCTATAGATTCCTATCATCCATATGTGTGAGAAGTGGCATCATCATCTAATGTCATCACGACTTATGGACCACATGAGGATTCTATCTTCTTTGTCCTGCCTACTCGCAGCGGTCAGCGTTCAATAGTCTTCGGTCGCATGCGCAATGAACCAACTGTACAAGAAGATTCTTCCGATGACGATGCTGGTAAAATACAGGTTCACAGATATAGCCCGCAAACTTTGAAGATTATACAAAGTATGGGTTATGACTTGAAGCTAGAACCAGGCCTCAACTATGGGAAAGGCAGACGAATGTCGTTGCACGATGATCCCTACTGTCAATGAACTCATTTCGGGTTAGGGTATACCACCTCCCTTACAACTTCTGAGTCAAATAAGGATACCTCTTCCTCTTCTCAAGATGGCTCACCATCTTCTGGCTCATCAGATGATCCCGAACGATCATTATCAGTAAATATGGTATTGATAGATCCTCTCGAAATAAACAAACAAACAAGAATCTGAACCATTTAAGAATGACTCTTGGGCTTAACATATGGATACACAATGGGAACTCCGGTTCGAGCAGAGAGAACCTCCCACTGAGGATAAAGTTATCAAATCGACGTGGGGGATGAACTTTCACCAAAGCCGATATTTATCAGTAACAATCTTTTCGATGAAGAAAGGAAAGAAATAATCAAGCTAATAAGAGAATATATCGACGTCTTTGCGTGGAATTATGAGGATATGCCAGGTCTCGATCCAAAAGTGGCTACTCATAAGCTCAATATATTACCCAATTCAAAGCCTGTGAAGCAACATCAACGCAGATTCTATCCAGATATGATGGACGCCATTGAAGCTGAAATCAAGAAGTTGATAGCTTGCGGCTTCATCCGGGAAGAACAACATCCCGACTGGGTCGCCAATGTTGTCTCGGTCATGAAGAAAAATGGGAAAGTACGTGTCTGCATCGATTACCGAGATCTAAATGCAGCCTACCCCAAGGATGAGTTTTCTCTTCCCATTACAGACGTCATGATCGATAATATATGCGGTTTTGAACGCATGTCCTTCATGGATGGATTTTTATGATACAATTAAATCAAGATGCATCCTGAAGATAAAAAGCATACTGCCTTCCGGACACCATTGGGGGTATATTGCTATACGGTCATGCCCTTCGGATTGAAGAATGCCGGAGCTACGTACCAACGAGCTATAAGTAACATATTCCATGAGCATTTACGTAAAACAGTGGAATGTTATGTAGACGATATAGCTGTCAAAAGTTGCCACAAGGATAATCACATCCAAGACCTAAAGACAGTGTTCGAATTGATGCGCCAATATTAACTCAAAATGAATCCTAAAAGTTCTTTCTGGGTGTATCAAGTGGCAAATTCCTGGGATTTGTCATAACCGCCAAAGGCATTCAAGTGAACCCTGATAAAGTCAATGCCATCTTAGAAATACGACCACCCCACAACCTGAGAGAACTCAGGGGATTTCAAGGTCGTCTGGCTTATATTCGAAGATTCATATCTAACCTCTCTGGAAGATGTCAGCCTTTTTCTCGTCTCATGAAGAAAGGTGTATCCTTCGTATGGGACGAAGCCTATCAGCAAGTGTTTAATGACATCAAACGCTACCTCACTAATCCTCCAGTTCTGGTGCCTCCCGTCGTAGGAAGACCATTCTTGTTGTATGTTTGAGCAATGGGTCATTCTTTGAGAGCTCTCCTCGTATAGAAGAATGATGAGGGTCATGAACAAGCTATCTACTATTTAAGCAGGATGATGGTTGGAGCTGAACACCGGTACAATCCAGTAGAAAAAGAATGTTTGGCCCTAATGTTCGCCATTCAGAAAATACGACACTATGTTACAGGCCAAACTATTCATATCATCTCCAGGATCAATCATCGTCGGGTATTGATGAACAAGCCAAGCATTCTTAATTTCTGACTCGCGACTTAGGCAATGTTATTAATACTGTATGATATGGTGTACATCCCTCAGAAGTCCATCAAAGGCCAAGCATTGGCCAATTTCCTAGCTGCTCATCCGATTCCGGAAACCTCCAAACTATACGAGGACATTCCCGACGAAGTTGCAGAATATAATTCTGTGATGGAGAGAGATGCATGGCAGCTATTCTTCGATGGCGCCTCTAGGCTGGTCCTAGGGAAAATATGGTTTCAGGAGTAGGAATCGTCCTGATTACTCCTGAGAAACTTGTCATCTATCGAGCATATTCTCTTAGCGATCTCTGCTCTAATAATATGGCAGAATATAACGCCCTATTAATCGGGCTCCAAGTCGCTAAAGAATTAGAAGTCAAATCTCTGGAAGCTTTCGGTGATTCCTTGCTGATTGTCAATCAAGTCAGAGAAATATATGAAGTCCAGAATCCAGACCTCATCACTTATCACCAAGCAACGATCGAAATAGCCATGTCTTTCAAAGGATTCTTCCTAGAGCATGTGCCTCGATCTCAGAATCTGGAAGCTGATGCCCTGGCCAGTCTAGCTGCAGATTTAGCTATTCCTATAAGAAGGCAGAATTTGGTGATCCTTCTTAATAGAGATTTATTCTGTGTAAAAAACAACTTTCACATAGAACGCAGCTACGCTGTGAACACGGATCTTCTAAAGAGAGACTGGAGAAGCCCCTTTATAGATTTTGTAGCATACGAAATCTTACCGGAAGACCCTAAAGAAGCAGTATCTGTCAAAAGACGATCATTACGCTTCTATTTTAATGCATTTTCATAATGTTTATATCGCTGGACTTATGACGGACTATTATTACGATGTATATCTGGTGATAAAGCACAGCGGATTATCCGTGAAGCTCACGACGGCGTATGCAGAGCGCATCAACCCGGTCCTAAGCTACAGGATCATAGTAGGAGGATGGGCTATTACTGGCCTACTATGATCACAGATGCAATAAAATATGCAAGACAATGCAAAGCCTGCCAGGTTCATGCAGATTTTATACATCAACCTTCAGAATATTTATATCCTACGGTTGCATCCTGCCCTTTTGAAGCATGGGGTATGGATATTATTGGTCCTATTCACCCGTTTTCTTCCAGAGGTGATCCCCCTCGCTGAGGTGAAGACATCTAACGTGATCAACTTCATTAAATATCATGTCATTTATCGATTTGGGATTCCCCGAAGGATAATTCATGACAATGGGCCTCAATTCATCAGCCAAGCGTTTCACCGACTTTGCGATAAAAATCGGATACAAAATGTGGCCTCTACGGCATACAATCCTGCTGCTAATGGTTTAGCGGAAGATTTCAACAAAACCATTATCAAACTCTTGAAAAAGTTTATTTCTTCAAATAAAAGAGATTGGAACGAGAAGCTAGGAGAATGTCTCTGGGCATACCGCACAACGGTATGAACACCGACGGGTTATACCCCATTCTTACTGGTTTACGGGAGTGAAGCAGTCCTCTCCATCGAAATTCAAATTCTGTCACTCAGGATAGCAGTGGCTAATGAGTTGACACAGGAAAAGAATGACCTATTAAGGCTTCAAGAGCTAGAAGGATTAGATGAAAAATGCCTTCAAGCCCAACAGCGCATCGCGTTCTACCAGGCACGTATTTTCAAAGCTTTTAATCAAAAAGTAAAGGAAAGTGTGTTCAAAGTTGGCGAGCTAGTTCTAGTCGTAAAAAGGCCAATGATTATTACTCACAAGAGTAAGGGTAAATTCCAACCCAAATGGGAAGGCCCTTATGTGATCGAGACGACGTTCTCAAACGGTGCTTACAGATTAGCCAAGCCTAATAGAGACTTATTAATGGCTCATATCAATGACAAATTCCTGAAGAGGTACTATGCTTAATCTCCTTTGCTCAAATAGAGTATGGTGAAGATCTCATTCTGACAATACTACTTCCAAAACAAAACTAGTTGGATCATATTCTATCATATCCATATAACCTCTGAATAGATATGGTTAACTAATTTGGAACTTCAAGACCTATCACATCCATATTACCTCTGATAGTGTTTTGGGTACAAATTTAGTTGGATCATATTCTATCATGTCCATATAACCTTTGAATAGATATATCCAGCTGAAGCTTACAGAAAGTATATCATGTCCATATTACCTCTGATATCACTTTTACCCTAGCCTGTTATTTATATTCCAAAATGATGGGTCCACAAAGTCAGATAAAGTCTCTTTATTATTCCCAAAAAGAGCAAAATTATATATAAAAAAGCAAAAAAGTACATCATTTGGGGGGAGCAGTTAAGTCGCGAATCTGCCGCGCCAGAGCAACCATTCTCTCATCCCTGGAGTTCAATACGTCGGTGCGAGCCCGCTCCAACCTGGCCGCATCATTGTTCAAAGCAGATAGCTCGGACCGAGCATGTATAAAACCTGCATGGATGACACCCATATGTGTCAGGTTCTGCTGAGCAGTCTTCATTCGATCTTTCAGCATATCTCGAGTTGCCGACAAAGAGAGAGCCTTCGCCTCTGATTGAGCGAGCTCATCTTTTAATCTACGGACCCTCGCTGTCTCTTTCTCATATTCGACTTCGCACTGAGTCGGCTGGGGAATGACATACTCCAATTCGGTACGCTCTTGATCCATCTCCTGTTGTTGTTCCTGGACGGATTTGTTCAGAGATTTCATTTGCCCAGCAAGCTCTGCAGTTAAGGAGTCATACCTAGCTTGAACGAGACCGTCAATGTTGCCTTGAGATAGCTACAAATAATCGTTAATGGGTTGTTCCAAACCATTAACTATCTGCTCCAGGGTATCAGCTCTCCCAGCGTCGTTGAAGTCTCTGATCGGCCGCAAACTGGGAGGACCTCCTCAGAGCCTCGAAGCTTAAATTCTTCTCCAGCACCATTGATATCAGCGTTTTCAAGGTGGTGTAGAAAATACTAGTATACTGCTCAGTCAGCATGGCTAGATCCGAATGGACGCTGGGAGTGGCTACAATGTTGGCAAATCCCCCGCCAGGAATGACTGCAGATGATGTTGCCACAGTCATCGCCTCAACAGATGGTGCGACAAAAGAAGAAGCGCTAACAACGGACGAAGCGACCGGCGTACTCAAAGGAGGCATTGTCGTAATGACAGGCTCATCCTCCTCTCGAGATATCAGAACCATTCCGGGCAAGCCGGCACCCGAAAATGTTTCCTCTTAAAAATCAGGCACCTCCGTGTCATAGACAGGAGCGGAAACAAAGCCGAAAGTTGCGTCGACGTTGTCCTCTCCGTAGATGTCTTCCCCTGAAAAGAAGACAAGAGAAAGTTAATATCAACCTGATGTTTATTTTTCCAAAAAAAAGGCATAAAGATGATATTTACCCATGGTCGATGGTGTATATGTCGCGTCTGAAGCCAGTACAGCTAAATCATTTCTTAATGATGCTAAGCGAGCTGTCATACCTAGAGAGAAGGGTGCACCAAATGACGACTGAGGGTAGTCATCCAAGTCTTCACCCAGATCCAATCGAGGTTCATCAGGTGGAATCTCGTTGGGTATACTTACAAACGCGGCAGGGGTTTCTCCTGTTGCTGAGCTGGATAAAGATATCCTTATTTGGCTCAGCCTCGAAGGCGATCTCGTACCACTACCTGAAGCGGTAGCAGTGACAACAGCCTCGAGCAAAGTTTCTTTGGCACTGCCAGCCGGAACTGTGGAGGTTCCCTCTCTAAAAGGCGAGGAATCCCTAATCAAAGGATCTTCCCCAACAGGGGAAACAACAGGCTCACTTCTAGGAGCCTCGTAACTAGAAGTCCTGTCAAGACCACCAATAGTCTTCTTTTTCTTGCGAGGGAAAGTCTCCTTCAGAACATGAGCCCTTCGCTTACCAGAGATAACCAGAGGCCCTGCAGGCGGAGGTATTTCGCCTCTCGGTACTGCCAACAAAGGCTCATCTGGATTGACAGAATCCTCACCCTCGTCAGAGGAAACTGATGGGACTTTGTCTCTTTTCGCTGACTTAGAAGATGGCATCCTAAAACTTCTACGCATATCAAAATCATGATGGAAGGTATTGGTTGCCACATAAAACTGGACATACGAATGGAGGATGCGCAACTCCATGGAGAGTGAAGTCACGGACACAGTAAAAGCTGCTCCAGTACAACCCATTATTAAGTACCGCCATCCTCTCGCTCCATCAATGGGTCCACCCCTGGACCGGAAGCTGGTGACGGCATTGCCCACGTGCAATTGGTCATACCCAAACTGCCTGGCGAACCGACTAGGCAGGTAGGGCTCCAAGAAGCATTGATCTTCACTTCTGTACAATAGATGGGAAGGTCTAATACAGACCAACCAATTAAAAGCTTCAGAAGAAAGAATGGTCTTCCCTTGACCTAAGTCCTGAAGCCTGCTCCCCTGTTGATTGAGATGTACAGAGGGGACGGTGCAGAAGAGCTTCCAGCTGTGACTGAAATTTAGTGCCCGTTGATAGTCTAAAACTGTGGTCACATTCCAGATAAAATTCTTGTAATTCAACAAGAAATTACTCCCCGAACTACTGCCGGGACCGGGATACATCACCCTAGGGTTATGGAGAATTAACCATCCCATCAAATACAGGAACGATAATTCTACCCTGGGAAGGCTGTCACGTCGTGTTTCATCGGCAAGCAGCCCATCAGTAATAGCCCTCAGGCTAGCTTGTATGCGGCATATCATGGCAGGGAGCAAGCCCAGTCTTGCCCCGAACACCAGACGCACTGCAGGCCATAAGGTGCTATGGTGAATACGATCCACAGATGCAATGCCTGGTACTACCAGTCGGTGCAGCCATATAGAGAGGAAGCCAGCCAGTTGAGCTTCCTTGGACAGAGGCCTGCGGCAATGTCTCAAATAACTGTAGGCTTTAGTGCCCGTAGGATATTTTCCTATCCCTTCATCGAGAATTTGATCTGAAGCCCCAGCGTCTTCAATAAGGTCATCGACTACCTGAGCACTAAGCACGCTCAGAAGGCTCAAAGGCCTATTCCTGCTATCCATGACTTTGTCTGGCTTAGCAGTCCTGGCCTGATGGAAGAAGAGGTAGGATGCCTATTTATTGGTATGAGCCAAATCAGAGGGCTCATTATAGAAGGCGGTGCACGCTAAATAGTGACACATCAGCTCCTGGTACACTGCCACCACCCTAGGGTCTGTATCCCCCAGCTCCCGGTTTGTGGGAACATACTATTCATAAGGAGTATCCCCCATTGGCAGTCTTGAAATCTCTGCCATTTCGTGAAGGGCAATCCTAACTCCCCAAGTGGAGTGGCAAAAGTCCCGGTGAGCGAGATATATCGCTCCATTAGAGCCAAAAACAGGTTGGGGTTGAGAGGTAACCCAACACTGGTAGCACTCACAGTCGTGTACAGACCAATGCTCTCCAGCTCAGTCTGAAAATGCTTCAGGGCCCAGTCAGCTAAACGAGCCCATCGCAGATTTGTAGGGGTAACCCACCCATTGGGGTATACTCCTCCATGCCCCATGAAGTCATTGCAGAAAGTCGGTAATTGAAGTAGTTGGAGCAGTGAAGTGTCTTCACTTGGGACACTGCCCAGATACAATCCCCTAAACGGCATGACCGGGCCGGAAGGGCGACTTACAAATGACCCTTGGTCGAATCCTTTCTGGTAAAATATCTTCTCCGGGTGGCCATGGAGATTGGGAGTCAGGGTCCAAGACATCCTCCTAGGATGCGTGGCATAGAAGAATGCCGAGATAGGATAATCTCTCAGCATCCTGGGCAGATACAGGACCAAGCCCCCGGCAGGAAAAACTCAGTTTTCTTTCTTGGGCTTCGTCTGGGATTGTTTGTCAATCATATCCCCGAAGAGAAAAGCCGGTTTTATATATTGTGCCCCATCTATATATGCCAAGGGCTCTCCGTTGATCATGTTCAACAGCATTCGCTCTCCTTGAGACGATATCAGGATTCCCCTTCCTTCAGGATATTGGGGTCCAGAAATAGGAAATGTCACATGGGACAAATCCTCCAGGTAATTGGAATGCAGCATCCCAGCAGCAGAATCCATCACCTCAGCCAACGGAGACGCATTCAAGTTAACTACAAAGTACAAAAAAAATACGTCAGTTTCTATACTAGACCTCATAATCTTGCAGCTTATGCCAAAAGGCAACAGTCTGTGCTTCTACGCCAAGACTATAAAAACTTGAGCTTTTACGCTGGAACCTATTTCCTAGACGTAAAATTCAAGATTGGCAGTATACACAAAAATCTAACAGTCTGTGTTCTACGCCAGCCTGCCAAAGTTTGAGTTATTATGCCGAAATTCTCATCCAGAGCGTAATATTCAAAGTTTGTAGTATACGCCAATTTTTGATAGTCAAAGCTTTTTTACGCCAGACTGCAAAAATATGGAGTTTTTACGCTGACACATTAGAAATGTGGGTGTAAAAGATGATACATCTCTGTGCATCATCTTCCTCGAAGAGGCTATCAGCACAGAAGATGACCTAGCGCATTCACGTACAATGTGTGCGAAGGGTTTTCTTCGTTCTTGTCATCCCAAAAGCTTTACCTATAACACCCGGTGCAGAGCTCATCGGAGGGACACTTCGTTCAGAGCGAGGCTCGCCCTGCCCAACGGGAGTCGCTCTTGCTTGGGTAGAGGAGCGAGAAGAGGAGGCAGCCTTCTTTCCCTTAGAGGAGGAGATGGATTTTGGTGCCATTGCTAAAAACTCAGAATGCTCAGAGAAGAAACGAAGGAGAATACTCAAAGAGACGAAGGTTTTCTTTTGCAAAAGACAGATGAAGAGTCTTCTCTCTGAAAGCCTTGGGATATATATAGAGTTCAGATGGACTCCTCGAATCCCTAACCAAATTCGATATTTAATATTCGGTTATGATTGGGGACTACATCAGCCTATTACTTAGGGAAGGCAGACAGTCAGCGAATTCAAAAAGTTTTTGTGCAGAGCAGATTCGTGATTTTACGCCAAGGAGCTTTTTACGCTCGGGAAGCTACAAATCTACGATTTTACGCTCAGAGGCTATAAGTCTATGATTTTATGCCCGGATGCTTTTACGCTTGGTAGATTTTACGCTCAAGAGGCTACAAACCTACGACTTCATGCTCAGAGGCTACAAATCTATGATTTCACGCTCAGAAGCTTTCTACGCTCAGAGGCGACAAATCTACGACTTCACGCTCGGAAGTTTTCTTTACAGAGGCTACAGATCTACAATTTTATGCCCGGATGCTCTTACGCTCAGCAGCTTTTACGCTCGAGAGGCTACAAAATTATGATCTTATGTTCATCTACACTACGGATATATGTCTTTTCGCATATCCTAAAATACGTAGGCCAGAGTATGCGTATATCTGAACAAATCTCAAGGCGGCCAAACTACAATGGTTCACGCAGAAGATACTCCTTCTTGGCCTCAAAATATCCTAAGTACCCAAAATATACAGAGTTCAGCATGGAAAATGACTCTTCTTCTTGGGTCGACTGGAGTTTCATCCAGAATCCAGTCTGAATATTTTCTCTACAGTTCAAGATAGCGACTCAGTTTTGATAGCCATTTCTGGCCCTATTTCAAGGAATTTTCGGAAAATCATTCTTGAAGACGACGGTCTGAACAAAAATTCCCCTTCTCAGAAGAGTGACAGTTCAGAATTCTACGCGATCCCCCATTCCAAATAGCACGATAGTTCAAATATTCAAATTAAATGCTAAACGGCTTTCTGCGCATCTTCAGTTATGTGTAAAAGACAGGACGGGACCAAATACTCTGCCTATCAGAGTCGACGTAAAGTTATCCAGACGTGTCGAAGCTACACATATTCAGACTTCATCACAGCAAAAATATATGGCAAATCATCAGATACGCAAAAGAAGACAATTTTTATTAAAATTATGATTACATATGAAGGAAATCCAGTCTACAAAGGGTTTTGCTTCATCTTCATGATTACATATGAGAAAAATCTCGTCTACAAAGGATTCCCCATTTTCATTAAAGATCACGCCCAGAATCTGTTCTGTCAGGTTCTTGCATCGGGGGAGATCTTTATCCGTCTTCTACAGTAGTTCATTGACTTCCACAGTCGATGAACAAGAAAATAATTAATGGCGGGAGGATACAACTGGGCATGTATAAATTATTCAGAGCCCATCCTCCATATGCCATGACAGATTGAGTTGAGGTTTTAGACCCAACTCAATACTCGAGGACAGAGCTAGTTTATCTGCTCTTGTCCACGAACAACGGAAGAAAATATAGCTTACAAGCTGTGTGGTCGAATATGACCCTTTCTCTCTCCTGGACGAATCACCATATGAAGTTGCTGATTATCCCGAGCAAAGGAAGCTATGATATCCTTTCATGATCCATCGTTGCAGAGGACATTTGCGCGAAGACGCCTTCTTTTTCGACTCCTTACATGCTGGAAGAACATGATCTTCTTCTTCCTCAAGTCGACCTGACGAATTTCGGCGATCATCTCTGTATGGTGAAGGAAATATGGGAAGAACAGGTTAACTCCTCAGCCTTTATATAGGCAAAAGAGAATACACTGAATCCCAAAAAATCCCCAAAAATCTGCCAAAAAATCAGCCTCGAGGAACGAGTCAGATTTGACCGTTTCATGCTTCATTCAAAGTGTTTCAAATTACGAGAAATTTGAAAACTTTGAAGGGGGTCTTGTAGAAGCATGAAAAATATGCTGTAGAGTTATACACAGTGTTTCAATGATGTGTAGCATAAATATGACTTCAGAGCCATCGACGTACAAACAGAGCTTTGTCGCTAGTATAGCGTAAAATATAAGCTCAAGGATAATCCGCGTAATACAGTATTTCCAGGCTGCTTCAGCATAAAAAGGGGTATTATACCGCCTCTATGGCGTAAAATTCATCCGCTTTTAATGCAGCATGGAAGTGTACGAGGAACGCTTCTTATTCCTCGAATGAATCTGTCAGATCATGCAGTGAACCTGACTCCTAACAATGAGTACTGCACAGCTATCCAGACGACGACTGTAATGATGGTGCGGCACAGAGACCCAAACCGTCGTTTAGTGACGTTTCCCTGATACAAAAGTATTTTTACGCATATAAGGGAATACGCTGCCTAGTTTTACACAGGCAGATATTGTAGTGCCCCGCTCCGCGTCGGCGCTATGTACAAGTGGGATCGACTTGCTTGCTCGAACGGAAGTCTTCTCGGAGAGTTCCCGACCGATTAATCAAGGTGAGTGGACAGAACTGCATTCTCTGATTCTGGCACGACTTAAAAATGAATCTGAGTTTTTGAATGCTTGTTTGCTTAAAAAGAATGTTTTCATAAGAGAATGATAGAATCGACTCAGCATGCTAATAAGAGAACTCACATAGCTTGTCATTGAAACGAATACGCTGCCTAACTAAGAGAACATAAATGCTTGTCAGAAATGAGAACGAACTACTGCTATGCTAAGAGAAAGATAGAAATGTTACATGCTTAGTTACACCGACATAGCTCAAACGAACTCTTGCCATGCTAAGAAGATAAGTAAACGAAATGCCTGAAATATGTTCCCTGAATATGCTAAGAAAGAAAGAGATAGTTTTTGCATGTTAAATAAGAATCAATCGTGCTTGTCAAAAAGTATGTTTCGCTTGTCTGTTTTGCTATATCGAACTGCTGCCTTTGATTCGTATATGCATAGACTAATAGTGCACCCTGATGTTCCGTGCCTTCAGGTTCCAGGGGGGTGTGCTATTAGATATGTGAAAAGATGTGTTTGCTTGAATAAGAAGAAGAGTATAGCATAGTCCGCCCTGATGTTCCGTGCCTTCGGGTTCCAGGGGGGTGTGGCTATTAGATTGTTATGTGCTTGTGAATGTGAATGTGAATGTTGCTTGTCTTGCATTGGTCTCGGACAACTTGTGCACAAGGTAATAGTCTCTCGGTCGATTCCTAGGGCACTGGGAATCGGTCGGTCCGGAAGGGATTGTTAGAGCACCCTGATATTCCGGTCCTTCGGGATCTAGGGGGGTGTTGTTGTCCATCAATGAGTTTCTCAGGACCGTCATATAGATAGGGCGCATGCTAGGTTTATCTTCTTGCATACCTATCATTGTGACACCAGAAGAAGATGGATTCATAAGTTTGTTCATAAGGTGCATATTGTGACTAACTTGTGTGTCTGCTGCAGGGATAACCGTTCGGCTATGGGGTAAGAAATATGAGTTTATGCATGAGCACGCATGTTCATTTTGTCTGCATCATAGAATTTATCTGATAGTGTTGCATGCATTCGCATCGGTCGGACAATGACTATTAGTGCAGAGCTGAACCTTGGTTACGGCTGCTTCGGCAGTAATGTGCAGCCATGAGTCACAGCTGCTAATAGAATCAGAATGTGAGTCATTGGTTAGCTGGATTACCGCTACCGATCCTGAGTTTCTCGGGGACCGACCTCTGATTGATAGTTCTATTTGTGTGCTTGATTAAATGATAGTCCACTTGATACGTTGCCTCGATTCGATATGATCCGTATGCTAGTTAAGCTTTGCCCCTAAGAGTTAGACTTGTGTTGCACAATACATGCTGCGCACTACACGATAGAGCACTGTCCCGATTCGTATGCTTATAGTTTCGATATGCAAATTGTTTTCAAGTTATGTTTTTAAAGATGTAATCTGACTATAGTTCTGAACTGCATGAAATGAACTTAGGTAAAACTAGCAAGATCATTAGTAATGCAATATTTTGCCACATGATTACTTAGTGTGGGTTTCAGGGGGTGTAGCTTCTGTTCAGTTGTTTTATCTCACCAGTACTTGCATAAAGTGCTGACCCACCAACAGTCTGCTTGTTTTCAGGTGCCCGTTCGTCCGAGGAAGCGATAGCCGTGCCTCATCCCAAGGAACCAAAAATCTGGAGTCGATGCCTGGAGCCGCATCGAGTTGTGCCTGCTTTGAGTTGCTTTGAATAAAGGGACATAATGTATGGAACGGTATCATTGTAATCAAGAGAAGAGTGCTTGAGCGAATTGTAACCTCGGCCATGTGCCGCTTGTAACATTTATGAATATCAATAAAAGAGCCTATTTTCATATGCCATTGTGTTCTTCACTTTTCTGCAATGTTATGTGCCGCTGCTTCAGATATTGAATAGCTTACTTGCCCTTGTTTCAAAGCTTTGGCCTTGTGCAAGCGCACTTTAGGCTTGCACGGCATCACGCCCGTGCGAGGACGATCGATTTCGTAGGGTCCAAAGCGAGGACGAACGGCCCTGCGGGACCGGGGCGTGACAGATATGAGCTTTTACGTTCAGCAGAAGACAAAACAAACTGTCACGTCAAAAGCTGCCCTTCGTACAGAGCTCGAGGCACGTCTCTGCATTTAATGCTCAGAATGGTGGCAGATTTTCGTATAGAGCTCGAGACGAATCTCTGCATTTAATGCTCAGAATGGTGGCAGATCTCTGCATTAAATACACGCGATTTGGTTATATTTTCAAAGACTAGGCGAGCCATAATTACGGCTAATAAGTCTACGTCATCGCCTTTGCATATTACGCCATCAGGCTATTTTCAGCTATAGGAGTACGCTGTACGCTATCTCCTTGAAATACGCCTTCGGGCTATTTTCAGCTATAAGGAGCACGATGTACGCTATCTCCTTGAAATATGCCAACTCAGGCTACATGTTGCATCGGTGCGTAATAGGGCTATTTGGTCCAGAATTAGCTCAAGACCTCAGTCAAATCGGCTATCTTCTATGCCAGCTACTTATCTATCCAGCATCAGGCTTCTACGCCTACTAGGCTTCTACGCCTACCTGGCTTCTACGCCAGTTTGACAACTATTTGGTTTCCACGCCATGGTGACAGTTATTGGCTTCTACGCCAACCTTTTCTACGCGAGGAACAGCTACCTACGTGGCTTTCATGCCGTGATCTTCGCAGTAGTTATACGCATTATCTCTTAATGGGACACGCGTCACACGCAAATTCAGAAGATCATTTATACGTGGGTAGTGGTTATTGTAACCACCACGTAAAAAGTGCCATACTCTCCACTGTCTGGCTTCTACACCGACTGGATGGTTACTGTCACTAAAACCCTATAAATAGAGGCCTCTAATGACTGAGGTCTAGGGGCAAAAAATCGAAAACCAGAGGTCAAAAGGTCGGAAATTGATTTTTGAGAGAGAAGAATCCGGAGCACAGACAGAGAGTAGTGATCGACGATTTTGGCATCAAGCATCCACTCCCTCTTGCAAGCTTTGAAGCATCTCCTTCTTCTATGGCACTTCTTCATCATCGTGTGGTCCAAGGGACAAAGTGATCGACTGCAGATCAGACTCCTATAGCAATATTTACCCAGATTAAAATTTGTACTTAACATCCTCGTATAGGATTAATAGTACTTCTTGTTTGTAAACCTAAGAAAAGGGTTTTATATAAAACTAGTTTTATTTCTTTCATTTATTATCAAACAGAGGCCAGGGTTCAGGAGGCTATCATCAAGGGAAAAAGGAATCGGCAGAGAATTCAGCAAGGACCAGCAAATACGTAACATAGGGGGCCTATCAGACGACCAATGGGACATCATCCGCAACAATAGAGGATAGGAACCTACTAGCTTAGAGAACCTCTGACTTGTTAATTTTGTGGCAAGAAGGGGCATGTGCAAAGAAAGTGCAAGAAGAGACTGGGAACTTGCATGATTTGTAGATCAGGACAGCATCAGACTCAGGAGTGTCCGCATCGTGGAGCCATTGTTCTAGTAGGAGTTCAAAAACTAGCAGTACCGGCACCAGGAGCAACCAACCAAGGAGGAGGATTACCTCGTTTACCAGTACCAGAAGGCCAGCAGAGAGGACCACCCTTGGCGTCGCAGGCAGTACAGTTCGAGAGAGCCAGACAGCAGGCATGAGCTAAGACCCAAGGACAAGTATTTTCACTGACTCAGGGAGGAGAAGAGACTGAATGAGAGGCTATTACAGTTATTATTCTAGTTGGATCAGTATCTGCCACTATTTTATTTGATTCTGGGGCCACTCTTTCATTCATATCATCTAGATTTATAATAATGCATAGAATAGCTACTTCACCCTGCATAAGAGTTGGAAGATTCTTACCGGGGGAGGAATAGTGCATGTATATCTGTAGGACTTGTTCAGTTATTGTTTATGGTCGGAAGATGAGAGCTCGACTTTTGGTATTCCCAATGCCAAATTTTGATGTAGTGCGGGGGATGGATTGGCTTAGCCAATATCATGCAGTGTTAGATTGCCATAAAGGTTGTGCTATCTTTAAGCCACCAGGCTAGCCAGAGTTTGAGTTCATGAGAGGAACTACGGGGAAGGGAGTAGACCAGTATGGTGGAGCTTGTATGGCGATGGAAGTTGCACCGCCATCGATTATTGAGGACTTTATAGATATTTTTTCAAACGAGTTGCCAGGTCTGTCACCAGACAGAGAAGTCGAGTTCACTATTGAGTTAGTGCCTAGCGTCGATATCTTCTAATGTGTATCGGCTGGCAAAGAAGGAGTTAGATGAGATGAAGGTGCAGTTGCAAGAGTTGCAGGACAAGGGTTTCATTAGGCCAAATGCATCACCTTGGGGAGCCATAGTGTTGTTCGTGCCAAAGAAAGATGGAACAAACCGCATGTGCATCGACTATAGAGCTCTTAATACAGTGACCATCAAGAATAAGTACCCTCTGCTACGGATTGACAACTTATTTGACTAGATGACAGGAGCACATATGTTTTCTAAGATTGATCTGAGATCAGGATACCATCAGGTGAATGTGAGGCATAAGGATATTCAGAAGACGGCTTTCAGGACTCGCTATGGTCACTACGAGTTCTTAGTAATGCCCTTTGGATTGACAAATGTGCCAGCTGTATTTATAAACTTAATAAACTGAGTATTTCATCAGTACTTGGACCAGTTTGTGGTTGTATTTATCGACGATATCTTGGTGTACTCGAAGAGCCATGAGGAGCATGGGAAATATTTGAGGAAGGTGCTAGAAATATTGAGACATCAGAAAGCACTTGCTAAGCTGAGCAAGTGCGAGTTTCTCCTAGATCATGTCTCTTTTCTTAGGAATGTTATCTTGGGAGAAATTATATCAATGGATCCAGCTAAGATATCAGCAGTAGAGATGTGGCCGACCCCAACCGACGTCTCAGAGGTGCAGAGTTTTCTAGGACTTGCCGACTTGCCGGATATTACCGGAGGTTTATGGAGAATTTTGTGAGGATTGCAGAGCCTATGACAAGGTTGACCCGCAAGGGCCAGAAGTTTATTTGGACAGAGGAGTATCAGATGGTATTTGATGAGTTGAAGAAGCGCCTGACTACATCACCGATCTTGACCATACCTACTGGACCGAAATGATTTGTTATTTATAGAATGCTTCCGGAAAGGGATTAGGTTGTGTCTTAATGCATCATGGGAAGATGGTAGCCTATGGTTCTCGGTAGTTGAGGATCCATGAGAAGAACTACCACATTCATGACTTGGAGCTTGCAGCAATAATCTTTGCTCTGAAGCTTTAAAGGCACTATTTATATGGAAAGACTGTGGAGATCTATACAAATCATAAAAGTTTAAAGTATGTCTATACTCAGAAGGATCTGAATCAGAGACAGGGATGATGGCTCGAGTTGATGGCAGATTTTGACATTGAGCTGCAGTACCATCCAGGCAAGGCTAATACAGTAGTGGATGCATTGAGTAGGAGACCAATGTCATACTTTTTGACAACACAGAAAGAATTATTATATGATTTGGAGCAGTTGGGCATAGAGGTGGTTATGCCAGGAGAAGTCACAAAGTTGATAAACCTTCAAGTATAATCATCATTAGTGGATTGTATCAAGGCAGCTATGTCGACTGATACGAGATTTTAGAGGCTTAGACAGAGGACTAAGGCTGGGTTGCAGACTGGACTGAGGATACATAAAGATGGGAGTTTGAGGTGTGGGGATCGCCTATATATTCCTAATGGAGAGCTTTAGCAGGAGCTAATATCGGAGGCTCACAGTTCAGCATACTCTATTCATCCGGGAGGTACAAAGATGTACAGAGACTTGAGACAGGATTACTGGTGGCACGAGATGAAGCGAGAGATAGCACATTTTATGGCAAAGTGCTTAGTGTGTCAACAAGTTAAGGCTGAACATCAGAGATCATCAGGACTACTCCAACCACTTTCGATTCTGGAGTAGAAATGGGAGCACATCACCATGAACTTTGTTACGAGTTTTTTGAGGAGTCCAGCTGACCGAGATATAGTTTGGGTGATTATTGATAGACTTACTAAGGTGGCATACTTCTTACCCTTTATAGTTGGGCTATCTACAAAAGTTTTGACAGAGATGTACATGAAGGAGATTGTACGTCTACATAGAGTACCAGTCAGCATAGTTTTCGACAGAGATTTGAGGTCCATGTCACACTTTTGGAGGAGTATGCAGGAGAGCCTAAGAACTATATTGAAGTTTAGCACTTCTTATCACCCGCAGACAGACGGACAATAAGAGCGCACTATTCAGACGTTGGAGGACATGTTGAGAGCATGCATGCTTGAATTTGGAGGATCTTGGGAGGATCACTTATATTTAGTGGAGTTCTCTTACAATAATAGCTACCAAGCATGCATTCAAATGGTTCTTTTTGAAGCATTATACGAAAGAAAGTGTCAATGGCCAGTATATTGGAGTGATGTGGGCGAGAGACAGATACTTGGACCAGAGTTGGTGACTCACACAGAAGAGAAGGTCAAGAATATTCAAGGTCACCTTTGAGCAGCACATGATCGATAGAAATAGTGGACATATACTCACCGTCGACCCCTAGAGTTCAAGTCGGGAGATCATGTGTGCTTAAGGATCTCCCCTACTAGAGGCACCATCAAATTTGGAGGTAGAGGGAAGCTTAGTCCGAGGTACATAGGACTGTTTGACGTATTGGAATGAGTTGGAGAGGTTGCTTACAGACTAGCATTACCGTAGACCTTAGAGGGTATCCACGATGTGTTCCATATCTCACAATTGAGAAGGTATATGGCGGATCCTAGCCATGTATTAGATCACTCATAGATCACTGTAGGACCGAGTTTGTCTTATGAGGAGCAGCCGGTTGAGATTCTCGACCGCATAGAGAAGGTGCTAAAGGGAAAGACCATTCGACTAGTCTGCGTTGCTTCAAAGCATCATTCACCCGGTGAATCGACTTGGTAGCGGGATGATTCGATCTTAGAGCATTTTCCTCACTTACGCGAGTCTTCAGGTATGGACTTTATATACCGCATTATTATTTTTCTAGATCATGCCATATTTTTAATTTCGATGACAAAATTTTTTAAGATGGGTAGGTTGTAAAACTCCTCACCTAAAAATATATATTTTGTGTGTATTCTATATTTATTATATTTATTTAGATTATTTTTAAAATTAATTTAAATCTAATTATTGTATTAGGATACTTTACCGCAGTTTGAACATTAATGACATAGGACGACCCCAAAATCTATATCGTCCTTCGTAGGAAGTAGCTGTAAGTACCCTATTTTTTTAGAATTTAATATTTTTGGTATTCTAATTTTTTTGTAATTAAGAGAAATTTTCATTTATTTTTAGCTTATTATAATATATAATATTCATGGATTTATAATTATGTGTATTTAATTAAATATTAATATTAAGTAAAAAATATTTTTGGGTGTACAACTATTAATAGTATATTATGTAATTTTTCTGGAATTTATTGAGGTCCAAAACTATTTTTAAATGGCCATACACCTATATATATACAAAAAAAAATAGAAATTTAAACCCAAACCCATTAACCTTAACCCTACCCAAAACCCAAAACTTAAACTAACTTAAACCCCCTTTCCCCACGTACAGAAGCTTTCTCCTCCCCCCTCGCAGCCGCGTCGCCGCGCCCACAATAGCCGACCGTCGCCGTCCCCCCCCCCCTCGCGCGCACAGTAGCAGTTGTGCCCCTCCTTCGTGCACAGCCTCCGCCCTTCTCGCTCGTCCTATTTGCGTCTTGTCTTCCCTGGTACTTTCATAATCTAACCCTCTAGGATTTTCTTCAAATGGAACAAATTTAGGCACCCCAGTTTGATCGAAAAATCGACCAAAAGTTGGCCGAAAAACTGTTCAGAAATAGTTCAGAATTTTAGTCCAAGTACCCATGTTCATGTCCAATTTGCCACCAACTCGTTAATTATTTTTAAAATATAATTGAAGGAACTTCTTTACAATATAACCAATATTTTTACTGTTCTTTTAGTTTTTATTAGTGTGCTTTAATGGTAAAATTATTCTTGTTCCAAAACGACCAAAAACTTGTTTCTAAAATACCCAATTTCTCGTGATACGGGGTACATCCCACCAAATGAGGTGACTTCGTCGTGTGTGAGTTGCACCGAATGGCGCGTATCATCAACGCGGACGTGTGGACTTTCGCGAAACTTAATTTGGATGTGCGTGCACACTTGAATCAACGCATATCCGTCGAAAAATACTGTATCGGCATATTCTGACACTCGCCGTAACTTCGTATGTGCTTGTCGTTTTACAACGAAGCTTATGCCATCAAATTCGCAGCGTTACGCTGGTCCTGTGACCCAAGTTTGGTTCGATTCTGAGAACGTTGACAAAATATCGTTTTGTGGGCCCCACGGTTCCACATAACTAGCAATTTCGTGATCGGCTCATCGGGATTCAGTTCTAGACGTTCAGTTGGGTTCGTATCGTCGTTCTGGACTCGTAGACACTGAGTGGGACAAAATTGGAGAACTTTGTCTTTGGCACATTTTACGGTGCGAAGTGGGCCACATGTGGACCCGGCTTTGACCCAAAACTATTAATTTTGCCCCTGTGTCCAAATTGGACTTATGGGTAGTCAATCCTAGCTATTTATAGTATTCTGAGAACAATGATGATGTTTGTTTTAGCATCCGGAGGTGTATGTGCAGATTCCACTTCCCAGGAGCAGTTGATGGAGTTCAGAACCCAGCAAGTGTACCTTGCCACGATGTATTACAGTTCCTTGCCTTTATTATATTATTTAGTTATTATAGTTATTTTATATGGTTTATGTGTGTGTTTACCCTAGGATCGTGAGACGTTGCTTAGCGTTCGAACAAGTTTCGGGTGTCGACGCCGTACACGGAGTCGTGTAACGTCACTTAGAGAGTTGATTCCACGATCATATTTTTATGTGCTTGTTTTACCAAGTACGCCATACCCTAGGACACTTGACACTATTTTATGTGACAGAATCTTTCTTGAGTTATTCATGGTGATTCTGTATAGGCTTACAGGATTCGTGATATAAGACTTGCATATTATATGGATATTATTATGATTCGTTGCACTAACTAGAGGTCATGATCTTGCGTGTTATGGACATGAGACATGAGGTTACATTGGGTGGGGAGAGTTTCACCATACTACAGGCTGATTATATTTATATATATACTACATTATTGGTAGTGACTCAGACTATGTCTTTGGCACAATTACTGGCCTTTCGAGATATTACATGCTGCTATGGGTTTCCCTGACACAGAGCCTGTAGTGGTTTTTGCCTGAGTACGAGTGATGCTCTCACGTGCATATCACATAGAAGGTTACAGTAGTTTACCCTTGAGTATGTGGCAGTATACTATTTTATTTTTGGTATGTTGTTTCTTGTACCTTGTTACGTTCCTCTGAGGACCTGGTTCCCCTGCCAGTTTTTGCAGCATAGACGGTTATGGAGCCTTTAGAGTTGCTGATGGAGTTGCTTGTCTTGCAGGCATCGGTACCAACTACTTATATTATTTCTACCGGAGTTATGATTATTTGTTCATATTATTTTTTCATCTGCTGATGTAGCCTAGTTTTATAAACTCATATTTTTTTTCGAGTCTATTCGAGTTTGTGTGTTACTGGGCGACCAAATTTAGCACATGTAGCTCATTCTTATGTATTCTGTTCATTGTGGATTGAGGCATAGATATTTATATTTACTTGATTACTTAGATAATGACCATTATAATACAGCTTATACGTATTCGAGTCGAACCAGAGTCTGGCTGAATGCGTAGCTGGCATATTACGTATTCCTAGTCCTACGTATTTTGGGACTGGGGCATAAAATATTTTTGTGGTGGCCCAGTAGGTCCTGATTAAATTATTTCGGTTACTTTCTGGTACCGAACGAGCCTATAATCAGGATTAACAGTATTAGTATCTCAATCCATAACTGATTTAAAAATTCTTTAGCAATTGATTATCGCCCTTGGACTTCATAATTGTACTCGTTCATTCCCTCGACATCTTTATTGTTGTTTATCATCTCTCCCTATTTCAGAGAGATGGACGTTCGTGCGCGGTGTATCCTCTAGAAGCAGATCCTTGTCAAGTCAGAAGAAGACATGCTGGACATAAAGTTTTGAGAAGATGGTTACCCTTAGTAGGGAAGATAGATAGGTTATTCCTATATGCTAGAGCTAGTGTAGCTTGTTAGCATGAGAATTGAATATAGTATTAAGTTTAATGATTAGTTGTATTACCCCCTCGACTGCATCCCTATCCTTCCTATCAAATTATTATCTTGTGTTGCATATATGGCCTCGTGCTTTTGCAACAACAATTTTCTAATTATAGCAATGAGTAGATCCTTTCTCTTTTTCTAGTTGTGCCTTAATTACAAAATCAACCCCTTAGTTGGTACCACTCCTTGTGTTAATATCCATATCACCATTGGTATCAGTTTTTTCTACTATAATCCCCTTGATCTAGTCACCATGACTCGATTCTCCAAATACCTGCCTAATCGTGCCTTATTCAACCATGTAGACTTATCAGAAATTCTTCTTGTCGTGGCCTAAATTTTTGGTCTCTTCGTCATCAATACCAATCAATGATCGAAGCCTCTCTACCACCTTGCCTTAGTTAGATCTGACTCAGTCATTTCTTCTGTCTTGTAGAAGCTTGACCTATCCAAGAGCAGTAATAGATGGAAAGTAATTTCTCTTATAAAGTTGTTGATCAATAGCACCCTGATAGTTTCTAGGTTCCTTTAGAAAATCCTTGATTACGTCTAGTAAATCCTAGAATTCTTGTATCTTTATTTAGAAAATAGGCCCTTCTAGAAATCTTGTTCGCAGGACCATGACCTTAGTTTTGGATACCAACTTAATTTTTATAAGTTGGGTAGATCATAGCCCCTGGTTTTAATGTAGGGTATTTCTAGAAATTCAGGATAAATTTGAATTCATTTTGGTGTTAATTAGGTCAATCTCAAACGGATTAAATTATATATTTAATTTTTGTAACCTTGATACCCTTTGTTGTGGCTCAGATATTGGGAGCACAACACTAGGAGCACAACACTATCCTTTCCTTTTCAACAACTTCCCCCTTATGACCTAGACTAGTCACTCTACACCTATGACATGACTATTACTCACAAACTGGCCTTCCCATATTTTGTTTTAGTCGCACAATATTCGCGACGCAATTGTACACACAAATGACACATAGATATCCTTTTTTCGTTGTGGACTATTTTAATACTCAATACTGACTCAATTCTTCCAACAACCTTGACATTTATGAGCCTAACTGGAATCTACTCATTGATGACACAATTGTTACTTCCAAATATACATACCCATGCTCCATATAGACCCTCCAACATTCGTGGCATATCTCCTTCTAAACCCTATATCCAACTCCGTTGTAATTGAATTAAATTATACATAGGCAACCCAAATATCCCAACCACTGATATACTCGTATCCCATTCATGCCAATCTACGTCCATGACACTTGTGTTGCATTAAATTGAACCCCTTATACTCTTTATAAAATATAAAATACCTTGATGAGTTATATCACCTTTTGACGCTTATTGATGAACCATTCATCGGCATCCATGATATGCAATGAACAACTTCTCGGTACCATCTCACCCTAGTTGTATTTGGCTATGGTAATTTCTATTGTCTTATAGACTCATGACCTAATTAGAAGCAAAGAGAACTGGTAAAACTTTCTTTATAGAGTTATTGACTCATTAACGCCATGGTAGTACATAGATTTCCTTTAATAGGCTGTGACAACGGTCACAAAATCCTTACCATCTCGAATCCCTCTTTGTAACCTCCGTATCCTGAAATTCTAGCTTAAATATTATTTTTAGGTTAATTTGGGGCTAGTGGGATTTTTCCAAAATTTTTAGTTAATTAAAAACTAGTAACACTAATTTTCTAGGAATTTTAAGAATTTATTTTAGGTTAAAACTTAATTAAAAATATCCTAAACTTTTATTTTAGGTTCTAAATAATAAAATATATTTTCTAGAATTTTTTGAAAATTTTCTGATTATTTTTAGCATTTATTTTGAGTTAATTAAGGAAAACTGAATAAAAATTAATTTCTGAAAAAGAAAACCCAAAAAGTAATTATTTCTGCCCAGTCAGCCAACGGGGGCCCACCTGTCACCTCCTGCAGTGAACTGGGCCGGGCCCGCTTGTCAGTGACCGCGGGTTGGGTGTGGGTGAAGCCGAGCCGACCTCGAGCCGACCTCGAGCCGAGTCAGAGTTCGACTCGGACTCAGCTGAGCCGAGCCGCATCAATGCTTGACCGTTCGATCTGAGCGGGCAGCGTCGGATGGCTGCCACATGGCGCTCTCCGAGCCGTGGCTGCACTCTCTCTCCTCTATATATACAATAGTTTAAGTTATTAATTTCTAGGGTTTTCCTTGAGCCTAATTTTGGAGAATTGCCATCTAGGGTTCCTTCATCTTCCAGAATCCATTGTGCATAGCTCTGGACTCCAAACGAGGCCTAGTTTCTTGTGTTAGAATGATATTAAGGTTATATTTCTGATTATATAATTTTTTTACGAAATTATGAGTATTAAATTCTGGATAATTCGTAGAACACAGCATATCCGAAAATAGACGCGTCTCAAAGTTTTCTCGATTCTGGGAGAACTAGGAATCAGAATCATGAACCGTTTAAAGTTTCGGAAAGATAATGTCGAGATAACTGAAATATGTTTTTCCCAGAATTTAATTCGAAATATTTATATACTGTTAATTCTGTAGAACTTCTAGGTTAGAATTTAACCATCGGTGCATGATACAAAATTTGTATGTGCCATAATTTCCAAACGAATTTGAATTCGGACGAGCCATAAATTCTAGAATATTTTGATGATGAAATCTACAGGAAATTATGCACAAAAGTTGAGTTTGTGTCGGTTGACTTTTTAGTCAACAGATCGCCTCGATTTGCGTGCCATGAGTCTCGAGTCGATAAAAATTTAGGTTCTTTTGGGAAAATTTAGGAATTAACCTAAAAATCAGAATAATAAGATTAAAATAGGATTTTAGAGTTATTATTTCATAATTAAATAAATTAAAATAAATTATCTGTTGACATGGTAAATTTGTAATACATAGGCTATTTGGATTGTGACTTGACTCTGATTCATACCAGCAAAGGACCACAGGCGAGTACATTCTCTGATAGTTTCTTATTTATGATATCCTCTATGTTCATTGTATCTAGTATAAATATTCATATTTCTTGACACGATGGTTACACGGATTGGTATATCCGGATCTCGTCATGAGATGTTATTCCTTGTATATGGTGTATCGTGTACAAGACTTGTTTCATTGTTTATCTTATGCATGTATAGACACTGATTCTCGGGGAGACTTGCTACCTTCCTAGAGAATCCCGTGCCATATCGTACCATGGTTGGATCTACTATACCAGTCGAGGTGGGGAGTATTTTAGTGTAGATATGTGATCATACCCTTCATGTACAAGTCTTGTTCTCATGTTAGTGTTGGTCATACACCACACGTATGACTAGCCAGGCCCATACTCGTGTACAAGTTCCCAACCCGGTCATATGTTAAAGCTACTACTCACACACTTAGTCATAGTATTTTTCTTCATTGACATATTGTTCCTTTCCGCATTTATTTACAATATTTTCAGTATTTTCTTTATTGTATATCTCTCGTACATGTTTATGCATCTTATATATTTCCATCTATTTACTGCTATATAGTTTATATGATTGATGTAGAACTGCTGTTAGAGATGTACTTTGCTCCATCCTGACTGGAAATATTTTTCCAGACTACGCCTTAGAGGACGTGTCACGCCCCAGTTCCAAAATGTCAGAAACTAGGCCACATGTCACTGGCCAGCTGACACGTCACTAAGGGCTTAATCCATTTTGAATGGACCCAAAGAAACGTGCTACGCTGTCCTAAAATACTACAAATATAACACAGTCAAATCTATCTCATCCACAGGAAAATGTCAGAAAGGCAAGTGCTGAATATATATAATCTGAGTCTGATACAGTACACAACTGGTGAGAATACAAGCCTACTACAAAAACTGATAATAGCACAGAAAAATCAGATAGACTAAGTAGCGTCTATCTGAGCAAAACATCTCCATCTCTAGGTAGCAGCATCTAGGGTCAAGCTTACTCTGAGGGTGTCTCCTCGAGCTCCTCCTCGGTAGCACATCTGGCCTCCTGATCAGGCCCGTACACTGTGGGGTAGAAAGCCTCGTCTAGATCTGGCAGGGAACCAGGTCCTCAGTGGGACGTAACAAGATACAGGAAATGACATGCCATGTATGTAAATACTGAATAAATACAGGGTGCTAACCATACTAAGTGAAAGTGCAAGTAAAGATCCAGTAGTACGCATGGGAATGTGTGGCTAGACATACACTGACGTAATTCACCAATCGTGGCGACTGGCTAGTATAGGTGTCGTATGCCCCCGACTCAGGGAACTCTGCAATCGACCATCTCTGATACGAAGGTATAAAATATTATTGGAGGGGGTGTCCCATACGTCCACTAGTTATCTTTCCCATCCCCATGAAACTAAATGTCAAGTCGTACATTTCCTGAGTTATTCTAATCCGTGATGCGGGTCACACGTACTGGTAGCTAATCAAATACGCAGCTCACATCCATATATGCAAATGCAACCATGTTGCGTGTTTTCGTGATAGGGTCTAGGAGAATATATTAGGATATTCTCTCAGCTGTTGGAGAGTCTGTAATATCATGTCAACATAACAGTTGACTGTACCCAAGGCAGTCTCAGGTGATCATGGTATATGAATTTCAGAACAAAGTAGATATCAACAATTTAATTTAAACAATAACTTGGCAAGGTATACTTGCCTACTCCCTGATAGTGTTGAAACCCTGATTTTACAGTCAGTTGTGAAGGTGTTGGTGACAGGGGGTCACTGGCTGTGATGAAGTTGGTTTCTGTTAAAACAGATAGGTTCGTGAATATCATAGCTGTAATATAAAGCATATATATATACACATATATAATATAGATATATATATAGTAGGTATATATATAGATATAACAGTATATATAGTATATAAAGAACAGATAAAAGCAGGCATAAATATATAGTAGCAGGGTATATCCACTGCTATAGATAATATGGTATTTATCAGGGTGTATCCTCTGATTTATATAATATAATAATATAGTAGTCAGGGTATATCCACTGAGATATATATATAATAATAAATAGTAATATTCAGGGTATATCCACTGATGTAAATTGAAATGACAGGGCAGAATTTAAATACGTATATAGATATTTATATATATAAATATATAAGGAATAAAAGACAATGCAGGAATACATATATATAGGTACTGTATTATCCAGTACAATATATTATATATAGTATAAATAATATAATGACATTGCAGAAATGTAAATTTACATATCTATAATAAGCTGTATTATCCAGCTGGATATTAATATATACATATATAGATAATATATATATATATATATATATATATATATATATATATATATATATATATATATATATATATATATATATATATATATAATAGGTGCAGAAGATTAAATGCAGAAAAATAAATAAAAGGAAAATGCAGAGTATACAAATATGTTATATATTTATAACATATAACATATAGTATACATATTATAAATATATGTACATATATATATATATACTATAGATATATATATATATATGTAATTACATAATAGTATATAGTAAATATACATATACATATACATATACATATATACATATATGTATATAATGATAGGTATATATACATATATTTATTATATGTATAATACTAGTATATACAGTATTATTATACTGTATAATAGCTTTATATATTATATTTATATATTATAGAATAATATATACATATAAATACACATATATACATTTAATTATACATATATATATACATATATATATACATATATATACATATACATATACATATACAAATATATATATAAATACATATATATTAGGTATTAGGAATATACCTACTGACAGGTGGGCCCTAGGGGTCGTCGACGGCGGGTGGACGGCGGCGGAGCTGGCCGGAGGCGGCCGGAGGAGCAGCAACAGCAGTAGTAGCTGTTAGCAGCAACTGCAGCAGCAGCAGCTTGTGCAGGTGGTGTGGCGGCGGCTGCGGTGGAGGGGACGGCGGTGCAGGGTGGGGGAACTGTGGAGGGAGGAGTGGCGGTGAGGTTGGCGGTGGTGGCGGGGGTCTACGGTGGCTATGGTGGTGGCTAGAAGCGTCGGGGATGAAGGTGGCAGGTTAGGGTTGGGGGTGGTCGACGGCACTGCGGGGGCTAGGGCGGCCGGAGGCGGTATCGTGGGGGGGTGAGGTGGTGGTGGTAAGTAGGGGAGGTCGGGGCGAGTCGAGTGGGGGTGGTGGTGGCGGTGCACGGTGGCCGGAGGCGGCGAGGGAGGTGGCTCGGGTGGTGATGGCTGTGGGTAGCAGTGAGGGAGTGGGGTGTTTGTGGAGGCTGTGGCCGGCGGAGCAGGGTGGCTCAGGCGGCGGGGCTTGGCCGGAGGGAAGAAGGGAGGGTGGCGAAGGGTTGGGCAGGGTTTGGCCGGAGACGATGGTCGGAGACGGCGGCTGTGAGGGTTTGAAGAGTGGGGGGGGTCGGGTTTATATAGGTTTAGGGCCAATGGCAATTTTGTAAATAAGGTAAAGTTTGAGGGTATTTTGGTAAATCTGGATTTTTGGGATATTTCTAGCAGATTTTTCTGGAAGTTATGGGTGGGTCCCACTCACCTATGGTCTAGCCAATAGGATTTGGCCACCTAGCATGCAATTTTGCATATAAACCCCTAACTTTTTAATAATTGCAAAAATGCATATAATTTGTATTTTGCGTAATTTTGCAATTTACCAAATTTCAGATACTGATTTCCCGTAATTCTGAATTGTACAAAAATGAGGGAAATAGCTGGGGAAAATGTTTTAGACAGTGTAGGGTGAGTCTGGGCAGAGGCAGGGTCTGATATTGCAGGTGATACAGTCATCGTATTTATTATTTAATAAATACTGCGCACGGTGTTTACTATTTATTTTGAGGCTGTTAGGGTCATAATTTTTCTATGGTATCAATACGATAATTGTAATACAATTTGAGTAGAATATTATCGTATTTTTGGTTGGGCAATCAGGTGCCTACTGGTACTCAAATCTCTAAGGGTACAGAGATGGATAAAGAGCAGAAAATTAAATAGGAAATAAATACATACGTTTGTAACGATATTTGTGCGACTAAAACGAAGCATCAAACGAGGTTTCTGGAAGTTGCACAAAATACAAAAAAAGTAGTCTAACAAGTCTAGGGCAGGTATGTGAAATTTGTTTAGATTTTAACAGCTAGTGGGATGGCCCTAATTAATTGTGTAATAAACAGGTGCACAATCAATAGAATATATAATAAATAAAAATTTTAAAAAGTTGCACTAATTCTAATTAGTCAAAACTAATCCTAAATTACTGAAATCTGGTCGAGGGAGTTTACAATCTACCCTCCTTAGAATATTTCGTCCTCGAAATAAAAACAACCATATAATGAGAAAGAAAAATTAATTAAGGACATAAGATGATTAAGAAAAAAAAATTTTAATTTGAAATATTGGATATACCCTGGTTTGGAAATAGGTGAGGATAACGCTGTCGAATATCCTCTTCCCGTTCCCAGGTGGATTCACCTGGTGCATGATGTCTCCATGCAATACGAACAAGAGGAATAGTCTGACCTCGCAGCACTTTCTCGCTACGGTCCAGGATCTCTACAGGCTCCTCCTGGTACGATAAGCTCGGCCCGATGGTGATCTCTGAGTAGTCTAGCACATGACTCGGGTCTGGAATGTACCTCCTCAGCTGAGATACGTGGAAGACGTCATGTACTCCTTCCAAGGTCTGAGGTAGAGCTAGCCTGTAAGCAACTTCTCCGACGCGATCTAGCACATCGAAGGGTCCAATGTACCTTGGACTTAGCTTCCCTCTTCCTCCAAATCTGATAGTTCCTCTAGTAGGTGAGATCTTTAAGAACACATGCTCCCCTACTTGGAACTCTAGAGGTCGTCGGTGAATGTTGGCCCAGTGCTTCTGCCTGTCTTGTGCAGCTCGTAGGTGTCCCTGGATCTTCTTTACTTTTTCCACCGTACGAATAATCAGTTCTGACCCCAGAATCTGTCTCTCGCCAACATCACTCGAGCATACTGGAGAATGATATTTCCTTCCATACAAAGCTTCAAAGGGAGCCATTTGGATGCTCGCTTGATAGCTGTTGTTGTAGAAAAATTCCACCAGATGTAAGTGATCTTCCCATGATCCGCTGAAATTAAGCATGCAGGCTCTCAGCATATCTTCAAGTGTCTGGATGGTGCGTTCTGATTGGCCATCTGTTTGTGGGTGATACGAGGTGCTGAACTTGAGGCGGGTACCAAGACTTTCTTGCATACTTCGCCAGAAGTAAGATGTAAATCTCGTATCTCTGTCAGATACTATACTGACTGGCACTCCATGCAGACGTACTATCTCCTTCATGTACATATCTGCCAAGACTTTTGTAGATTGTCCAACTCTAAAAGGTAGGAAATAAGCAGCCTTTGTGAGTCTATCTACGATTACCCATACAGCATTACGACCACTAGGACTTCTTGGGAAGCCCGTAACAAAGTCCATCGTAATGTGTTCCCATTTCCACTCAGGTATTGGGAGGGGTTGAAGTAGACCGGCAGATCTCTGATGCTCAGCCTTGACTTGCTGACACACCAGGCATTTGGCCACAAAGCGTGCTATCTCCCGCTTCATTCCATGCCACCAGTAATATTGTCGTAGATCTCTGTACATCTTTGTGCCTCCTGGATGTATAGAGTAGGTTGAGCTATGAGCTTCTGACATAAGCTCATTACGAAGTTCTCCATTTGGAACATAAAGACGATCACCACATCTTAGAGTCCCATCTTCGTGTATGCGACATCCTGTCTGAATTCCAGCCTCTGTTCTTTGTCGAAGCCTCTGAAATCTTGCATCTGTTGGTAGAGCAGCTTTGATTCTTTCTACCAAAGTTGATTGCAGCTGATAGTTTGATAATTGGCCGTCAAGTCCTGGCATAATGACCTCTATTCCCAAATTTTCTAGATCTCTCAGAAGACCTGGTTGGGTGATCATAAAGAATGCCGAGGGTCTTCTGCTTAGAGCATCTGCCACCACATTAGCTTTCCCTGGATGGTACTGTAGATCAATTTCGAAATCCGCCATCACTTCGAGCTATCGTCTTTGTCTCAGATTTAGGTCCTTCTGGGTGTAGACGTACTTCAGACTTTTATGATCGGTGAATATCTCCACTCGTTCGCCATATAGATAGTGTCTCCATAGCTTCAGGGCGAAGATGACTGCGGCAAGCTCCAGGTCGTGAGTGGGGTAATTCTTCTCATGAGTCCTCAACTGCCTTGAGGCATAAGCTACAACTTTCCTATGTTGCATTAAGACACAACCAAATCCTTTTCCGGATGCATCGCTATATATGACAAAACCTCCGGATCCAGATGGTATAGTCAAGATGGGAGCTGTAGTCAGACTCTTCTTCAAGTCATCAAAAGCTGTCTGGCAATCTTCAGTCCATATGAACTCCTGCTCTTTGCGGGTAAGACGAGTAATCGGCTCCGCGATTCTTGCAAAGTTTTCTACGAATCGTCGGTAATATCCGGCAAGTCCTAGAAAGCTTCTCACCTCTGAGACGTTGGTCGGGGTTGGCCACGTCTCAACAGATAAGATCTTTACTGGGTCTACCGAGATGCCTTCTCCGGTGATAACATGTCCAAGAAATACGACACGGTCAAGGAAGAATTCACACTTACTCATCTTAGCATAAAGGCTCTCCCGTCTCAGCGTCTCTAATACCAACCTTAAGTGCTCTTCATGCTCCTCGTGGCTCTTTGAATACACCAGAATATCGTCGATGAAGACTACCACAAACTGGTCCAGATATTGGTGGAAGACTCTGTTCATCAGGTTCATGAATACGGCAGGTGCATTAGTTAGTCCAAAAGGCATCACCAGGAACTCGTAATGACCATAACGAGTCCTGAATGCTGTCTTTGGAATATCTTCCCTTCGTACCTTGACCTGATGATAACCTGATCTCAAGTCTATCTTTGAGAATACCACGGCTCCTGTTAGTTGATCGAACAGGTCGTCAATTCTCGGCAAGGGGTACTTATTTTTTATTGTCAGAGCGTTGAGGGCTCTGTAATCAATGCACATGCGATATGTTCCGTCCTTCTTTGGTACAAATAATACTGGTGCTCCCCAGGGTGATGCACTAGGACGAACAAATCCCTTGATCTATAGTTCCTCCAGTTGAAGCTTCACCTCGTCAAGCTCCTTCTTCGCCAGTCGGTATACATTGGAGGATACTGGTGCAGCTCCGGGTATCAGCTCAATAATGAACTCTACTTCTCTGTCAGGCGGTAGGCCTGGCAATTCTTCTGGAAATACGTCCTCGAACTCTGCTATAATTGAGGGAAGTGATGTCTCCATCACCATGTAAGCTCTAGGAGTCTGGCCTACTTCTTGCTCAATGGTTCCTCGGATATATTCGAACTCTGGGTGATCTGGGGGTCTAAAGATAACACTACCCCTTCGGCAGTCTAGGATAGCATTGTTCTGGATTAGCCAGTCCATGCCTAAGACAACGTCAAAATTTGGCATTGGAAGTACCAAAAATCGCGCTCTTAGTCCTCTACTACAAACAACTACCGGACAGGTTTCGATAATATTGGTAACTGGAATAATACCTCCTCCAGTAAGTATTTTCCAACACTTTGGTAGCGGGGAAGTGGATAGCTTGTGCATGGCTACGAAACTACTAGATATGAAAGACAAAGTAGCCCCAGAATCGAATAATACAGTTGCAGGTAATGATGCAACTAAAATGGTACCTATTATAGTTTCCCCTTCAGGCTCTTCTGCAACGGCAGCTAACGCAAAGGCTTGTCCGTGCCTTTGTCCTCCGGTTTGTTGTCTGGTCTTGAACTGGTCCTCCTGAGTAGGCAGAGGTGCTCCTCTCTGATATCCTCCTGATGTGGAGGGAAGCATTTTCTGAGCTTGGGCTCCTGGCTTCTGCCCTTGCTGTGGTGCTGCATCTCTGCGTTGTAGGCAGTCTTTGGCCATATGATTTTTAGCTCCACATAACAGGCATAATCCCAGCTTCTTTCTGCAGTTATTGGCAAAATGCCCCTTCTTACCACAAAAGTGACAAGTAGGGAGCTCCTTCTTCTGGTAAGGCCCCGTCGTCTGCTGCGTCTGATATTGAGGACGACGTATAGGTCCTCCTGCTCCGTGCTGATTCTTGGCCGGGAAGGTTGGATTTGAGCGTCTGGCTCCTCGGCCAATGGCTTCTTGCTCCCTGGCTTCTGTAAGAACCTCGTTGTAGGAGATTCTTGACTGCGTTGTTGTGTACCTCTGGAGCTCGTAGTTAAGGCCATGGTGGAATCTTTTAGCCTTCTTCAGCTCGTTCGGAATCAGATCAGCACCGAAATGACTTAGTCTGCTAAACTCCGCGTCGTAGGCATCTACCGTCATGTTTCCCTGCTCCAGGTGCAGGAACTAGGAGTATAGGGCATTCTGGACTGTCGCTGGAAAGTACTTGGCGTTGAAATGCTCCAAGAATTGTTGCCAAGTTTGGTCTTTTCCGACGCTGCGCTCTATGGATTCCCACCAGTGATGGGCGTTGCCAAGAAGTTGGCCCCTCACAGCGGTCATCCATAGATCGGGAGTGAGTTGCGATCCTTCTAGCAGCATTTCGGTGTTGGAGATCCAATCGGAGATCTCTTCAGGAGTCTCGTTGCCTTTGAAATCTCTCGGGCTCATTTGACGGAAGCCCCAAACTGTGCCCGTTGGTTGGACAGGTACTGGTGTCGGAGTAGTAGTTCTCTCCAAAGCCGTCATTAACGTTTGTCGCAGAGCTTCAGTTTGCTGCCACTGAGACTGTCTCAGGGCCTCGGTTTGTTGCCACTGGTTCTGCAACATAGTCTGGAGAAACTGCAACATTTGAGGTTGACCCTCAAGTTGTGGCATCAGGATAGGCAAGGCTGGAGATGGAGACAAAGGTGTCTCTACCTGTGGTATTGGTGTCGTCTCCTGGCCAGAATTCTGGTGATTGGACGGAGTTCCTTGGGCACTTGGCGAAGGGTCTGTTGCTTAGTCAGCCCCATTATTCGTAAGTTTCCCGGGTATGTCCATATTTCTGAGGAAAATAGGATAATTAGAAAACACAAAGGAGATAAATAATGATAATCCAGCAAGATGCAATAATAGAAATTTTAAAGATGGTGTCAGTGTGGATGAGACCTAATATTCATATCCTATTGCAGGCATTGCTGGGCATGTCATCATACCACTAGCAAATAAAACTAGACCTGCATGGGCCACCACTAAAACCATGTCATGCCCCAGTTCCAAAATATCAGAAACTAGGCCACATGTCACTGGCCAGCTGACACGTCACTAAGGGCTTAATCCATTTTGAATGGACCCAAAGAAACGTGCTACGCTGTCCTAAAATACTACAAATATAACACAGTCAAATCTATCTCATCCACAGAAAAATGTCAGAAAGGCAAGTGCTGAATATATATAATCTGAGTCTGATACAGTACACAACTGGTGAGAATACAAGCCTACTACAAAAACTGATAATAGCGCAGAAAAATCAGATAGACTAAGTAGCGTCTATCTGAGCAAAACATCTCCATCTCTAGGTAGAAGCATCTAGGGTCAAGCCTACTCTGAGGGTGTCTCCTCGAGCTCCTCCTCGGTAGCACATCTGGCCTCCTGATCAGGCCCGTACACTGTGGGGTAGAAAGCCTCGTCTAGATCTGGCAGGGAACCAGGTCCTCAGTGGGACGTAACAAGATACAGGAAATGACATGCCATGTATGTAAATACTGAATAAATACAGGGTGCTAACCATACTAAGTGAAAGTGCAAGTAAAGATCCAGTAGTACGCATGGGAATGTGTGACTAGACATACGCTGACGTAATTTACCAATCGTGGCGACTGGCTAGTATAGGTGTCGTATGCCCCCGACTCAGGGAACTCTACAATCGACCATCTCTGATACGAAGGTATAAAACATTATTGGAGGGGGTGTCCCATACGTCCACTAGTTATCTTTCCCATCCCCATGAAACTAAATGTCAAGTCGTACATTTCCTGAGTTATTCTAATCCGTGATGCGGGTCACACGTACTGGTAGCTAATCAAATACGCAGCTCACATCCATATATGCAAATGCAACCATGTTGCGTGTTTTCGTGATAGGGTCTAGGAGAATATATTAGGATATTCTCTCAGCTATTGGAGAGTCTGTAATATCATGTCAACATAACAGTTGACTGTACCCAAGGCAGTCTCAGGTGATCATGGTATATGAATTTCAGAACAAAGTAGATATCAACAATTTAATTTAAACAATAACTTGGCAAGGTATACTTGCCTACTCCCTGATAGTGTTGAAACCCTGATTTTACAGTCAGTTGTGAAGGTGTTGGTGACAGGGGGTCACTGGCTGTGATGAAGTTGGTTTCTGTTAAAACAGATAGGTTCGTGAATATCATAGCTGTAATATAAAGCATATATATACACATATATAATATAGATATATATATAGTAGGTATATATATAGATATAACAGTATATATAGTATATAAAGAACAGATAAAAGCAGGCATAAATATATAGTAGCAGGGTATATCCACTGCTATAGATAATATGGTATTTATCAGGGTGTATCCTCTGATTTATATAATATAATAATATAGTAGTCAGGGTATATCCACTGAGATATATATATAATAATAAATAGTAATATTCAGGGTATATCCACTGATGTAAATTGAAATAACAGGGCAGAATTTAAATACGTATATAGATATTTATATATATAAATATATAAGGAATAAAAGATAATGCAGGAATACATATATATAGGTACTGTATTATCCAGTACAATATATTATATATAGTATAAATAATATAATGACATTGCAGAAATGTAAATTTACATATCTATAATAAGCTGTATTATCCAGCTGGATATTAATATATACATATATAGATAATATATATATATATATATATATATATATATATATATATATATATATATATAATAGGTGCAGAAGATTAAATGCAGAAAAATAAATAAAAGGAAAATGCAGAGTATACAAATATGTTATATATTTATAACATATAGTATACATATTATAAATATATGTACATATATATATATATACTATAGATATATATATATATATATATATGTAATTACATAATAGTATATAGTAAATATACATATACATATACATATATACATATATGTATATAATGATAGGTATATATACATATATTTATTATATGTATAATACTAGTATATACAGTATTATTATACTGTATAATAGCTTTATATATTATATTTATATATTATAGAATAATATATACATATAAATACACATATATACATTTAATTATACATATATATATACATATATATATACATATATATACATATACATATACATATACAAATATATATATATATAAATACATATATATTAGGTATTAGGAATATACCTACTGACAGGTGGGCCCTAGGGGTCGTCGACGGCGGTGTGGACGACGGCGGAGCTGGCCGGAGGCGGCCGGAGGAGCAGCAACAGCAGTAGTAGCTGTTAGCAGCAACTGCAGCAGCAGCAGCTTGTGCAGGTGGTGGCGGCGGCTGCGGCGGAGGGGACGGCGGTGCAGGGTGGGGGAACTGTGGAGGGAGGAGTGGCGGTGAGGTTGGCGGTGGTGGCGGGGGTCTACGGTGGCTATGGTGGTGGCTAGAAGCGTCGGGATGAAGGTGGCAGGTTAGGGTTGGGGGTGGTCGACGGCACTGCGGGGGCTAGGGCGGCCGGAGGCGGTGTCGTGGGGGGGTGAGATGGTGGTGGTAGGTAGGGGAGGTCGGGGCGAGTCGAGTGGGGGTGGTGGTGGCGGTGCACGGTGGCCGGAGGCGGCGAGGGAGGTGGCTCGGGTGGTGATGGCTGTGGGTAGCAATGAGGGAGTGGGGTGTTTGTGGAGGCTGTGGCCGGCGGAGCAGGGTGGCTCAGGCGGCGGGGCTTGGCCGGAGGGAAGAGGGGAGGGTGGCGAAGGGTTGGGCAGGGTTTGGCCGGAGACGGTGGTCGGAGACGGCGGCTGTGAGGGTTTGAAGAGTGGGGGGTCGGGTTTATATAGGTTTAGGGCCAATGGCAATTTTGTAAATAAGGTGAAGTTTGAGGGTATTTTGGTAAATCTGGATTTTTGGGATATTTCCAGCAGATTTTTCTGGAAGTTATGGGTGGGTCCCACTCACCTATGGTCTAGCCAATAGGATTTGGCCACCTAGCATACAATTTTGCATATAAACCCCTAACTTTTCAATAATTGCAAAAATGCATAAAATTTGTATTTTGCGTAATTTCGCAATTTACCAAATTTCAGATACTGATTTCCCGTAATTCTGAATTGTACAAAAATAAGGAAAATAGCTGAGAAAATGTTTTAGATAGTGTAGGGTGAGTCTGGGCAGAGGCAGGGTCTGATATTGCAGGTGATACAGTCATCGTATTTATTATTTAATAAATACTGCGCACGGTGTTTACTATTTATTTTGAGGCTGTTAGGATCATAATTTTTCTATGGTGTCAATACGATAATTGTAATACAATTTGAGTAGAATATTATCGTATTTTTGGTTGGGCAATCAGGTGCCTACTGGTACTCAAATCTCTAAGGGTACAGAGATGGATAAAGAGCAGAAAATTAAATAGGAAATAAATACATACGTTTGTAACGATATTTGTGCGACTAAAACGAAGCATCAAACGAGGTTTCTGGAAGTTGCACAAAATATAGAAAAAGTAGTCTAACAAGTCTAGGGCAGGTACGTGAAATTTGTTTAGGTTTTAACAGCTAGTGGGATGGCCCTAATTAATTGTGTAATAAACAGGTGCACAATCAATAGAATATATAATAAATAAAAATTTTAAAAAGTTGCACTAATTCTAATTAGTCAAAACTAATCCTAAATTATTGAAATCTGGTCGAGGGAGTTTACAGGACGGGTGTCCGACATTTTATGGACCACAGGAAGAGTAGCTGCTGACTTGGACCTTGTAGCCAGGTGTGATTCCGGGAGGTCTAGCCGGGATCAATAGTTATTTAGTTAGTTTCTATTAGCAGTTTATGGTACCGAATTTGTCTTCGGCATACTTTGTTGAGACTTGGATATTATTGTTGAGTTAGATTATTCTATTTAGACTTATGTTGCAATTTGGTTTATTTATTTCTTCGATATCTTATCGTGCTTTAGCTATGTGATTGAGTATTGTTCATATGATATTGTGATATCTGTGACTCCTTATGGAGTTGGATGCTCATGTGAGAATGATTAGATAGCATTGTGACCTAGACAGCGTTCTACCGCTGATGCTGCGGCGTAGGCTGGACGTACCCACGCACTCGTGCCCCCATACCGGGTGCGGGTTGTGACACATTTTTAGTGGTGGCCCATGCAGGTCAGACTTTGCAAGTTGTGCGATGTCGTGGTAGTGCGACAATTTAGTTGTACTACTGCGTGCCTGCGATAGGATCGAGGATATAGTATACTAGGATGAGAGCGGATACTCAATCACAGCTAGGAATATATTTAATCTATCTGTCTTGTTATCCCTTCCTTCTGTTCCTTTTCTCATTTTTTGATTGATTGATTTCTTAGTATCATAGCTTATATCAGTAATTTTTGCTAGAATGTAGTTAGTAATACACCCTGACAAGGACTACAATACCATGATAAAACAGACCATAAACTATACATATATTTTCTAGATTGCATGTTGTATGACTGTAGGTAGAATTTTTCCTAAGACTCTGATTGTTGGGGGTTTGACTGTAGTGAAGAGTAGTGAAGAGGTTATGACTTGACAAAGAGAGACAAGGTGCCTTAAATTTCGAGAATAAACATTAATGAAATTGTGAGAACTTAATATGGCAGAATTGACGATTTGTTAAAATTATAGATTTTATGAAGATTAAGATATGATTGAAACTGTCATTAAAATATGAGAAATTTAATAAGATTATCATTGTATTTATTTGACTGCAAGATATAAATTTAAGATGTAAATTGAATACGGTATTTGAAGATTTTATAAGTATTACATTGATGAGTATTGTGTGGAAAAAGAATAGAGGAGTAAATCATTAATAGATTAGTGTTTGAATTCAAATTTTGGGATGAGACCTTAGATTTTATAAATATACACCGATTGGATTTAAATTAGAGGATTGGATATTAATTTTTTGAGTATTTAATTATTAACTTAAAATTTCGAAGGAGATTGTAATAAGAATGGAATTTGATTTTTATTTCGAGGATTTTCAGGAATATAATATTTTAAAAATTTTGTGAAATAACAATGTGGATTTACTTCATAATTATTTGGTGTGATGAATTTAATTTTGATGGTAATAAATAAATAAAATAATTGAGGATTTTAAATTTCGAGGACAGAATTTTTTTTAGGTGGATAGACTTGTAACCTTCGTATCCTGAAATTCTAGCTTAAATATTATTTTTAGGTTAATTTGGGGCTAGTGAGATTTTTCCATAATTTTTAGTTAATTAAAAACTAGTAACACAAATTTTCTAGGACTTTCAAGAATTTATTTTAGGTTAAAAATTAATTAAAAATATCCCAAACTTTTATTTTAGGTTCTAAATAATAAAATATATTTTCAAGAATTTTTTGGGAATTTTTTGATTATTTTTAGCATTTATTTTGAGTTAATTAAGGAAAACTGAATAAAAACTAATTTCTGAAAAAGAAAACCCAAAAAGTAAATATTTCTGCCCAGTCAGCCAACGGGGGCCCACTTGTCAGCCTCCTGCAGCGAACTGGGCCAGGCCCGCTTGTCAGTGACCGCGGGTAGGGTGTGGGTGAAGCCGAGCCGACCTGGAGCCGAGCCGAGTCAGAGTTCGACTCGGACTCAGCTGAGCCGAGCCGCGTCAATGCCTGACCGTTCGATCTGAGCCGACAGCGTCAGATGGATGCCACGTGGCGCTCTCCGAGCCGCGGCTGCTCTCTCTCTCCTCTATATATATAATAGTTTAAGTTATTAATTTCTAGGGTTTTCCTTGAGCCTAATTTTGGAGAATTGTCATCTAGGGTTCCTTCATCTTCCAGAAGCCATTGCGCATAGTTCCGGACTCCAAACGAGACCTAATTTCTTGCGTTAGAACGATATTGAGGTTAGATTTCTGATTATATAAAAAATTTTAAGAAATTATGAGTATTAAATTCTAAAAAATTCGTAGAACACAGCATGTCCAAAAATAGACGCGTCTCAATGTTTTCGCGATTTTGGGAGAACCAGGAATCAGAATCATGAAACGTTTAAAGTTTCGGAAAGCTAATGTCGAGATAATTGACATATGTTTTTCCCAGAATTTAATTCGAAATATTTATATACTTTTAATTCTATAGAACTTCTAGGTTAGAATTTAACCATCAGTGCACGATACAAAATTTGTATGTGCCATAATTTTCAAACAAATTTGAATTCGGACGAGCCATAAATTCCAGAATATTTTTTATAATGAAATCTAGAGAAAATCATGCACGAAAGTTGAGTTTGTGTTGGTTGACTTTTCAGTCAACAGATCGCCTCGATTTGCGTGCCATGAGTCTCGAGTCGATAAAAATTTAGGTTCTTTTGGGCAAATTTAGGAATTAACCTAAAAATCAGAATACTAAGATTAAAATAGGATTTTAGATTTATTATTCTATAATTAAATAAATTAAAATAAATTATCTTTTGACATGGTAAATTTGTAATACATAGGCTATTTGGACTGTGACTTGACTCTGATTCATACCAGCAAAGGACCACAGGCGAGTACATTCTCTAATAGTTTCTTATTTATGATATCCTCTATGTTCATTGTATCTAGTATAAATATTCATATTTCTTGACACGATGGTTACACGGATTGGTATATCCGGATCTCGTCATGAGATGTTATTCCTTGTATATGGTGTATCGTGTACAAGTCTTGTTTCATTATTTATCTTGTGCATGTACAGACACTGATTCTCGGGGAGACTTGCTACCTTCCTAGATAATCTCGTGCCATAGCGTACCATGGTTGGATCTACTATACCAATCGGGGTGGGGAGTATTTTAGTGTAGATATGTGATCATACCCTTCATGTACAAGTCTTGTTCTCATGTTAGTGTTGGTCATACACCGCACGTATGACTAGCCAGGCCCGTACTCGTGTACAAGTTCCTAAGCCGGTTACATGTTAAAGCTAGTAATCACACACTTAGTCATAGTATTCTTCTTCATTGACATATTGTTCCTTCCCGTATTTATTTACAATATTTCCAGTATTTCCTTTATTGTATATCTCTCGTACATGTATATACATCTTATATATTTTCATCTATTTCCCGCTATATAGTTTATATCATTGATGTAGAACTGCTGTTGGAGATGTACTTTGCTCCATCCTGACTGGAAATATTTTTCCAGACTACACCTTAGAGGACGGGTGTCCGACATTTTATGGACCACAGGAAGAGTAGCTGCTGACTTGGACCTTGTAGCCAGGTGTGATTTTGGGAGGTCTAGCCGGGATCAATAGTTATTTAGTTAGTTTCTATTAGCAGTTTATGGTACCAGATTTGTCTCCGCATACTTTGTTGAGACTTGAATATTATTGTTGAGTTAGATTATTCTATTTAGACTTGTGTTGCAATTTGGTTTATTTATTTCTTCGATATCTTATCGTGCTTTAGCTATGTGATTGAGTATTGTTCATATGATATTGTGCTATCTGTGACTCCTTATGGAGTTGGATGCTCATGTGAGAATGATTAGATAGCATTGTGACCTAGACAGCATTCTACCGCCGATGCTGCGGCGTAGGCTGAACGTACCCACGCACTCGTGTCCCCATACCGGGTGCGGGTCGTGACACTCCTTGATGTTAGACTTTCTAAAATCCTTAGAAATATGATCGTGACTATAGTTCCTATGGCCAACTTCATTCTTATAAGTTGGGTAGAGCCTTGATTAAGCGTACCCTTATTCTTAGAATGCGACGTCAAACTAGGACTCCATTTGGTAACTGCGTCCCCATCTTTAGTGCAATCTTCTTAACTAAAATCTTTTCTACTATATTTATTTTTAATTTCAAGGACGAAATTTTTATAAGTTGGGTAGATTGTAAGTACCTTGATTTTTTAAAATTTAATATTTTTGGTATTCTGAATTTTTTGTGATTAAGGAAATTATTTATTTATTTTTAGCTAATTATAATATATAATATTTATGGATTTATAATTATGTGTATTTAAGTAATTATTAATATTATACAAAAAAAATATTTTTATGTGTACAACTATTAATAGTATATTGTGTAATTTTTCTGGAATTTATTGAGGTCCAAAACTATTTTAAATGGCCATATACCTATATATATATAAATAAAACAAAAGAAAAGAAAATAGAAACCCAAACCCAAACCCATTAACCTTAACCCTACCCAAACCCAAAACCCAAAACCTAAACTAACTTAAACCCCCTTTTCCCTACGTACATGAACTTTCTCCCCCCCCCCTCATCTCCTATATATACTACACAAAACCCTAACCCTAACCAAATCCCACGCCTACACCACCCAAACCATCACCACCGTCGGAGTCGTGCCACCGCCCGTAGCCGCGCCGCCGCTCGCCGCGCCACCGACCCCGACAGCAGTCGACCCCCCCCCCCCCCCCCCCCCGCGCACATTAGATTTTGCGGCCCCTCCTTCACGCGCAGCCTTCGCCCTCCTCGCTTGTCCGATTTATGTTCTGTCTTCGCTGGTACGTTCACAACCTAGCTCTCTAGAATTTCCTTCAAGTGGAACGAATTTAGGCACCCCGGTTTGATCAAAAATTCGACCAGAAGTTGGCCGAAAAACTGTTCGAAAATAGTTCAGAATTTTAGTCCAAGTACCCATGTTCATGTCCAATTTGCCACCAACTCGTTAATTATTTTCAAAATATAATTGAAGGGATTTCTTCACAATATAACCAAGATTTTTACTGTTCTTTTAGTTTTTATTAGTTTGCTTTAATGGTAAAATTATCCTTGTTTCAAAATGACCAAAAACTAATTTATAAAACACCTAATTTCTCTCGATACGGGGTGCGTCCCGCCAAATGAGGTGACTTCGTCGTATGTGAGTTGCACCGAAAGGTGCGTATCATCAACGAGGACGTGTGGGCTTTTGCGAAACTTGATTTGGATGTGCGTGCACACCGGAATCAATGCGTATTCGTCGAAAAATATTGTATCGGCCTGTTCTGACACTCTTCGTAACTTCGTGTGTGCTTGTCGTTTCACAACGAAACTTGAGCCATCGGATTTGCAGCGTTACACTCATCATGTGACCCAAGTTTGGTTCGATTCTGAGAATGTTGACAAAACATCGTTTCGTGGGCCCCACAGTTCCACATAACGGGCAATTTTGTGATCAGCTCATCGGTATTCAGTTTTGGATGTTCCGTTGGTTTCGTATCGTCGTTCTAGACTCGTAGACACTAAGTGGGACAAATTTGGAGAACTTTGTCTTCAGTACATTTTACGGTGCAAAGTGGGTCACATGTGGATCCCTCTTTGACCCAAAACTGTCAATTTTGCCCATGTGTCCAAATTGGACTTATGGGTAGTCAATCCTAGATATTTCTAGTATTCTGAGAACAATGGTGATCTTTGTTTCAGCATCCTGAGGTGTATGTACAGATTCCACTTTCCCGGAGTAGTTGACGGAGTTCAGAACCCAGGCAAGTGTACCTTGCCATAATGTATTATAGTTCCTTGCCTTTATTATATTATTTAGTTATTATAATTATTTTATATAGTTGATGTGTGTGTTTACCCTAAGACCATGAGACGTGGCTTAGCGTCCGAACAAGATTCGGGTGTCGACGCCGTACGCGGAGTCGTGTAACGTCACTTAGAGAGTTGATTCCACGACCCTATTTTAACGTGCTTGCTTTACCAAGTACGCCATACCCTAGGATATTTGACACAATTTTATGTGACAGAATCTTTCTTGAGTTATTCATGGTGATTCTATATAGGCTTACAGGATTCGTGATATGAGACTTGCATATTATATGGATATTATTATGACTCGTTGCACTAGCTAAAGGTCATGATCTTGCGTGTTATGGACATAAGGTATGAGGTTACATTGGGTGGGGAGAGTTTCACCATACTATAGGCTGATTATATTTATATATATAGTACATTACTGGTGGTGACTCAAACTATATCTTTGTCATAATTACTGGCCCCTTCGAGATATTACATGTTGCTATGAGTTTCCCCGACACAGAGCCTGTAGTAGTTTCAGCCTGAGTACGAGTGATGCTCTCACGTGCATATCACATAGATGGTTATAGTAGTTTACCCTTGAGTATGTGGCATTATACTATTTTATTTTTGGCATGTTGTTTCTTGTACCTTGTTACGTCCCTCTGAGGACCTGGTCCCCTGCCAGTTTTTATAGCATAGACGGTTATGGAGCCTTTGGAGTTGCTGATGGAGTTGCTTGTCTTGCAGGCATCGGTACGAGCTACTTATATCATTTCTACCGGAGTTATGGTTATTTATTTATATTGTTTATTCATCTGCTGATGTAGCCTAGTTTTATAGACTCATATTTCTTTCGCGAGTCTATTCGAGTTTGTGTGTTACTGGATGACTGACTTTAGCACATGTAGCTTATTCTTGCATATTCTATTCATTGTGGATTGAGGCATAGATATTTATATTTACTTGATTATTTAGATAGTGACCATTATAATACAGCTTATACGTATTCGAGTCGGACCAGTGTCTGGTCGAATGCGTAGCTGGCATGTTACGTATTCCTAATCCTACGTATTTTGGGACTGGGGTATGACAGTAGCCTACACTGGAGACACTACCCGTAGGATTGTCATGTGACACAAAATTCGATCATTTAGCATTAGTATGGCACTAGTGTAACAACCCAAGTTTTTTGTGGGTAATATTTAGATATTTTTATATAGATAATTTATTTGTGATTATTTTTCAATCAAACATTCTTCATTAAGCAACCCATAATTCCTCTATATCAATTTAGGCCACTTCCCTCTTTTTATAGAAATTATTTATTTATTTATTTATTTATTTATTATTATCTTATTCCTTAGAATCCCAATCAAATTTTTGATAATAATATCTATTAGGATTAGTGATTTATCTTAGATTGCTACTAACCAAATTATAAAATAATTTAAACTAATCCTACTCCTACCCAAACCCTTGACCGACCCCCCATACCCGCGCGTACATCTCCCCCTCTCCAAACCGGCGACCTCCTCTCCCCCCCCCCTCTCTCTCCCTTTCTCTCTCTCTCTCTCTTTCTCTCTCTCTCTCTCTCTCTCTCTCTCTCTCTCTCTCTCTATATATATATATATATATATATATATATATATATATATATATATATATATATATATATATATATATATATATATATCCTTATCATCGAAAACCCTAACTTAATCTCCTTCTCATCCAAAACCCTAACTTTCTCACCATATCCGCCACCTTCAACACCAAGGCCTCCCCCCTCCCCCCCCCCCCTTCACGTTGACATAACGCCATCTCCTTCATCCAAGAACCCTAGTTTTTCATCCTTCTCTCTCTAGTAAATCTCCTTCTTCCTTAAACCCTCTCTATGAGTATGAATGCATGAAAAATTATTGTATATATATAAATAAATGATTTTATATGTGTTTGCAAAACCATTGCCATGTTCTTCATTGTAGGGTTTTATTTTAAAGTTTGCATATAAAGATTTGAACCCATGAATGCATGTATGCGTCCATAGGTAGAAATCTTGATTAAACCTTGTTATTAATATAGTAATATTATGTTTAAATTATTATTTTTTATATTTTTACTGTTTATTTTAGATTATTAAATAATTATTATTTTTGGAAAAAATTGCATGTACAATGGGAAGGGTGACCTAGTTTTATGTTTTCTCCAAAATCCCGCATCGAGCCCTTCTAAAACTTTATAAATAATTAAATTATGATGTTATTAACCTATATTAAATTTAGTTTTAAATTTATTTTTTCAGAAATATTATTTTTGATTTAAATAGTTTTTATGCATAAAAAGTCACATAGTTGACCTAGTTTTCCTATAAATATATTGTAACTTGTTCTTTGGCCATATATGAATGTCTTTCCTATTATTTTTGATTTAAAGCTTATTTTCTCATAATTAATTATGATTTTATATTTTTATGCAAAGCATAATAGTAGGGTTATAATGTCAAAATTTTGCCAATACTATTGCTAGAAGACTAGTATGTGTCCAACAGACAAACCAATAAATAGAACTGATAAAGATGTATGTATAGACTCATTAAATCATTATTTTCTAATATTTTAGAATTATTCTCAGAATTTAACATTTGTATGATTTTTTTTTTGAGAACTTGCATGTCGGAAAAACTCTATTTAGCACATATATTAGTATTACTAGTTGCCAAACTTCGTAGAAACCCTTTGTAGAAGGAAAACCATTATTTTGCTTATTTTTATGATTAATTCTAGAATTATTATTTTATTAATTAATGTCTTTAAAAAGAATTTTTGGTAATGTTTAACGACTAGAATTATTTTGAGGGCTAGTTACTTGCATGTGCAATCAACGTAGAATTAACAACTAGTTAATAACCTAATTTTGACTAGATAGTAAGAGTCTAATTACTATAATAATTAATTGGTAGGTGTTCAAGACATTCCTGTGGAGAGCTCCGGACCAGATTTGTTGTACTTGCATTTTGGCTTGGAAGGCAAGTACACATTGCTTGTTTGTATTGTGCAGTTTACATATGCCTAGCTCTTTTTATTTTGTTAGATGTGTGCACGCATTTAGAGTAGTAGACTTACCCGTTATATTGTGAAGATACATGGTATCTACTGACTTGACACTGTTTCAAACACGTTCACTGAGTGAGAGAGAGTACGTAGACTGACGTGTTGACTGGTCATTGATACGTGAGTTCGCATCTTGTGTTGGTAGTTAGTGTTGGTCTTGTTGTCTATATTATTGACGTCGTTGAATTATGTCTACACCACGTATATGGTTCAGATATATTGGGAGGGGAGAATCTACTAGTGAGCGTATGTGATTTATGTTTCTAATGTATATATATATATAGTGTAACTCGTGTACCCTCGAGTCCTTTTTGGACGCCTGGTGGGATGACTATTCTTCCATTTTCCCCCCTCATGCGTCATTAGAGATGTCTCGATTGCACATCACATAGATGGTTTAGTTACCCTATTTATTGTTTACTGCTTTACTTTCATGCATGTCAATTTTTTGTGTACTTGTACGTTCCTCTGAGGACCTGTCACCTTTTCCAGATCTAAATGAGCACTTGTACCCGACGGATTACGGAGTTGAAGATTTTATAGACGAGGACTTTGAGGTGGAGCCACAGGAGTTTCCTTGAGCATTCATTCATGGACGACAGTTGCTTAGTGTCTTTGGTATCTTTATCTAGTTAGCTGACACCCGGACTATTTCTTTATTGCTTAGTTGTATTCTTTCAGTATTCTTTTGTACTCATTTTCGTGGATTTTCTCCACTAGATATTCTTTTGTAGTAGATTCTGAGACTTATTTATTTCATTCAGTTTTCTATTCTATGATATCTTGTGGATGAGATTAGATTTTACATGCCTGTGATATTGAGTCTTAGTTATATTTTACAATATACTACGACTGGTTAGGTCCATTAAATTGGGTTCCTATACTTGTTCGTACAGCTGACATGTGTACGTATACATGGTCCTACGTATTTTAGGACTGGGACATGACAAAGAGCGCAAAGTCCACTCCTCGGGACAAGGTGTGTGACATGCAATAAATGCAAAGTCATTAACGAGACTGTTGTGACTGGTCGTGTTAGAGAAGTGACCGATATGACTGGTCAAAAAAGGAAGTCAGAAGAAAAAAGACAAAAATCATGGAGAGTCGTGCCAAGGCGGTGCTGAGTCATGCGTTCAAAGGAAAGATGGACGCATAGCTCCAGGCCGCATGGAAGACTGGGCGTATGCTCTATTTGACCGTATACACACTTGGCCGCATGTAATATTTTGAACTCAGAGAATTTTCATTCGTTCAAGTTCCATGCATTTGGCCAAGGGGCACATGTGCAAATTCAGTAATGCGTCCAACAAGATGGCCGCATACTGACTTGGAGCGAGAACTCTATGCTTCATGCCAAGCGTGCCGCGTAGAACTCCTTCGTCCCAGAACAATAAGTTTCAGGCATGGAAATGTTCAAAGTCGAAAAACTTATTTTCTCCATGAAATTCTTATTTCAAGCCCGAAACAAGAAAAGTAAAGTTCAAAACCGCATGAAATAAAGTGCTCCTCAACATGGAACTACGAGTTTTTGAAAACATCAACTTTTAATATATCAGAACTAAGTAAACTCATGGAAGCTTCAAACTTGAAACTCAGACCTACCCCAACTAAGGCATAAAAACCAAAAAATAACAAGAAGTAAACATGTTTAACATTCATCTGTCCAATCAAAGAGTATATATTTTTTTTGTTAATTGCGTCAAGGGTACAAAAATTCTAGCAAAGTCTGATACGAAGCGCCAATAATATCCTGCTAATCCCAGAAAACTACAAACTTCTGCAACTGTTCGAGGAACTGACCACGTCTCAACGGCTTCTATCTTTCGGGGATCCACTTCAACTCCTTCTTTAGCAATAATATGCCCTAAGTATGACATGCGATTAAGCCAAACTCACACTTGCTGAACTTGGCATATAATTTATGTTCTATGAGAGTTTGAAGAGCTGTGCAAAGATGTTGCTCATACTCTGTTTCACTCCGACTGTACACCAAGATGTCATCAATGAACACTATCATAAACTTGTCCAAGTATGGCATAAAAATATAATTCATAAGATCCATAAACACTGCTGACGCATTGGTTGCTCTAAAGGGTATTACTAGAAACTTCCAATGTCCATATCTCGATCTGAACGTCGTCTTGTGTATATCCTGCTCCCTGACTCTGATCTGGTGATAACCCGACCGTAAATCAATATTGAAAAATATTGCTGCTCCACTAAGGTGATCGAACAAGTCGTCGATCCTTGGCAAGGGATACTTGTTCTTGATGGTCACTGCATTAAAGGTACGATAATCAACACATAATCGTGACGTTCCATCCTTCTTCTTTATAAGTAGCATTGGGGCTCCCCAAGGTGATCCACTAGCACGAATGAGTCCCTTGGATCTCAATTCTTCTATCATTCGGTATAAGACTTCTAACTCTGAAGGTGCCATCCTGTAGACTCTCTCGGACACTGGTGCTATTCTTGAAAGTAGATCAATGGTAAACTCAATTTTCCTTTCTGGTGGCATGCCAAGAAGTTCTTCTGAAAATACATCTAGGAATTTATTAATAACTCTGGAGAATTGTACTTCCTCTGCTACTATCATTCTCATGATCGCTGATAAAGACTCTGTATCGCCTCTAGAAAATAAGAATTCTTTCTCACCATGGAAATGAAAGATAACCTTGCGATTATGGCAATCTATCGTCGAGTATCAGACACTCAACCAATCCATGCCTAAGACGACGTCATAATCCCCTATAGGAAATTCTATCAATCTAGCAGAAAACTCTTACCCGCACACTACGACTCGACACGAGGCATAAAATCTATCAACTCCCACGATATCGTTACTAGTAAGTACATTGAGTCTTACTGATAATGATTCGGGTTCTAATCCAACTCGTGTCACAAATCGTGTAGACATAAAATAATGTGATACACCAGAATCAAACAATACTGAAGCTGAATGAGAGTTGACGAGAATGATACATGCTACCACTTTAACCGAAGCTAATTGCTCTCCCACAGTGAGTGCCATCGCCTGACCTCGTCCTCTCGGTGTTTGTCCTCGCTGCTGCGGACCTCCTTGCATGGCTTGTAATACTGTTGTGGCCACTGCTACTGGAATACTTGGGACTGGGTTGTCAAAGGCCTCTGACCTGGGTATTGCTGAACTGATACTGGAGCCCTACACTGTGGTCCTACCAGGGAAGATGCTGATGAACTGGCTCTGTGTAGGCAAGATCCCACTCTGTGGCCTTGAGCTTCACAAGCTAAGTACAACCCTTGTGCTCTGCGGCATTCAGAAACTATGTGCCAAGAATTTCCACAATTAGAACATCTCACTAAAGGAGATGATCTTTGCTGCTGAGAACGTGTCAGAGTTGGTCGTTGAAACGATGCTACCGAAGTTGTCCAGGTCGGGGTTCCAATCATCAAAGCTCGCATTATTGGAGCTGGTGCTGATGACTGGGTATAAGAACCTCCTTATGTCACTCCACATTCCCGATATATGTATTTGGAACATATTTTTATTTTAGAATGGTTATATGTGCATGGAGACTAGACCCATTCTTTGGTTTAACCTTGCTCATGGTTTATTTTGTGGGTTGGTTCAAGTCCTGAGAACCCTTGGTTCAACCCTCAACCCTACCATATATAACCCAATATTTTTCTCTCTCTCTCTTCACTTCTTTATTTCTTCCTCTCTCTTTAGTTTTCTCTCCCCATTTCCATAGGCAAGTACACCTTGCATGAGAAATGGAGAAACCTCCATATTATTGTTCCATTATCTTTACTATGTGTTTCTTAGCATTTTTAGAACTTGAAGTTTTCTGTTTTGATTGATAGATTAGTGTATATCTATATTTTTAACTTAGAATTTTTATGGATCTATGAGTTTTTCTTGGTTTTAATATATTAAACATGTATTTTAGAAAATCAGTTTCTGTTACATGATAGAGCTTTCAATTTAGAGCATTTTGGCTTTTAGTTCATCCGATTTGGACTTAAAATAAGAATTTTATGGACAAAACAAGATTTTAGTTTTTTGGAGCTTTCGCCATGGCTGAACCTACTATTTAGAGAAGACAAAGTCATCATGCGGCCAGCAACTTATGCGGCCGAGAGTGTTATACGGCCTGAGAGGGCTATGCGGCCTGAGCTTTTGTCGCATACTGACCAGCATGAGTCTATCTTATTGGACGGATGACTGCCATCACACAAGTGTTCTAGAGTTTATCCTTGAACTCTTTGTGTTTTTACTCGCTGAACGAATGAGAATTTTGCTAAGTCCAAAAGACCTCCATGCGGCATCGACTCCATGTGGCATCGACTCATATACGGCACCGATACTTATGCGGCATTAGAGAATATGCGGCCATCATTTCCTTGGACACGTGACTCCGAACCGTGGCACATATTTCTATGATATTTATCTTTTCTCTCTGACACACTTTATGGCTTGTCACATTAATAACTTTATGTCACATCACTGACACTATTCATTGCCCATCACTTTAACACTTGTCCCAAGGAGTAGACTTTAATCCTGAGCATACGGCCCAGACTCCATATGCGGCCAGAATTTGTCATGCGGCCCTGACTTTATATGCGGCCTAAAGCCATATGTGGCCTCGACTTACCATGCGGCCTTGCTTATTTTGATTGAATGTTTCTTGTTCTTCGTGACCCAATATATAATTGGTAATTAACTCGAATACTGTATCCGTGCTGATACCACTATTGTCTGATAATTGTCCATGATTTAATGTGCACCGAGGTATGACACATCGTGTCACGTGTTAAGTGATTATATTTGGGTGGTGCATCGAGAATGCCTCCAAATTCCTGAACGCGTGATATTATAAATATATATTATTTCTCTAGCATGGGCATAATAAGCAAGTCAACTACCAAAGCGTGGCTAGGATATTAATTGACTGAATATTGCATACACGCTCGAGTGAATCCAGATTTGACTTCTATGGATTCGTAGCTAGCGTGCCCGTACTTTGTACGACATCTTAAGAGAAATTCTCATGTGACACACCTTGAGATTTTAAACACAATATAGGACTAATTAGGTAACTAAAAATGGTAGTAACATTGGAGGAACGGTATCCCCAGATCATGCCAACGAACCTTCCCATAGAGATTTATTCTAAGTGCGCTGTGGGCTGGCCACCACAGATACTGTATATCATTTGCCTTAGTGGAGTGCAGTATCTGACCTATTATTATGTTGAGCCACTGTTTCACTATAGGAATACTGGAACTGCTAACACTGTATTTTTAGCAAAGTGGCCCTACGGGGAACTGGTGCATCTCGTGAATACATATTTTATTTATTTGGCTCGGTTAGCTAGTGTTCGGCACTGGTGTGATTTGAGGATTCCTATTATACATTATTTTTGAGATAACATTAAACTCCACACAATAGCAAGCAATACAAATGATTGGCCGATATAGGAAATAGACTTGGTTGTGATTGTATTATTCGGTTACTAGCCTAGGAAAATGGACTATCATAGTGTGATAGTTCAACCATTGTCCTTATTTGGTTGTAGGGTTGGGCCTTTGTGCTAGGATATGCCGTGGACCTAAGTTACGATACTGAACCTATGTATTATTATATATTTTCCTTGAATTTTTGTTTCTCCATTTCGTGCTTCCTTTGTGGTACTTGTTATTTGGGGTCTAACTCCATTTGTTTTGCATGACCAGGTTTTGAGCCAACACCCGAGGATCCAGCGTACCTTCCCCCTACTCCTGGTGCATACCAGAAACATAGTCGCAGGGGATACCGAGTGGATTTTCTTCTACCCTACTCATCATTGCACATTTACTTCTTTTGGCGTTTAGCCATCGACACCTGTTAGTTGGCTCATTTAGACATTAGTTTCCTTACATTATTGTATTAAATCAAACTCAGCTGATCATTGTCATATACTTTTGTTACTCTTACAACTCCTTATTTTGCATAGCTGGTCTCTAGAATATTTTGAGAAAGCGTTTGGGATGCCTTATTGCTTTATCATATATACTCTATGTTTACTATTTCTTATTTGAATGATTAAGACATAGAAGTTCTTGACCATAGGAGACTTGATTGTAGCATGCACCATCTTGTCTTATACAGCCGTGATCGCCATACGACGTATAGCACCTTGTACGGGGTAGCTGGCCATGTACGTCTTTGTATTCCAGTGATGGGATATGACAAGGTTTTAGTGATGGCTCACGCAGGTCTGTTCTTCAGACTTGTGGGATGTCATGGTCATAGGAGTCTCAATCAAACATGATCCTTCTTGAAATTCTAAATTTATCATCTTCGATAATCAGCTTAAATTTTTCCCGATTGGTTGCTTCCTTGTTCCTTCTCGTCCTGTACTTGATATTTCTTGTGCTCTTCTTTACGGCTTCTCCTTCCCCCGATGTTGTAGCAATATGAGAGGCAGAGTTTCCAGTAGAACGAGATCCTATAAAACCCCAGCAGGCTCCAAGTGTTCCCGTACCTCCCGCAGTGCCGGTAATAATGGATACCCCGACCTTGCTAGAGATTATCCGTAGATTGTTGGCTGTCCAACAATACCAGATGGTGGTGCAATAACAACAACATCAACAATATCAGCAACAACAGCTCCAACAGCAGGAACAGAATGTCCTGTTGAGCCAAGGGTTGCAGACGGCCCTAGAGCGAGGCAAGAGAACTGATTTTGGGGCATCTGTTAGATTTGACAGACTGAACCCCAGATATTTCGATGGCACGGAAGACGCAATCATGGCAAATGATTGGATCCAGGATATTGAGACCATTCTGACAGCAGCTAAAGTTTCGGCCGAGGAACAGGTTGACCTGGTTCGCCTATAACTCCAAGATCTGGAAAGAAATTTGTGGGACACGATGGAGGTAGGATTGAGGCATCATATTTTATAGAAAGATTTTAGAACCTGATTCAGGGTGAAGTACTTCAAGATTGTGGCTTAGTGTGAGTTGCAGTAAAGGTTCATTAACCTCAAGCAAGCTGGAAGGACAGTAGACGGCTATGCGGCAAAGTTTTAGCGACTAAGCAGATTTGCTCCAACCATGGTGGCAACAGAGCTGGAGAGAGCAATGAGGTTCCAGCAGGGACTTCACTTTGAGATCATACACATGGCAGAGGTGCACGACTATCAGACCTTCGAGGTGGTATTGATAGCAGCCAAGATGGTTAAGCTTACTTCCCAGAGGATGGCATCCAGAAGAGTAGATCAGAAGAGGCCTTATGGACAGAATAATGAGGAAGGACCAGTACCATGAACGTCAGCACCATCCCCTGGCATTTGCATCCATGATGTGACACATAGGAGGCCAATAACCTCGACAATGATGGTACCAATTCGACAACAACATCCGAGGCAGTAACACCAGCAGCAATAACAACAACGACGGAGAGCTCCCACATGTTGTACCTACTGTGGCAAGGGAGGTCATACCCGGGATGTTTGTAGGATAGCTAACAGATTATGCTTGATATCAGCAGCAGGGAGCTCGACAAGGCCAAGGGCAGGCACTCACCTTGTCTTTCGAGGAAGCTATGGCATTGGACGACGTAGTGGCAGGTAATATTTCCGTTACAACCTTTCATGTCATAGCATTAATTAATTCTCGATCTTCACACTCATTTATATTTGCATAATATGTGACACGTATTGGATTAAAGTTTAAGGCATTGCCAGAGAGGCTGAATATACTCATTGTTAATGGGATCGTAGAAGTTAGTAGGGTGTGCCTAACATGTCCAGTCGTAGTATGTGGGCATTTATTACCTGCAAAGTTGATCGAGTTCCCTATGGGTAACTTTGACGTTATCTTAGGTATAGACTGGTTGAAAGGCAGTCATGCAATGATAGACTGTTGTGAGGGTAGAGTGTTATTTAGAATTTTTGGTCTAGAAGAGTTTGTCCTTAGCAGAATAGCAAGAGACCAGCATAAGAGAGGAGTCGCAACAGTAGCAAAGGAAGAAGACCCGCTGCCCAAGATAGTTAAAGAGTTCATGGACATCTTTCCCAACGATCTTCTCAGATTACCCCCAGTTAGAGCAGTAGAGTTTTGTATAGAGTTGATGCCAGGAGCAGAACCAATATCCCAAAAGGTATATCCAATATCACCATCATGGCTTGATCAGCTATATCGACACGTAGAAGAACTAAAAGCAAATAAGTTTATTTAGACCAGTGGATCCCCGTGGGGAGCACTAGCGGTATTGGTGAAGAAGAATGATGGATCGACTTGATTGTATATGGATTACAGGCGGTTGAATGCAGTGATTGTGAAGAACAAGTACCCATTACCAAGAATTGATGATTTGTTTGACCAATTAAGTGGAGCAAGAGCCTTCTCCAAGATCGATTTACGATCAGGATATCATCATGTGCGAGTCCGGAAGCAGGATATACCGAAGACAATATTTAGGTCACGATTTGGGCATTACGAATTCTTAGTTATGCCATTCGTACTGACTAATCTTCAGCGGTATTCATGGACTTGATAATCCGTATTTTCATGCCTTACTTAGACCAATTTATGGTAGTATTCATTGATAACATCCTGGTGTATTCTAGTAATATGGAGGAGCATGAAGAATATCTCAGGATAGTTCTGCAAACTTTGAGAGAGCACCAGTTATATGCAAAGCTTAGTAAGTATGAGTTTTGGCTGGATTGCATATCCTTTCTTGGGTACATTATTTCTGGAGCAGGAGTGTCAATTGATCCCAATAAGGTAAATGCAGGAGAGAACTGGCCAGTTCTGAAGATAGTAGCAGAAGTACGTAGTTTTCTGGGCTTGGCAGGATACTACAGGAGATTTATGTCAGATTTTGTTAAAATCTTTGCACCATTGACTCGGTTGACTGCAAGGATGTGTGTTCGACAGAATGTCAGACAATCTTTGAAGAGTTAAAAAAGAAGTTAATCTCTGCACCCATCCTTACTCTTCCAGCAGGCTCCAGAGGATTCACAGTGTACTGTGATGTATCTGGCAATGGACTTGGATGTATTTTGATGCAATAAGGAAGGGTGATAGTGTATGTTTCTCGGCAGCTTAGGGATCACGAGAAGAATTATCCAACTCACGATTTGGAGCTAGCAACAGTAGTGTTTGCACTTAAGCTATGGAGGCACTACTTAAATAATAATCGAGTAGAAATATTCACAGATCATAAGAGTTTGAAGTATGTATTCACGCAGAAGGACCTGAACATGAGGCAGATAATGTGGCTAGAGTTGTTGAAAGATTATGACATAGAACTTTAGTACCATCCAGGCAAGGCTAATGTAGTAGCTGATGCACTTAGCAGAAGAGAAAAAAAATTTATGTTGAGTACTCAGAAGCACATTCAAGAAGACTTACGAGAGATGGATATCGAGATAGTACTTCCACAGAGTACAAGAGTTCAGGCTAGCCTACTGAGTCAGTCAACTTTGGTAGATAGAATCAAACTAGCTCAAGTAGAGGACCCAAAGATTCAAAAGCTACGAGAAGAATGTGAGTCAGGCCTTCGGAAGGAGTTTACAATACATGCGGATGGAACGCTAAGGTTTTAGAATCGTCTATGCGTACCAAGCGAGGATATTCGACAAAAAGTTATGACTAAAGCACACAGTTCCCAGTATTTTATTCATCTGGGAGGCACGAAGATGTACCAAGATATCAAGCAACACTTTTGGTGGAATAGAATAAAGAGGAAAATAGCACGCTTCGTATCGCGATATCTGATATGTCTGCAAATGAAGGTAGAACAATAGAGACCGACATGATTATTGCAGCCGCTTCCTATTCCAGAGTGGAAGTAGAAACACATCACGATGGACTTTGTGACTGGTTTACCTAGATCACCGACTGGTCGAGATGCAGTTTGGGTGATAGTGGATCATCTCACAAAAGTAGCTCACTTTCTTCCTTTTCGAGTAAGACAGTCTACAAAATAATTGGCTAAAATATATATACGATATATAGTGAGACAACATTATTTTCCAGTAAGTATCGTGTTAGATCGAGACACTCGGTTCACTTCATATTTTTGGAATATTTTGTATCTGAGTTTGGACACCAAGTTAAGATTCAGTACAGCTTACCACCCTCAGACAGATGGATAATCAGAGAGAACCATCCAAACCTTGGAGGATATGCTACGAGCATGTACCTTAGATCTTGATGGATCTTAGAAGAATTATCTTCACTTGGTGGAATTATCGTATAACAATAGTTATCAGGCCAATATTCAGATGGCACCTTTTGAAGTTATGTACGGAAGAAAGTATAGGTCACCATTTTCTTGGGACGATATTGGTGAGCAGAATATGTTAGGCCCTAAAATGATCACGCAAATAATAGAGGTTGTCAAGAAGATTAGAGAGCGACTTTGAGTTGCACAAGATAGGCATCGTCATTGGGAAGATCAGCATCGTAGACCTTTAGAGTTTCGTGTCAGCGACCACGTATTTTTATGAATTTTGCCTACCCGTGGAGTCATTAGATTCGGGGTTCGCGGGAAGCTTAGTTCATGATACGTAGCTCCGTTCGATATTCCTGAGTGGGTAGGCGATGTTGCTTATCATCTTGCCCTTTCGCCTTCCCTATGTGAGGTACACGATGTATTTCATGTGTATCGGTTGCATAGGTATATTTCGAATCTGAGCCATATCCTCGATCACTCTGAATTAGTCGTTGGTACCGACTTATCTTACGAGGAGCAACCCGTATCCATATTGGACCGTAGGAAGAAGGTACTCAAGAACCGGACTATTTTCCTTGTCCGAGTTGCTTGGGGCCATCACTCTCTAGGAGAATCAACATGGGAGCGCGAGGACGATATTCGATCCCGGTACCCACACTTATTCGATTCAGAAGGTATATTCTTTCTTACGCCTTCATATCTCGGATTCTGTGATCAGGTGATCATATGTATGTTGTGATAATATTGCTTGCATGTGTAGTTGCTAGTAGGTTTGTATCGTGCTTGTCCTGACTTCTCTAGCTATTACTTCGATTCGAATTTCGATGACAAAATTTTTCTAAGGTGGATAGAGATGTCACTCCCCGTTCCCGATATACGTATTTGGAACATATTTTTATTTTAGCATGGTTCCATGTGCATGGAGACTAGACCCATTCTTTGGTTTAATTTTGCTCATGGTTTATTTTGTGGGTTGGTTCAAGTCATGAGAACCCTTGGTTCAACCCTCAACCCTACCATATATAACCCAACATTTTTCTTTCTCTCTTCACTTCTTCATTTCTTCCCCTCTCTTTAGTTCTCTCTCACCATTTCCATAGGCAAGTACACCTTGCATGAGAAATAGAGAAACATTCATATTATTATTCCATTATGTTTGTTATGTGTTTCTTAGCAATTTTAGAACTTTGAGTTTTATGTTTTGATGGATGGATTAGTGTAGATCTACATTTCTAACATATAATTTTTATGAGTTTTATGATTTTTTTCTTGATTTTGATCTATTAAATATGTATATTATAAAACAAATTTTTGCTACATTATAGAGCTTTCAATTTAGAGCATTTTAGTTTTTGGTTCACCCGATTTGGACTTAAAATGAGGATTTTATGGACAAAACAAGATTTTTATTTTTAGAGCTTTCGCCATGGCCGAACCTGTTATTTGGAGAAGACGAAGTCTTCATGCGGCCAGCGACTTATGCGTCCGAGAGTGTTATGCGGCCTGAGAGGACTATGCGGCCAGAGCTTTCACCGTATACTGACCAGCATGAGTCCATCTTGTTGGACGGATGACTGCCATCACATAAGTGTTCTAGAGTTTATCCTTGAACTCTTTATGTTTTCACTCGCTGAATGAATAAGAATTTTGCTAAGTCCAAAAGACCTCCATGCGGCATCGACTCATATACGGCATTGGAGAATATACGACCACCATTTTCTTGGACGCATGACTCTGAACCATGGCATATATTTCTATAATATTTATCTTTTCTCTCTGACATACTTTATAGCTTGTCACATCAATAACTTTATATAACATCACTGACACTCCATTCATTATCCGTCACTTCAACACTTGTCCCAAGGAGTAGACTTTAACCCTGGACATGTGGCACAGACTCCATATGCAGCCAGGATTTGTCATGCGGACCAGACTTCATATGCAGCCATAATTTTTCATGTGGCCCTGACTTCATATACGGCCTAGAGCCATATGCGGCCTCGACTTGCCATACAGCCTTGCATATTTTGATTGAATGTTTCTTGTTCTTCGTGACCCAATGTATAATTGGTAATTGGACTCGAATATTGTATTCATGCTGATACCACGATTGCCTGATAATTGTCCATAATTTAATGTGTGCCGAGGTACGACACATCGTGTCACGTGTTAAGTATTATATTTAGGTTGTGTATCGAGAATGCCTCCAAATTCCTGAACGTATGATATTATAAATATATATTATTTTTCCATCACGAGCATAATAAGCAAGTCAACTACCAAAATATGGCTAGGATATTTATTGACTGAATATTGCGTACACGCTCGGTGAATCCAGATTTGACTTCCATGGATTCGTATCTAGCGTGCCCGTACTTTGTATGATATCTTAAGAGAAATTCTCATATGACCACGCCTTGAGATTTTAAACACAACATAGGGCTAATTAGGTAATTAAAGTGGTAGAAACAATGGAGGAAACGGTATCTTGAGATCATGCCAACGAACCTTTCCATAGAGATTCATTTTAAGTGCACCGTGGGCTGGCCATAACAGATATTGTATATCATCTGCCTTAGTGGAGTGTAGTATCTGACTAGTTATTATGCCGAGCCACTATTTCACTTTAGAAATACTAGAACTGCTAATACCATATTTTTAGCGCATGGCCCTACGGGAACTGGTGCATCTCGTGAATACCTGTTTTATTTATTTGGCTCGGTTAGCTCGTGTTCGGCACTGGCATGATGTGAGGATTCCTATTTTGCATTATTTCAGATAATCTCAGGCTCTACAAAATAGCAAGCACTATAAATGATTGGTCGATATAGGAAATAGACTTGGTTGTGATTGTATTATTTGGTTAGTAGCCTAGGAAAATGGACTATCATAGTGTGATGGTTCAACCATTGTCCTTGTTTAGTTGTAGAGTTGGCCCTTTGTGCTAGGTTATGACATAGACCTAAGTTACGACACTGAACCTATGCATTATTATATATTTTCCATGGGTTTTTGTTTCTCTATTTCGTACTTCCTTTGTGGTACTTGCTATTTGGGGTCTAACTCCACTGGTTTTGCATGGCCAAGTTTTGAGCCAGCACCCGAGGATCCAACGTACCTTCCCCCTACTCATGGTGCATACCAGGAACATGGTCGCAGGGGATAGCGAGTGGGTTTTATTCTCCCCTACTCATCATTGAACATTTACTTCTTTTCGCGTTTAGCCACCGACACCTGTTAGCCGGCGCGTCTGGACATTCATTTTCTTACATGATTATATTAAATTAGACTGTAGCTGATCACTGTCATATACTTTTGTTACTCTTTCAGCTCATTATTTTGTATAACTGGTCTCCAGAAGATTTTAAGAAAGCGTTTGGGATGCCTTATTGCGTTATCACATATGCTCTATGTTTACTGTTTCTTGTTTGAATGATTGAGACATAGAAGTTCTTGACCATAAGAGACTTGATTATAGCATGTACCCCCTTGTCTTATACAACCATGATCGTCGTACGACATATAGCACCTTGTACGGGGTAGCTGGCAATGTCCGTCTCCGTATTCCAGTACTGGGCATGACACCTGATGTGTGGGTCCTCTATCGTCCCCCAGTCCTGTCTACGATTCTCTGGGAGATATACGTATGCCTCCTTTCTGCTCTTAAAATAGCATCAAAAGTCTAGAACTCATGTTGTTCTACTTCCAATACAATCTCCAGGTGAAGTCCCTGCTGGAACCTTCTTACTCGATCTAATTCGGTTGCCACCAAGGTGGGAGCAAACAAACTAAGTTTGCAAAACTCTATTGTATAGCCGTCGTCAGTCCTGTCCATCTGCTTCAAGTTGTTAAACCTTTGCTACAAGTCATAACGCGATACTGCGTCAAAATATTCGGTCTAAAATCTTTCACTAAAGACAACCTAAGGGATGGGTACTGTTAGTGAAATCATCTATGTTGTCCACCAGTCTCGGGCCAAATCTAGCAATTACAGTCGTACTACTGACACTTTCTCTCTAGCCGGTACTCCAGCTGCCTCTAGGATATCTTCTGTGTCTTGAAGCCACGCATCCTTTGCAATCACGTCCTCGGTGCCACAGAAATACGAGGGTTGAGGCACTTAAAGTTGCTTGCTGAGTTGTGGGCACATTGTTTGCCTCTTTCCAAGGCCTCTTGTACTAACTGAGTGAGTATGTTCTCTCGAAGTCCTTGAGATGCCAATAATTCTCGAAGGATACCAATCAATACACCAGTGCCCCCTCATGCCTTAGGTATTGGTTGCATGGGAGGCACTTGTTGGATCTGAGGTTCCTCATTTTGAGCTGTCCTGGACCCGGTACTGGAATGCTGAGGCTGAACCTCAAGGGTTTACTGGGCATCAAGATGCTATCCTGCTACAGGAGGTACTCGGGTGGGATGATCAGAAGAACCAGGAATAATGTCCCTGAAAGAGAAAGGACACATGGATCATCAAAAGGACAGACATTATTGATTGAGAATCAAGGCAGATGTTGAATCAAGATTTCAGGGATATAAATTCGACACTGGAGGAGATCAAGGAGTAACATGATTAAGACATCTAAAACATCTGGTAAACCCTCATACTTCTGAATTTTTAGACTTGCATGAGCCACCACTTAAACCGTATCATATCCCAGAACCAGAATACTGGAGAGCGGAGGCAGACAAAGCCAGCTATGTACACCAGAGTACTCAAAACTCCGAGATACGGTCATGACTATCTAGATATGTGAGGGTTTACTCTATAATCCAATAGTCATCCTGGGTCAAGATTTCTAGGTGTCTCAATCTCAAGCAAATAATAAGTTACAAGATGTATGATTACTAAACATATGATAGTAAGGCATCCCAAACTATACATACACAGATGATCATGAAGTTAGTTACAAAATAAAGAACTAGCAAGAGTACAATATTACATGATCAGCTCTAGCTATAGTCTATAATAAGCTTTATATGTAGACCCGCGGGCTAGAATATCAAGTTCCAAAACAAACACGAGCTAAACACGTGCTCGGTGGCTAAATGCCTCAAAAATATAAGTACAAGATCAAGTGGATGAGGAAGAAGAAACCCACCCATGTCCTTGGGTGCTCCTAGTGTTCACCATCTTGAGGTGGGAAGTACGGGAGATCCTGTGGTTCTGCTCCAAAATTTGGCCATACAAAACCAGTGGGTCAGATCCCAAAACAACAAGTACCACAAGGGAGCCAACTTAGGAACTAAAACTAGCATGCAAACAAATCAGTAAAAAATAACACAAGAAACAGATAAATAAATGCAGTAGGAAAAATAACAGTCAAATAGTTCTTGAGTAGTTAAACAAGGATATCTAAAAATTAGTACTTAGGTTACAATTTCTAGAACAGTTGTTAAATAAATCAGGACAGGACTAGACAAGACTAAAAATTAAACAATCACGGCCAATCATTCTCTACGGCTTGCTATCATTAGCTAACTAAGGTATTACAGTCCTAATTACTAACATATACAGTTTGAGATTCCATACAGCTACATGTCCTGCAGACTATTCGGGTTATCTAGGCGTAAAGATACATAGAATAGATTATATCTGGTATAGTAATTTGCAGGTAAATGCAATACTAGACGCCGTGCAGGAAGTGTGCCCCTCACAAAGAGAGCTACAAATCCATCAGATGTCGCTGGGATACCAGAATTGCATGTAGCCAGGAAATCTCTCTAGATGCTTCTAATACATTGTTCTAATTGTTATCCTGGCAAGTTATTAAGATTTTCTGACTGTGGTACTCATAAATTTGCCTTAAACATGATGTAGGACAAGACATAACAGTATCTTGACAAGTACATTCAGGACAGGAGCAAGCAAATCAACCACAAGAATTTATCTTATCGGTTCAGGCATTTTAGGTCAGAAAATTCTAGCATGTCAGGAGTGCGCATCGTCGAGCTACTATCAGGAATATCGGTACATGTCAGGTTAACTCGATACGACAAGCACTTATCAGGAATATCAATACAAGTCTGGTATCGGGAGTTCAAGATTAACAGTGTCGATATAATCCATGATCAGGGATTTTCCAAGTTCTAGCAGGTTATCATAAATTAGGTTATAAGCAATTAGAGAAAGCTTGCATTCATAAAAATTAAACAACATAGGCTAAACAATGGAAATAGTTAAACCATAAGAGAATAAATCATAAGAAGTTAAGCTACTACAAGTATCATGTGCGCATGGGGTAAGCTTACCGTATGCAAGAGCTGGCGCATAGAAGACTGGGCGCATGCAAGAGCTGGCCGCATGCAAGAGTGTAAAACCTCTCACCGAAAATAGGTATTTTGTGTGTATTCTATATTTATTGTGTTTATTTAGATTATTTTTAAAATTAATTTAAATCTACTTATTGTATGAGGATACTTCACCGTAGTTTGAACATTAATGGCATAGGACGACCCCAAAATCTATATTGCCCTTCGTAGGAAGTAGCCTATACTGGAGACACTACTCGTAACATATTTTTAGTGGTGGCACAAGCAGGTCGAGTTAGCCATTTCGGTTACGTAACTGTATCGAGCGGGCCTATACTTAGGATTAGAGTTTTAGATCTCATCCATATTTGACTATAACTCACCTTCCTCCCAATCCGTCCTATTTGAATAATTGCTTGCATCCTGCTTGATTCATGTACTCTTCCTAATATTTCATTTATCTCTTGTAGAGAGATGAATTTGTGTAACAGATGTGTCGTTATCGGGGGTAACACGTCTCCTGGGATCGATGGCCAATCACCAGGAGAGGCCTCGATGACTCCTCTACTTCCAGGACCGGACGGACATACTGATAATCCGGTTCCACCAGCTCCTCTGGTAGTGCCTAATGGAGATCCCCCAGCTCCAGCAGTACCACAGGACGGCTAGACGCAGATGTTCTAATTCTTCCAGATAATGATGCAGGAACAGAGACAGCAGACTGCTGCACTGGCTGCCGAGCAGAGGCAGCAAGCGGTAGAGAACAGGCAGAAAGCCGCCGAGATAAGGCAGGAATTTCTGGCAGCACTTAAAAGGATGGCTGCACCAGCACCCGCACCAGCCCATGTATTAGCTCTAGTGCCACAAGCGCGTGTTGGTTCAGTTAAGGACTTTGTGCAAATGAACCCCAAGCCATATAAAGGCAATGAGAGTCTAGAGGAGACCACAACTTGGATAACTAGCACCAAGAAGCTTTTGGAGGCATCACAGCTTCCTACGGATTTATGGATGACACGCGTGAGGACTCAGTTAGAAGGGAACGCTCCTCACTGGTGGAAATCGATGGAGCGCCAACGGGGTACACACCAGACTTGGGAGTAATTCTTGGAGTAATTTGAGAAGAAATACTTTTCGGCCACTGTGAAGGATGCATTGTACAATCAGTTCCTCCATCTAGAGCAGGGAAACAAGACGGTCGATGAGTATGACTAAGAGTTTAGCCACCTCAATAGATATGGTGTCGTTCTGATACGTAATAACTTGGAGAAAGCTAAGAGATTTCATGATGGTCTGACTCAAGAGCTTCAATACTATACCAGCTCACAATCCCGGATCTCTTATGCTGAATTATTGATAGAGGCCAGGGTTCAGGAGGCTATCATCAAGGGAAAAAGGAATCGGCAAAAAATTCAGCAAGGACCAACAAAGACGCAACATGGGGGCCTATCAGACGACCAATGGGACATCAGCAGCAACAATAGAGGATGGGACCCTACTAGCTTAGAGAACCTCTGACTTGTTAATTTTGTGGCAAGAAGGGGCATGTGCAAAGAAAGTGCAGGAAGAGACTGGGAACTTACATGATTTGTAGATCAGGACAGCATCAGACTCAGGAGTGTCCGCATCGTGGAGCCATTGTTCTAGTAGGAGTTCAAAAACTAGCAGTACCGGCACCAGGAGCAACCAACCAAGGAGGAGGATTACCTTGTTTACCAGTACCAGAAGGCCAGCAGAGAGGAACACCCTTGGCGTTGCAGGCAGTACAGTTCGAGAGAGCCAGACAGCAGGCATGAGCTAACAGCCAAGGACAAGTATTTTCACTGACTCAGGGAGGAGAAGAGACTGAATGAGAGGCTATTACAGTCATTATTCTAGTCGGATCAGTACCTGGCACTATTTTATTTGATTCTGGGGCCACTCTTTCATTCATATCATCTAGATTTATAACAATGCATAGAATAGCTACTTCACCCTGCATAAGAGTTGGAAGATTCTTACCGGAGGAGGAATAGTGCATGTAACTAGTATCTGTAGGACTTGTTCAGTTATTGTTTGTGGTCGGAAGATGAGAGCTCGACTTTTGGTATTCCCAATGCCAAATTTTGACGTAGTGCTGGGGATGGATTAGCTTAGCCAATATCATGCAGTGTTAGATTACCATAAAGGTTGTGCTATCTTTAAGCCACCAGGCCAGCCAGAGTTTGAGTTCATGAGAGGAACTACGGGGAAGGGAGTAGACCAGTATGGTGGAGCTTGTATGGCGATGGAAGTTGTGCCGCCATCGATTATTGAGGAGTTTATAGATGTTTTTCCAAACGAGTTGTCAGGTCTGTCACCAGACAGAGAAGTCGAGTCCACTATTGAGTTAGTGCCCAGCGTCGATATCTTCTAATGTGTATCGGCTGGCAAAGAAGGAGTTAGATGAGCTTAAGGTGCAGTTGCAAGAGTTGCAGGACAAGGGTTTCATTAGGCCAAATGCATCACCTTGGGGAGCCATAGTGTTGTTCGTGCCAAAGAAAGATGGAACAAACCGCATATGCATCGACTATAGAGCTCTTAATGTAGTGACCATCAAGAATAAGTACCCTCTGTTATGGATTGACAACTTATTCGACCGACTAACAAGAGCACATATGTTTTCTAAGATTGATCTGAGATCAGGATACCATCAGGTGAATATGAGGCATGAGGATATTCAGAAGACGGCTTTCAGGACTCGCTATGGTCACTACGAGTTCTTAGTAATGCCCTTTGGATTGACAAATGTGCCAGCTGTATTCATAAACTTAATGAACCGAGTATTTCATTATTACTTGGACCAGTTTATGGTCGTATTTATCGACGATATCTTGGTATACTCGAAGAGCAATGAGGAGCACGGGAAATATTTGAGGAAGGTGCTAGAAACATTGAGACATCAGAAATTATATACTAAGTTGAGCAAGTGCGAGTTTCTCCTAGATCATGTCTCTTTTCTTAGGAATATTATCTCGGAAGAAATTATATCAATGGATCCAGCTAAGATATCAGCAGTAGAGATATGGCCGACCCCAACCGACGTCTCAAAGGTGTAGAGTTTTCTAGGACTTGCCGACTTGTCGGATATTACCGGAGGTTTATGGAGAATTTTGCGAGGATTGCAGAGCCTATGACAAGGTTGACCCGCAAGGGCCAGAAGTTTATTTGGACAGAGGAGTATCAGATGGTATTTGATGAGTTGAAGAAGCGCCTGACTATATCACCGATCTTGACCATACCTATTGGACCGGAAGGATTTGTTATTTATATAATGCTTCCGGAAAGGGATTAGGTTGTGTATTAATACATCATGGGAAGATGGTAGCCTATGGTTCTCGGTAGTTGAGGATCTATGAGAAGAACTACCCCATTCATGACTTGGAGCTTGCAGCAATAATCTTTGCTCTGAAGCTTTAGAGGCACTATTTATATGGAAAGACTGTGGAGATCTATACAGATCATAAGAGTTTAAAGTATGTCTATACTCAGAAGGATCTAAATCAGAGACAGAGATGATGGCTCGAGTTGATGGCAGATTTTGACATTGAGCTGCAGTACCATCCAGGCAAGGCTAATGCAGTAGTGGATGCATTGAGTAGGAAACCGATATCGTACTTTTTAACAACACAGAAAGAATTATTATATGATTTGGAGCAGCTGGGCATAGAGGTGGTTATGCCAGGAGAAGTCGCAAAGTTGATGAACCTTCAAGTACAATCATCATTGGTGGATTGTATCAAGGCAGTTATGTCGACTGATACGAGATTTTAGAGGCTTAGACAGAGGACTAAGGCTGGGTTGCAGACTGGACTGAGGATACATGAAGATGGGAGTTTGAGGTATGGGGATCGCCTCTATATTCCTAATGGAGAGCTTCAGCAGGAGCTAATGTCGGAGGCTCACAGTTCAGCATACTCTATTCATCCGGGAGGAACAAAGATGTACAGAGACTTGAGACAGGATTACTGGTGGCACGAGATGAAGCGAGAGATAGCACATTTTATGGCAAAGTGCTTAGTGTGTCAACAAGTTAAGACTGAACATCAGAGATCATCAGGACTACTCCAACCACTTTCGATTCTGGAGTAGAAATGGGAGCACATCACCATGGACTTTGTTATGAGTTTTTTGAGGAGTCCAGCTGACCGAGATATAGTTTGGGTGATTATGGATAGACTGACTAAGGTGGCATACTTCTTACCCTTTAGAGTTGGGCTATCTACAAAAGTTTTGACAGAGATGTACATGAAGGAGATTGTACGTCTACATAGAGTACCAATCAGCATAGTTTTCGACAGAGATTTAAGGTCCATGTCACACTTTTGGAGGAGTATGCAGGAGAGCCTAAGAACTAGATTAAAGTTTAGCACTTCTTATCACCCGCAGACAGATGGACAATCAGAGCGCACTATTCAGACATTGGAGGACATGTTGAGAGCATGCATGCTTGAATTTGGAGGATCTTGGGAGGATCACTTACATTTAGTGGAGTTCTCTTACAATAATAGCTACCAAGCATGCATTCAAATGGCTCCTTTTGAAGCATTATACGGAAGAAAGTGTCAATGGCCAGTATGTTGGAGTGATGTGGGCGAGAGACAGATACTTGGACCAGAGTTGGTGACTCACACAGAAGAGAAGGTCAAGAAGATTCAAGGTCACCTTTGAGCAGCACATGATCGATAGAAATAGTGGACAGATACTCACCGTCGACCCCTAGAGTTCAAGTCGGGAGATCATGTGTGCTTAAGGATCTCCCCTACTAGAGGCACCATCAAATTTGGAGGTAGAGGGAAGCTTAGTCCGAGGTACATAGGACTGTTTGATGTATTGGAATGAGTTAGAGAGGTTGCTTACAGACTAGCATTACCGTAGACCTTAGAGGGTATCCACGATGTGTTCCATATCTCACAATTGAGAAGGTATGTGGCGGATCCTAGCCATGTATTGGATCATTCATAGATCACTGTAGGACCGAGTTTGTCTTATGAGGAGCAGCCGGTTGAGATTCTCGACCGCATAGAGAAGGTGCTAAAGGGAAAGACCATTCGACTAGTCTGCGTTGCTTGGAAGCATCATTCACCCGGTGAATCGACTTGGTAGTGGGATGATTCGATCTTAGAGCGTTTTCCTCACTTACACGGGTCTTCAGGTATGGACTTTACATACCGCATTATTATTTTTCTAGATCATACCATATTCTTAATTTCGATGACAAAATTTTCTAAGATGGGTAGGTTGTAAAACTCCTCACCTAAAAATATGTATTTTGTGTGTATTCTATATTTATTGTATTTATTTAGATTATTTTTAAAATTAATTTAAATCTAATTATTGTATTAGGATACTTTACCGTAGTTTGAACATTAATGACATAGGACGACCCCAAAATCTATATCGTCCTTCGTAGGAAGTAGCTGTAAGTACCCTAATTTTTTAGAATTTAATATTTTTGGTATTCTGATTTTTTTGTGACTAAGAGAAATTTTTATTTATTTTTAGCTAATTATAATATATAATATTCATAGATTTATAATAATGTGTATTAATTATTAATATTATACAAAAAAAATATTTTTGGGTGTACAACTATTAATAGTATATTATATAATTTTTTTGGAATTTATTGAGGTCCAAAACTATTTTTAAATGGCCATACACCTATATATATACAAAAAAACAAAAAAACAAAAATAAAAATTTAAACCCAAACCCATTAACCTTAACCCTACCCAAACCCAAAACCCAAAACTTAAACTAACTGAAACCCCCCTTTCCCCACGTACAGAAGCTTTCTCCTCCACCCCCCCCCCCCCCCCCTCGCAGCCACGTCGCCGCGCCCACAGCAGCCGACCGCCGCCGTCCCCCCCCCCCTCGCGTGCACAGTAGCAGTTGTGCCCCTCCTTCGTGCACAGCCTCCGCCCTCCTCGCTCGTCCAATTTGCGTCTTGTCTTCGCTGGTACTTTCATAACCTAATCCTCTAGGATTTTCTTCAAGTGGAACAAATTTAGGCATCCCAGATTGATCGAAAAATCGACCGAAAGTTGGCCGAAAAACTGTTCGAAAATAGTTCAAAATTTTAGTCCAAGTACCCATGTTCATGTCCAATTTGCCACCAACTCGTTAATTATTTTTAAAATATAATTGAAGGGACTTCTTTACAATATAACCAATATTTTTACTGTTCTTTTAGTTTTTATTAGTTTGCTTTAATGGTAAAATTATTCTTGTTCCAAAACGACCAAAAACTTGTTTCTAAAACACCCAATTTCTCGTGATACGGGGTACGTCCCACCAAATGAGATGACTTCGTCGTGTGTGAGTTGCACCGAATGGCGGGTATCATTAACGCGGATGTATGGACTTTCGCGAAACTTAATTTGGATGTGCGTGCACACCAGAATCAACGCATATCCGCCGAAAAATACCGTATCGGCATGTTCTGACACTCGCCGTAACTTCGTGTGTGCTTGTCGTTTCGCAACGAAGCTTACGCCATCGAATTCGCAGCGTTACGCTGGTCCTATGACCCAAGTTTGGTTCGATTCTTAGAACGTTGACAAAATATCGTTTCGTGGGCCCCACGGTTCCACATAACTAGCGATTTTGTGATCGGCTCATCGGGATTCAGTTTTAGACGTTCAGTTGGGTTCGTATCATCGTTCTGGACTCGTAGACACTGAGTGGGACGAAATTGGAGAACTTTGTCTTCGACACATTTTACGGTGCGAAGTGGGCCACATGTGGACCCGACTTTGACCCAAAAATATTAATTTTGCCCCTGTGTCCAAATTGGACTTATGGGTAGTCAATCCTAGCTATTTCTAGTATTCTGAGAACAATGATGATGTTTGTTTCAGCATCCGGAGGTGTATGTGCAGATTCCACTTTCCCAGGAGCAGTTGACGGAGTTCAGAACCCAGGCAAGTGTACCTTGTCACGATGTATTACAGTTTCTTGCCTTTATTATATTATTTAGTTATTATAGTTATTTTATATGGTTGATGTGTGTGTTTACCCTAGGATCGTGAGACGTTGCTTAGCGTTCGAACAAGTTTCGGGTGTCGACACCGTACGCGAAGTCGTGTAACGTCACTTAGAGAGTTGATTCCACAATCCTATTTTTATGTGCTTGCTTTACCAAGTACGCCATACCCTAGGACACTTGACACTATTTCATGTGACAGAATATTTCTTGAGTTATTCATGGTGATTCTGTATAGGCTTACAGGATTCGTGATATGAGACTTGCATATTATATGGATATTATTATGATTCGTTGCACTAGCTAGAGGTCATGATCTTGCGTGTTATGGACATGAGACATGAGGTTACATTGGGTGGGGAGAGTTTCACCATACTACAGGCTGATTATATTTATATATATACTACATTACTGGTGGTGACTCAGACTATGTCTTTGGCACAATTACTGGCCTTTCGAGATATTACATGCTGCTATGGGTTTCCCCGACACAGAGCCTATAGTGGTTTCAGCCTGAGTACGAGTGATGCTCTCACGTGATATCACATAAATGGTTACAGTAGTTTACCCTTGAGTATGTGGCATTATACTATTTTATTTTTGGTATGTTGTTTCTTGTACCTTGTTACGTTCCTCTGAGGACCTAGTCCCCTGCCAGTTTTTGCAGCATAGACGGTTATGGAGCCTTTGGAGTTGCTGATGGAGTTGCTTGTCTTGCAGGCATCGGTACCAGCTACTTATATCATTTCTACCGGAGTTTAGTTATTTATTCATATTATTTATTCATCTGCTGATGTAGCCTAGTTTTATAGACTCATATTTCTTTCTCGAGTCTATTCGAGTTTGTGTGTTACTGGGCGGCCGACTTTAGCACATGTAGCTCATTCTTATGTATTCTGTTCATTGTGGATTGAGGCATAGATATTTATATTTACTTGATTATTTAGATAGTGACCATTATAATACAACTTATATGTATTCGAGTCGGACCAGAGTCTGGCCGAATGCGTAGCTGGCATATTATGTATTCTTAGTCCTACGTATTTTGGGACTGGGGCATAAAATATCTTTATGGTGGCCCAGTAGGTCCTGATTAAATCGTTTCGGTTACTTTCCGGTACCGAGCGAGCCTATAATCAGGATTAACAGTATTAGTATCTCAATCCACAACTGATTTGAAAATTCTTTAGCAATTGATTATCGCCCTTGGACTTCATAATTGTACTCGTTTATTCCCTCGACATCTTTATTGTTGTTTATCATCTCTTCCTATTTCAGAGAGATGGACATTCGTGCGCGGTGTATCCTCTAGAAGCAGATCCTTGTCAAGTTGGAAGAAGACATGCTGGACATAAAGTTTTGAGAAGATGGTTACCCTTAGTAGGAAGATAGATAGGTTATTCCTATATGCTAGAGCTAGTGTAGCTTGTTAGCATGAGAATTGAATATAGTATTAAGTTTAAGGATTAGTTGTATTACCCCCTCGACTGCATCCCTATCCTTCCTATCAAATTCTTATCTTGTGTTGCATATATGGCCTTGTGCTTTTGCAACAACAATTTTCTAATTATAACAATGAGTAGATCCTTTCTCTTTCCCTAGTTGTGCCTTAAATACAAAATCAACCCCTTAGTTGGTACCACTACTTGTGTTAATATCCATATCACCATAGGTATCAGTTTTTTCTACTATAATCCCCTTGATCTAGTCACCATGACTCGATTCCCCAAATACCTGCCTAATCGTGCCTTATTCAACCATGTAGACTTATCAGAAATTCTTCTTGTCGTGGCCTGAATTTTTGGTCTCTTCGTCATCAATGCCAATCAATGATCGAAGTCTCTCTACCACCTTGCCTTAGTTAGATCTGACTCAGTCATTTCTTCTGCCTTGTAGAAGCTTGACCTATCCAAGAGCAGTAATGGATGGAAAGTAATTTCTCTTATAAAGTTGTTGATCAATAGCACCCTGATAGTTTCTAGGTTCCTTTAGAAAATCCTTGATTACGTCCAGTAAATCCTAGAATTCTTGTATCTTTATTTAGAAAATAGGCCCTTCCAGAAATCTTGTTCGCATGACCATAACCTTAGTTTTGGATACCAACTTAATTTTTATAAGTTGTGTAGATCGTAGCCCCTGGTTTTAATGTAGGGTATTTCTAAAAATTCAGGGTAAATTTAAATTTATTTTGGTGTTAATTAGGTCAATCTCAAACGGATTAAATTACCTATTTAATTTTTGTAACCTTGATACCCTTTGTTGTGGCTCAGATATTGGGAGCACAACACTAGAAGCACAATACTATCCTTTCCTTTTTAACAACTTTCCCCTTATGACCTAGACTAGTCACTCTACACCTATGACATGACTATTACTCACAAACTGGCCTTCCCATATTTTTTTCTAGTAGCACAACATTCGCGACGCAATTGTACACACAAATGACACATAGATATCCTTTTTTCGTTGTGGAGTATTTTAATACTCAATACTGACTCAATTCTTCCAATAACCTTGACATTCATGAGCCTAACTGGAACCTACTCACTGATGACACAATTGTTACTTCCAAATATACATACCCATGCTCCATATAGACCCCCCAACATTCGTGGCATATCTCCTTCTAAACCCTATATCCAACTCCGTTGTAATTGAATTAAATTATACATAGGCAACCCAAATATCCCAACCACTGATATACTCGTATCCCATTCATGCCAACCTACGTCCATGACACTTGTGTTGCATTAAATTGAACCCCTTGTACTCTTTATAAAATATAAAATACCTTGATGAGTTATATCATCTTTTGACGCTTATTGTTGAACCATTCATCAGCATCCATGATATGCAATGAACAACTTCTCGGTACCATCTCACCCTAGTTGTATTTGGCTATGGTAATTCCTATTGTCTTATAGACTCATGACCTAATTATAAGCAAAGAGAACTGGTAAAACTTTCTTTATAGAGTTATTGACTCATTAACGCCATGGTAGTACATAGATTTTCTTTAATAGGCTGTGACAACGGTCACAAAATCCTTACCATCTCGAATCCCTCCTTGTAACCTCCGTATCCTGAAATTCTAGCTTAAATATTATTTTTAGGTTAATTTAGGGCTAGTAGGATTTTTCCATAATTTTTAGTTAATTAAAAACTAGTAACACTAAATTTTTAGGACTTTCAAGAATTTATTTTAGGTTAAAAATTAATTAAAAATATTCCAAACTTTTACTTTAGGTTCTAAATAATAAAATATATTTTCTAGAATTTTTTGGGAATTTTTTGACTATTTTAGCATTTATTTTGAGTTAATTAAGGAAAAGTGAATAAAAATTAATTTCTGAAAAAAAAACCCAAAAAGTAATTATTCTGCCTAGTCAGCCAACGGGGGCCCACCTGTCAGCCTCCTGCAGCGAACTGGGCCGGGCCCGCTTGTTAGTGACCGCGGGTTGGGTGTGGGTGAAGCCGAGCCGACCTCGAACCGAGCCGAGTCAGAGTTCGACTCGGACTCAGCTGAGCCGAGCCGCGTCAATGCCTGACCGTTCGATCTGAGCGAGCAATGTCAGATGGCTGCCACGTGGCGCTCTCCGAACCGCGGCTGCTCTCTCTCTCCTCTATATATATAATAGTTTAAGTTATTAATTTCTAGGGTTTTCCTTGAGCCTAATTTTGGAGAATTGCCATCTAGGGTTCCTTCATCTTCCAGAAGCCATTGTGCATAGCTTCGGACTCCAAACGAGACCTAGTTTCTTGAGTTAGAACAATATTAAGGTTAGATTTTTGATTATATAAAAAAATTTACGAAATTATGAGTATTAAATTCTGGAAAATTCGTAGAACACAGCATGTCCGAAAATAGATGTGCCTCAATGTTTTCTCGATTCCGGGAGAACCAGGAATCAGAATCATGAACCGTTTAAAGTTTTGGAAAGCTAATGTCGATATAATTGACATATGTTTTTCCCAGAATTTAATTCGAAATATTTATATACTGTTAATTCTGTAGAACTTCTAGGTTAGAAATTAACCATCGGTGCACGATACGAAATTTGTATGTGCCATAATTTCCAAACGAATTTGAATTCAGACGAGCCATAAATTTTAGAATATTTTTTATGATAAAATCTAAAGAAAAACATGCGCGAAAGTCGAGTTTGTGTTGGTTGACTTTTCAGTCAACAGATCGCCTCGATTTGCGTGCCATGAGTCTCGAGTCGATAAAATTTTAGGTTCTTTTGGGAAAATTTAGGAATTAACCTAAAAATCAGAATAATAAGATTAAAATAGGATTTTAGAGTTATTATTCTATAATTAAATAAATTAAAATTAATTATCTTTTGACATGGTAAATTTGTATTACATAGGCTATTTGGACTGTGACTTGACTCTGATTCATACCAGCAAAGGACCACAGGCGAGTATATTCTCTGATAGTTTATTATTTATGATATCCTCTATGTTCATTGTATCTAGTATAAATATTCATATTTTTTGACACGATGGTTACACGGATTGGTATATCTGGATCTCGTCATGAGATGTTATTCCTTGTATATGGTGTATCGTGTACAAGACTTGTTTCATTGTTTATCTTGTGCATGTATAGACACTGATTCTCGGGGAGACTTGCTACCTTCCTAGAGAATCCCGTGCCATAGCGTACCATGGTTGGATCTACTATATCAGTCGGGGTGGAAAGTATTTTAGTGTAGATATGTGATCATACCCTTCATATACAAGTCTTGTTCTCATGTTAGTGTTGGTCATACACCGCACGTATGACTAGCCAGGCCCGTACTCGTGTACAAGTTCCCAAGCCGGTCATATGTTAAATCTAGTACTCACACACTTAGTCATAGTATTCTTCTTTATTGACATATTGTTCCTTCCCGCATTTATTTACAATATTTCCAGTATTTCCTTTATTGTATATCTCTCGTACATGTATATGCATCTTATATATTTCCATCTATTTACTGCTACATAGTTTATATCATTGATGTAGAACTGCTGTTAGAGATGTACTTTGCTCCATCCTGACTGGAAATATTTTTTCAGACTACGCCTTAGAGGACGGGTGTCCGACATTTTATGGACCACAGGAAGAGTAGCTGCTGACTTGGACCTTGTAGCCAGGTGTGATTCCGGGAGGTCTAGCCGGGATCAATAGTTATTTAGTTAGTTTCTATTAGCAGTTTATGGTACCGGATTTGTCTCCGGCATACTTTGTTGAGACTTGGATATTATTGTTGAGTTAGATTATTCTATTTAGACTTGTGTTGCAATTTGGTTTATTTATTTCTTTAATATCTTATCGTGCTTTAGCTATGTGATTGAGTATTGTTCATATGATATTGTGCTATCTGTGACTCCTTATGGAGTTGAATGCTCATGTGAGAATGATTAGATAGCTTATATCAATAATTTTTGCTAGAATGTAGTTAGTAATACACCCTGACAGGGACTACAATACCATGACAAAACATACCATAAACCATACATATATTTTTCTAGATTGCATGTTGTATGACTGTAGGTAGAATTTTTCCTAAGACTCTGATTGTTGGGGGTTTGACTGTAGTGAAGAGTAGTGAAGAGGTTATAACTTAACAAAGAGATACAAGGTGCCTTAAATTTCGAGGATAAACATTAATGAAGAGTTAAGAACTTAATATGGCAGAATTGATAATTTGTTAAAATCATAGATTTTATGAAGATTAGGATATGATTGAAACTGTCATTAAAATATGAGGAATTTAATAAGATTATCATTGTATTTATTTGACTGCAAGATATAAATTTAAGATGTAAATTGAATGCGGTATTTGAAGATTTTATAAGTACTACATTGATGAGTATTGTGTGGAAAAAGAATAGAGGAGTAAATCATTAATAGATTAGTGTTTGAATTCAAATTTTGGGATGAGACCTTAGATTTTATAAATATACACCGATTGGATTTAAATTAGAGGATTGGATATTAATTTTTTGAGTATTTAATTATTAACTTAAAATTTCGAAGGAGATTGTAAAAATTTGATTTTTATTTTGAGAATTTTCAGGAATATGATATTTTAAAAAAATTATGAAATAACAATGTGGATTTACTTCATGATTATTTGGTGTGATGAATTTAATTTTGATGGTAATAAATAAATAAAGTAATTGAGGATTTTAAATTTTGAGGACGAATTTTTTTTTAGGTGGGTAGACTTGTAACCTCTGTATCCTGAAATTCTAGCTTAAGTATTATTTTTAGGTTAATTTGGGGATAGTGGGATTTTTCCATAATTTTTAGTTAATTAAAAACTAGTAACACTAATTTTCTAGGACTTTTAAGAATTTATTTTAGGTTAAAACTTAATTAAAAATATCCCAAACTTTTATTTTAGGTTCTAAATAATAAAATATATTTTCTAGAATTTTTTGGGAATTTTTTGATTATTTTTAGCATTTATTTTGAGTTAATTAAGGAAAACTGAATAAAAACTAATTTCTGAAAAAAAATCCAAAAAGTAATTATTTCTGCCCAGTCAGCCAACGGGGGCCCACTTGTCAGCCTCCTGCAGTGAATTGGGCCGGGCCCGCTTGTCAGTGACCGCGGGTTGGGTGTGGGTGAAGCCGAGCCGACCTCGAGCCGAGCCGAGTCAGAGTTCGACTCGGACTCAGCTAAGTCGAGCCACGTCAATGCCTGACCGTTCGATCTGAGCGGGCAGCATCGGATGGCTGCCACATAGCTCTCTCCGAGCCGCGGCTTCTCTCTCTCTCTCTCCTCTATATATATAATAGTTTAAGTTATTAATTTCTAGGGTTTTCCTTGAGCCTAATTTTGGAGAATTGCCATCTAGGGTTCCTTCATCTTCCAGAAGCCACTGCGCATAGCTTCGGACTCCAAATGAGGCCTAGTTTCTTGCATTAGAACGATATTGAGGTTAGCTTTCTGATTATATAAATTGTTTTACGAAATTATGAGTATTAAATTCTGGAAAATTTGTAGAACACAGAATGTCCAAAAATAGATGCGTCTCAATGTTTTTACGATTCCGGGAGAACCAGGAATCAGAATCATGAACTGTTTGATGTTTCGGAAAGCTAATATCGAGATAATTGACATATATTTTTCCCAGAATTTAATTCGAAATATTTATATACTGTTAATTCTGTAGAACTTCTAGGTTAGAATTTAACCATCGGTGCACGATACGAAATTTGTATGTGCCATAATTTTCAAACGAATTTGAATTCGGACGAGCCGTAAATTTCAGAATATTTTTAATGATAAAATCTACAAAAAATCATGCACGAAAGTCGAGTTTGTGCCAGTTGACTTTTTAGTCAACAGATCGCCTCGATTTGCGTGCCATGAGTCTCGAGTCGATAAAATTTTATGTTCTTTTGGGCAAATTTAGGAATTAACCTAAAAATCTGAATAATAAGATTAAAATAAGATTTCATAGTTATTATTCCATAATTAAATAAATTTAAATAAATTATCTTTTGATATGGTAAATTTGTAATACATAGGCTATTTGGACTGTGACTTGACTCTGATTCATACCAGCAAAGGACCACAGGCGAGTACATTCTCTGATAGTTTATTATTTATGATATCCTCTATGTTTATTGTTTCTAGTATAAATATTCATATTTCTTGACACGATGGTTACACGGATTGGTATATCCGGATCTCGTCATGAGATGTTATTCCTTGTATATGATGTATCGTGTACAAGTCTTATTTCTTTGTTTATCTTGTGCATGTACAGACACTGATTCTCGGGGAGACTTGCTACCTTCCTAGAGAATCCTGTGCCATAGCGTACCATAGTTGGATCTACTATACCAGTCGGGGTGGAGAGTATTTTAGTGTAGATATGTGATCATACCCTTCATGTACAAGTCTTGTTCTCATGTTAGTGTTAGTCATACACCGCACGTATGACTAGCCAGGCCAGTACTCGTGTACAAGTTCCCAAGCCAGTCACATGTTAAAGCTAGTACTCACACACTTAGTCATAGTATTCTTCTTCATTGACATATTGTTCCTTCCCGTATTTATTTACAATATTTTCAGTAATTCCTTTATTGTATATCTCTCGTACATGTATATGCATCTTATATATTTCCATCAATTTACTGCTACATAGTTTATATCATTGATGTAGAACTGCTATTAGAGATGTATTTTGCTCAATCCTGTCTGGAAATATTTTTCCAGACTACGCCTTAGAGGACGGGTGTCCGACATTTTATGGACCACAGGAAGAGTAGCTGCTGACTTGGACCTTGTAGCCAGGTGTGATTCCGGGAGGTCTAGCCGGGATCAATAGTTATTTAGTTAGTTTCTATTAGCAGTTTATGGTACCAAATTTGTCTCCGGCATACTATGTTGAGACTTGGATATTATTGTTGAGTTAGATTATTCTATTTAGACTTGTGTTGTAATTTGGTTTATTTATTTCTTCGATATCTTATCGTGCTTTAGTTATGTGATTGAGTATTGTTTATATGATATTGTGCTATCTGTGACTCCTTATGGAGTTGGATGCTCATGTGATAATGATTAGATAGCATTGTGACCTAGACAACGTTCTACTGCCGATGTTGCGGCGTAGGCTGGACGTACCCACGCACTCGTGCCCCATACTGGGTGCGGGTCGTGACACTCCTTGAAGTTAGACTTTCTAAAAATCCTTAGAAATATGATCGTGACTATAGTTCCTGCGGCCAACTTCATTCTTATAAGTTGGGTAGAGCCTTGATTAAGCGTACCCTTATTCTTAGAATGCGACGTCAAACTAGGACTCCATTTGGTAACTGCGTCCCCATCTTTAGTGCAACCTTCTTAATTAAAATCTTTTCTACTATATTTATTTTTAATTTCGAGGACAAAATTTTTATAAGTTGGGTAGATTGTAAGTACCCTAATTTTTTAGAATTTAATATTTTTGGTATTCTTAATTTTTTATGATTAAGAGAATTATTTATTTATTTTTAGCTAATTATAATATATAATATTCATGGATTTATAATTATGTGTATTTAATTAATTATTAATATTATACAAAAAAAATATTTTTGGGTGTACAACTATTAATAGTATATTGTGTAATTTTTCTGGAATTTATTGAGGTCCAAAACTATTTTTAAATGGCCATATACCTATATATATATAAATAAAATAAAAGAAAAGAAAACAGAAACCCAAACCCATTAACCTTAACCCTACCCAAACCTAAACTAACTTAAACCCCATTTTCCCCACGTACATGAGCTTTCTCCCCCCCCCATCTCCTATATATACTACACAAAACCCTAACCCTAACCAAATCCCACGCCTACACCACCCAAACCATCACCACCGCCGGAGTCGCGCCACCGCCCGTAGCCGCGCCGCCGCTCGCCGCGCCATCGACCCTGACAGCAGTCGACCCCCCCTCCCGCGCACAATAGATTTTGCGGCCCCACCTTCGCGCGCAGCCTTCGCCCTCCTCGCTTGTCCGATTTATGTTCTGTCTTCGCTGGTACGTTCATAACCTAACTCTCTAGGATTTCCTTCAAGTGAAACGAATTTAGGCACCCCGGTTTGATCGAAAATTCGACCAGAAGTTGGCCGAAAAACTGTTCGAAAACAGTTCAGAATTTTAGTCCAAGTACCCATGTTCATGTCCAATTTGCAACCAACTCGTTAATTATTTTCAAAATATAATTGAAGGGATTTCTTCACAATATAACCAAGATTTTTACTGTTCTTTTAGTTTTTATTAGTTTGCTTTAATGGTAAAATTATCCTTGTTTCAAAATGACCAAAAACTAATTTCTAAAATACCTAATTTCTCGCGATACGCGGTGCGTCCCGCCAAACGAGGTGACTTCGTCGTGTGTGAGTTACACCGAAAGGTGCGTATCATCAACGCGGACGTGTGGGCTTTTGCAAAACTTGATTTGGATGTGCGTGCACACCGGAATCAATACGTATCCGTCGAAAAATATTGTATCGGCCTGTTCTGACACTCGTCGTAACTTCGTGTGTGCTTGTTATTTCACAACGAAACTTGAGCCATCGGATTTGCAGCGTTACGCTGGTTCTGTGACCCAAGTTTGGTTCGATTCTGAGAATGTTGACAAAACGTCGTTTCGTGGGCCCCACGGTTCCACATAACGGGCAATTTTGTGATCAGCTCATCGATATTCAGTTCTGGACGTTCCGTTGGTTTCATATCGTCGTTCTAGACTCGTAGACACTAAGTGGGACAAATTTGGAGAACTTTGTCTTCAGTACATTTTACGGTGCGAAGTGTGTCACATGTGGATCCCTTTTTGACCCAAAACTGTTAATTTTGCCCATGTGTTCAAATTGGACTTATGGGTAGTCAATCCTAGATATTTCTAGTATTCTGAGAATAATGGTGATATTTGTTTCAGCATCCTGAGGTGTATGTGCAGATTCCACTTTCCCGGGAGCAGTTGACGGAGTTCAGAACCCAGGCAAGTGTACCTTGCCATGATGTATTATAGTTCCTTGCCTTTATTATATTATTTAGTTATTATAATTATTTTATATAGTTGATGTGTGTGTTTACCCTAGGACCGTGAGACGTTGCTTAGCGTCCGAACAAGATTCGGGTGTCGACGCCGTACGCGGAGTCGTGTAACGTCACTTAGAGAGTTGATTCCACGATCCTATTTTTACGTGCTTGCTTTACCAAGTACGCCATACCCTAGGATACTTGACACTATTTCGTGTGACAGAATCTTTCTTGTGTTATTCATGGTGATTTTGTATAGGCTTACAGGATTCATGATATGAGACTTGCATATTATATAGATATTATTATGACTCGTTGCACTAGCTAGAGGTCATGATCTTGCGTGTTATGGACATGAGGCGTGAGGTTACATTGGGTGGGGAGAGTTTTACCATACTACAGGCTGATTATATTTATATATATACTATATTACTGGTGGTGACTCAAACTATGTCTTTGTCACAATTACTGGCCCTTCGAGATATTACATGTTGCTATGAGTTTCTCCGACACAGAGCCTGTAGTAGTTTCAGCCTGAGTACGAGTGATTCTCTCACGTGCATATCACATAGATGGTTATAGTAGTTTATCCTTGAGTATGTGGCATTATACTATTTTATTTTTGGCATGTTGTTTCTTGTACCTTGTTACGTCCCTCTGAGGACCTGGTCCCCTGCCAGTTTTTGCAGCATAGACGGTTATGGAGCCTTTGGAGTTGCTGATGGAGTTGCTTGTCTTGCAGGCATCGATACGAGCTACTTATATCATTTCTACCAGAGTTATGGTTATTTATTTATATTGTTTATTCATCTGCTGATGTAGCCTAGTTTTATAGACTCATATTTCTTTCGCGAGTCTATTCGAGTTTGTGTGTTACTGGACGGCTGACTTTAGCACATGTAGCTCATTCCTATGTATTCTGTTTATTGTGGATTGAGGCATAGATATTTATATTTACTTGATTATTTAGATAGTGACCATTATAATACAGCTTATACGTATTCGAGTCGGACCAGTGTCTGGTCGAATGCGTAGCTGGCATGTTACGTATTCCTAGTCCTACGTATTTTGGGACTGGGGCGTGACAGTAGCCTATACTGGAGACACTACCCGTAGGATTGTCATGTGACACAAAATTCGATTATTTAGCATTAGTATGGCACTAGTGTAACAACCCAAGTTTTTTGTAGGTAATATTTAGATATTTTTATATAAATAATTTATTTGTGATTATTTTTCAATCAAACATTCTTCATTAAGCAACCCATAATTCCTCTATATCAATTTAGGCCACTTCCCTCTTTTTATAGAAATTATTTGTTTATTTATTTATTTATTTATTATTATCTATTCCTTAGAATTCCAATCAAATATTTGAAATAATATCTATTAGGATTAGTGATTTATCTTAGATTACTACTAACCAAATTATAAAATAATTTAAACTAATCCTACTCCTACCCAAACCCTTGACCGACCCCCCATACCCGCGCGTACATCTTCCCCTCTCCAAACCGGCGACCTCCTCTCCCCCCCCCCTCTCTCTCTCTCTCTCTCTCTCTCTATATATATATATATATATATATATATATATATATATATATATATATATATATATATATATATATATATATATATATATATATATATATATATATATATATATATCCTTCTCATCCAAAACCCTAACTTTCTCACCATATCCGCCACCTTCAACACCAAGGCCGACCCCCTCCCCCCCCCCCCCCCTTCACGTGGACATAACGCCATCTCCTTCATCCAAGAACCCTAGTTTTTCATCCTTCTCTCTCTAGTAAGTCTCCTTCTTCCTCAAACCCTCTCTATGAGTATGAATGCATGAAAAATTATTGTATATATATAAATAAATGATTTTATATGTGTTTGCAAAACCATTGCCATGTTCTTCATTGTAGGGTTTTATTTTAAAGTTTGCATATAAAGATTTGAACCCATGAATGCATGTATGCATCCATAGGTAGAAATCTTGATTAAACCTTGTTATTAATATAGTAATATTATGTTTAAATTATTATTTTTCATATTTTTACTGTTTATTTCAGATTATTAAATTATTATTATTTTTGGAAAAAATTGCATGTACAATGGGAAGGGTGACCTAGTTTTATGTTTTCTCCAAAATCCCGCATCGAGCCATTCTAAAACTTTATAAATAATTAAATTATGATGTTATTAACCTATATTAAATTTAGTTTTAAATTTATTTTTTCAGAAATATTATTTTTGATTTAAATAGTTTTTATGCATAAAAAGTCACATAGTTGACCTAGTTTTCCTATAAATATATTGTAACTTGTTCTTTGGCCATATATGAATGTCTTCCCTATTATTTTTGATTTAAAGCTTATTTTATCATAATTAATTATGATTTTATATTTTTATGCAAAGCATAATAGTAGGGTTATAATGTCAAAATTTTGCCAATACTATTGCTAGAAGACTAGTATGTGTCCAACAGACAAACCAATAAATAGAACTGCTAAAAATGCATGTATAGACTCATTAAATCATTATTTTCTAATATTTTAGAATTATTCTCAGAATTTAACATTTGTATGATTTTTTTTTGAGAACTTACATGTCGGAAAAACTCTATTTAGCACCTATATTAGTATGACTAGTTGCCAACCTTCGTAGAAACCCTTTGTAGAAGGAAAACCATTATTTTGCTTATTTTTATGATTAATTCCAGAATTATTATTTTTATTAATTAATGTCTTTAAAAAGAATTTTTGGTAATGTTTAACGACTAGTATTATTTTGAGGGCTAGTTACTTGCATGTGCAATCAACGTAGAATTAATAACTAGTTAATAACCTAATTTTGACTAGATAGTAAGAGTCTAATTAGTGTAATAATTAATTGGTAGGTGTTCAAGACGTTCATGTGGAGAGCTCCGGACCAGATTTGTTGTACTCGCATTTTGGCTTGGAAGGCAAGTACACATTGCTTGTTTGTATTGTGCAGTTTACATATGCCTAGCTCTTTTTATTTTGTTAGCTGTGTGCACGCGTTTAGAGTAGTAGACTTACCCGTTATGTTGTGAAGATACATGGTATCTACTGACTTGACACTGTTTCAAACACGTTCACTGAGTGAGAGAGAGTGCATGGACTGACGTGTTGACTGGTCATTGATACGTGAGTTCGCGTCTTGTGTTGGTAGTTAGTGTTGGTCTTGTTGTCTATATTATTGACGTCGTTGAATTATGTCTACACCACGTATACGGTTCAGATATATTGGGAGGGGAGAATCTACTAGTGAGCGTGTGTGATTTTTGTTTCTAATGTATATATATATGGTGTAACTCGTGTACCCTCGAGTCCTTTTTGGACGCCTGGTGGGATGACTATTCTTCCATTTTCCCCCCTCATGCGTCATTAGAGATGTCTCGATTGCACATCACATAGATGGTTTAGTTATCCTATTTATTGTTTACTGCTTTACTTTCATGCATGTCAAATTTTTGTGTACTTGTACGTTCCTCTGAGGACCTGTCACCTTTTCCAGATCCAAACGAGCACTTGTACCCGACGGATTAAGGAGTTGAAGATTTTGCAGACGAGGACTTTGAGGTGGAGCCACAGGAGTTTCCTTGAGCATTCATTCATAGACGACAGTTGCTTAGTGTCTTTGGTGTCTTTATCTAGTTAGCTGACACCCGGACTATTTCTTTATTGCTTAGTTGTATTCTTTCAGTATTCTTTTGTACTCATTTTCGTGGATTTTCTCCACTAGATATTCTTTTGTAGTAGATTCTGAGACTTATTTATTTCATTCAGTTTTCTATTCTATGATATCTTGTGGATGAGATTAGATTTTACATGCCTGTGATATTGAGTCTTAGTTATATTTTACAACATACTACGACTGGTTAGGTCCATTAAATTGGTTCCTATACTTGTTCGTACAGTTGACATGTGTACGTATACATGGTCCTACGTATTTTGGGACTGGGGCAAGACAAAGAGCGCAAAGTCCACTCCTCGGGACAAGGTGAGTGACATGCAATAAATGCAAAGTCATTAACGAGACTATTGTGACTGGTCGTGTCAGAGAAGTGACCGATGTGACTGGTCAAAAAAGGAAGTCAGAAGAAAAAAGACAAAAATCATGGAGAGTCATGCCAAGGCGGTGCTGAGTCATGCGTTCGAAGGAAAGATGGACGCATAGCTCCAGTCCGCATGGAAGACTGGGCATATGCTCTATTTGGTCGTATACACACTTGGCCGCATGTAATATTTTGAACTCAGAGAATTTTCATTCGTTCAAGTTCCATGCATTTGGCCAAGGGGCACATGTGCAAATTCAGTAATGCGTCCAACAAAGATGGCCGTATACTGACTTGGAGCGAGAACTCTATGCTTCATGCCAAGCGTGCCGCATAGAACTCCTTCATCCCAGAACAATAAGTTTCAGGCATGGAAATGTTTAAAGTCGAAAAACTTGTTTTCTCCATGAAATTCTTATTTCAAGTCCGAAATGAGAAAAGTAAAGTTCAAAACTGCATGAAATAAAGTGCTCCTCAACATGGAACTACGAGTTTTTGAAAACATCAAGTTTTAAGATATCATAACTAAGTAAACTCATGGAAGCTTCAAACTTGAAACTCAGACCTACCCCAACCAAGGCATAAAAACCAAAAAATAACAAGAAGTAAACATGTAGAAAAATTCATAGGGAACAATATAGAGCAAATAAAATACAAGAAAACTAAATAAATGCAATATAGCAAGTTCTTTCTTATTGGCAAGATGTACTTGCCTAAACCCACTACTAAACTACTACCACTACTGTCACGCCCCGATCTCCCGCAGGCAATCGGCCGTTCCCGCTAGGCGGGAATCACCCTCGTCAGCGCTCCCGCGGAACGATCGCTTAACCCATCCGGGCGTGATGCCGCACGAGCGTGAGCCACGCCCGTGCAAGGCCATGGTTCATTGGCTGGCGGCAAGAGTTCTAAGCCACAGAGTGGCACAAATTGTCCGAGTGCATCGGAGTCATGAACGCATAGGCGATCGGTAACAGGTTCACTGAGTCGACAATATAGCGGAAGCATTGAAAGTAAAGCAAGCTCTTTATTAATATGAAATATGTATTACAGGCGGCGTATAGCCGAGATTATAAGTCGCTCAAGCCTCTCTCTCTGAAACAGTAAAAGCGTGCCAAGTGGCTACAACAGTGGAATGATTGTACAGGCGATGGTCAGGCGACGCTCCAACATTATGTCTTGTATATGTGCTTCAGTCCCGGACGCACCGTTGCTTCGGCTTCAGAGGGAACTCCTGGCCTTAGCACGCACGTTGGAGGCATCCGCACCGAACGAGGTTCTTCCTCACCCTGCATACAAACTGGTGGATTATCACTACATTGAATGCACTGGTGGGGAAGCTACTCGCCCGCTCGACAAATCCAAACACGTAATACAGGTTCCGTGCACAACTATTAAGTTGTCTTTCTAGTTGCCTTAGGATCAGTTTCATGCAAACATTGAATAGCCTAACGTGTCGGGCAGTGCGCCGTGCGATGTTTGAGGGAACACGGCGAGACTTACCAACTTACCATCTCCTTCTCTGTCCAAGGCAAACATTGAGGCAAATATCGTTAATTCAAGCACGGACAAGTATAACATTCAGGAGGCATAGCATATGCAAACATGAGGGTCGTTTTAACATGATCGTTCAGGTGTTCAGTCGACGCGATGCAGTGACTCGCACGCGGATAGCCGCTAAACGAGGATGACTTATCTATATGAACAGGAGTCGCTGGCATAGCCATAAGGACAATAGTCACTGGCGGTAATAGTATGCAGCAATAGTACAAGGGGCGCTACATGCCATTCCGTCCAGCACAATGGACTATACAATACGGTTCAGTCACTGGAGAGAATGTATGCAGCGAATGAACAAGGGGCGCTACATTCCATTCCGTCCAGCACAATGGACTATACAATACGGTTCAGTCACTGGAGAGAATGTATGCAGCGAATGAACAAGGGGCGCTACATGCCATCCCGTCCAGCACAATGGACTGTACAATAACGTGAGTTCCATCCGGATCGGATCGGTCCCAGTGCCCCGGTGACCGTCCGTGGAACTATACCTCGTTTTCGAGTTGTCCGCGACATGCAATCGTTGGGTCTTTCCAATTATCACAAGATACACGAGAACAAGAGTGCACTAGAACAAGAGAACAAGAGTGCACACAAGAACACGAGTACAAGAGATACTTGAATCATGATTCTGTACAGTCAATAACTTGCCTTGATGCATTCCCCTGGTTCGGGGCTGCTTGGTGACCTAACGGTCCAGGATACTTGCAGGGTCAATCACGCACGGAACGACTACTTAGTAGTCTTCCGGAGTTTGGATGAAAACAAGGCAACATTCAAGCAGACAAGCATGCGTTCTAAGGAACATAATCAGCACGTTTGCTCGGGCCCGAAGGTAGTCCGAGAGATGAAACCGTTAAGGGACTTAGCATGCGAGGGTCTGAACATATATAAGCAGTATTTCATTTTCCATGTTCTAGCATAGCAATACAGGTTGGGATTATTCCCTTAGCTAGGTGCATTGGATTTATTAGCATGCAGGGGTGAATCACCTAGCGACTAGCATAAATATTCCAGATTTTATGTGTGCTGGCTAAGCAAGACAAGTTCACCGTAGCCACCCACCTTAGCGATAATTCGCCTCGGTAGAGCGATACGACTGAGCGAGCCTCTGAAAGTCCAAGCCGGATTCCTGTAGGGACAAGTCTGGATATCCTTTGCTTCTTGTTCGAGGTAAAGCGGGTCGGGACAGCTGCACGATTGCCGTTTGAGTCGGCAATCCGCTTGAGCGGAACGGGGTGTTACATCCTACCCAACTCAGAAAAAGTCTCGTCCTCGAGACTTACTAAGGACAAGCAGTAATCTAGGGTTGAGACAATCATAGACAAGTTGTTTGTACTTGTTCATTGGATATTCACTTGCACAAGCGTCGAAATCAGCATATCGCTTAGACTGGATCGTGCGCACCTTCGACATGCATTTCTAGTGTGAGCACGTCAACCAGCTTAGTGATAGCGAAGTCTCAGCACTCGAGTTTCACCTTTTCTTAAGTCTTGGATGGTGCACTAGTTCAAGGCGTCCCTCGAATAGATGCATTCAACCAAACTTAGGGTTAGTGAAAATCGGACAAGCTACTAGCGATACTCTCAAGGGTTCGCACAGGTTGGCACAAAGGCCACTCGCAGCATAGAACCAGACAAGCAATCATATCATTCAAAACGCATTTTGAAAGTATTTAGACTTATTGTTGGAACATCCCATCGAGGCATTGAGAGAGAGCATGCACATAACCCACGAACGAGCTTTTGAAATAGAGATATCGAATTGGATTCCAAAGGCGTAGAAGCCAGGCTCTGATACCATTCTGTCATGCCCCGATCTCCCGCAGGCAATCGGCCGTTCCCGCTAGGCGGGAATCACCCTCGCCAGCGCTCTCGCGGAACGATCGCTTAACCCATCCGGGCGTGATGCCGCACGAGCGTGAGCCATGCCCGTGCAAGGCCATGGTTCATTGGCTGGCGGCAAGAGTTCTAAGCCACAGAGTCGCACAGATTGTCTGAGTGCAGCGGAGTCATGAATGCATAGGCGATCGGTAACAGGTTCACTGAGTCGACAATATAGCGGAAGCATTGAAAGTAAAGCAAGCTCTTTATTGATATGAAACATGTATTACAGGCGACGTATAGCCGAGATTATAAGTCGCTCAAGCCTCTCTCTCTGAAACAGTAAAAACGTGCCAAGTGGCTACAACAGTGGAATGATTGTACAGGCGATGGTCAGGCGACGCTCCAACATTATGTCTTGTATATGTGCTTCAGTCCCGGACGTACCGTTGCTTCTGCTTCAGAGGAAACTCCTGGCCTTAGCACGCACGTTGGAGGCATCCGCACCGAACGAGGTTCTCCCGCACCCTGCATACAAACTGGTAGATTATCAGTACATTGAATGCACTGGTGGAGAAGCTACTCGCCCGCTCGACAAATCCAAACACGTAATACAGGTTCCGTGCACAACTATTAAGTTGTCTTTCTAGTTGCCTTAGGATCAGTTTCATGCAAACATTGAATAGCCTAACGTGTCGGGCAGTGCGCCGTGCGATGTTTGAGGGAACACGGCGAGACTTACCAACTTACCATCTCCTTCTCTGTCCAAGGCAAACATTGAGGCAAACATCGTTAATTCAAGCACGGACAAGTATAACATTCAGGAGGCATAGCATATGCAAACATGAGGGTCGTTTTAACATGATCGTTCAGGTGTTCAGTCGATGCGATGCAGTGACTCGCACGCGGATAGCCGCTAAGCGAGGATGACTTATCTATATGAACAGGAGTCGCTGGCATAGCCATAAGGACAATAGTCACTGGCGGTAATGGTATGCAGCAATAGTACAAGGGGCGCTACATGTTATTCCGTCCAGCACAATGGACTATACAATACGGTTCAGTCACTGGAGAGAATGTATACAGCAAATGAACAAGGGGCGCTACATGCCATTCCGTCCAGCACAATGGACTATACAATACGGTTCAGTCACTGGAGATAATGTATGCAGCGAATGAACAAGGGGCGCTACATGCCATCCCATCCAGCACAATGGACTGTACAATAACGTGAGTTCCATCCGGATCGGATCGGTCCCAGTACCCCGATGACCGTCCGTGGAACTATACCTCGTTTCCGAGTTGTCCGCGACATACAATCGTTGGGTCTTTCCAATTATCACAAGATACACGAGAACAAGAGTGCACTAGAACAAGAGAACACGAGTGCACACAAGAACACGAGTACAAGAGATACTTGAATCATGATTCTGTACAGTCAATAACTTGCCTTGATGCATTCCCCTGGTTCGGGGCTGCTTGGTGACCTAACGGTCCAGGATACTTGCAGGGTCAATCACGCACGGAACGACTACTTAGTAGTCTTCCGGAGTTTGGATGAAAATAAGGCAACATTCAAGCAGACAAGCATGCATTCTAAGGAACATAATCAGCACGTTTGCTCGGGCCCGAAGGTAGTCCGAGAGATGAAACCGTTAAGGGACTTAGCATGCGAGGGTCTGAACATATATAAGCAGTATTTCATTTTCCATGTTCTAGCATAGCAATACAGGTTGGGATTATTCCCTTAGCTAGGTGCGTTGGATTTATTAGCATGCAGGGGTGAATCACCTAGCGACTAGCATAAATATTTCAGATTTTATGTGTGCTGGCTAAGCAAGACAAGTTCACCGTAGCCACCCACCTTAGCGATGATTCGCCTCGGTAGAGCGATACGACTGAGCGAGCCTCTGAAAGTCCAAGCCGGATTCCTGTAGGGACAAGTCTGGATATCCTTTGCTTCTTGTTCGAGGCAAAGCGGGTCAGGACAGCTGCACGATTGCCGTTTGAGTCGGCAGTCCGCTTGAGCGGAACGGGGTGTTACAACTACTACCCAAGGCAAGCTCACGGTTGGGGCTAGGGTTCGGCCAAGGAGAGAAGAGGGAGAAGAAAATAAAGAAAGATAAGAAAATAAAGAAGAATAAGGAGGAGAGAGAAATATGAGGCTATATATATATCAAATGGTGACTAGCACTATTCACAATCCTAGAATTTATAGAAAAGCAGCTAAAAAATTTCATAATTACATGGGAAGCAATATACAGCTATAATACACATATACCAGATAAAATACAATAATACTAAAATAGTGAGACGGGTCTCACATGATACATAGGCGATGTTCCAATATTATGTCATGTATATATGCTTCAGCTCTGGACGCAACACTCCAAGGCTCTAGAGCAAGCTCTACGCCTTAGCGAGCACGAGGGGATACTCCGCACCGAACGAGGTTCTTCCGCACCCTGCAAGCAATCTGGTGGGTTATCAGTACATTGAATGCACTAGTAGGGAGGATTCTCACCCGCTCAACAAATCCAAACACGTTATATTAGTTCCGTTTACCATCTATTAAGTTGTCTTTCTAATCTTGCCTTATGATCAGTTTTATGGCATATGATAAAAAGCCTAACTCGTGTTGTAGTGTGTCGTGCGATATAAGAGTAACACGACGAGATTTACCAACTTACCATTCGTTCCTCCCTGTTCAAGATAAAATAAGTTATCCGACATATAATATAAGAAACGAGACAGAAGAGTGCGCGTACAAACATAGTGTTACAGGCGTGTTCTTGACTCAGGTGAACAAGTTACTTAGGTTACTCAGATGTGTTATACTCATATGCTCAAGTATGATACATTAGATTGTTCAGGTGTTCAGATTACCAGTTCGATGCAATGACTCGCACGCGGATTGCCGCTAAGCTAGATGACTTAATATATATGAACATGTCAGTTGTAGTCTCCAAACGGTTATTGGGCGCTAGGCCCCCCGTGCACATTACTTGAGACTACTATGACATGAAACAGTCACTGGCATAGTCATAAAGGACAGTGTAGTCGTAGGGCTACGATGGTGTGCAAGCAAGAAAATTGTACCCTACTGCCCGGAACGGAGACTACCATTAGGGTAGACGGACCAAGCATAGGTAGCGATTACCAAGGCCCCAAATACCTGGGTATTACATTGCCCCTGATGAGCTATATGTACTAGCCAACATCGAGAACACAATACTGTAAACCCCCTCACCCAAAATAGGTATTTTATGTGTATTTTATATTATTATATTTATTATAGATTATTTTAAATATTGAATTTCTTTAGAGTATTCTCTTAGTAATTAAAAAATAAATTTCTTGATATATTTACTTATATAAATATTTATTTAGAATTATTTTTAGGCTATTTTAGATTTTTGGAGATTTTTCTAGAATTTTTAGGTAATTAAAACATAGGGAACGTAAATTTTTAGGACTTGTATGATTTACTATAAGACCATACTTGTATGTTGTTCCTACCAAATATTTGATTTAGTTTAAAATATTTAATTATATTTTTCTATAATTTATTTAGAATTTTAAGAAATTTATTTAGATTTTTAAAATTATTTAGGATTTATTTGGATATATATAGTCTTAATATTAGATAGATGATAATTTAGTGTTAATAGATATTAATAAGATTATATAAATTATTTGTATTATCTTTAATTATATTTAAGATTATAAATTATTGAGATAAATTCAAACTCTATTTTAAATTAATTCAAATCCTGAACCTATTAGTAAAACAACTTCATGCATATCCTATCCTTATTTAAATTCATCATAATCCTATCCAAATTAACCAATCCTAGTCGTATTCAATTAAGTAGTGTCCACCATTATAAATACCTCATCCTTCTTATTTTTCTTCCCCAAATTCTTCTCTTTTTCGTCCAAAAATAGTCAAAATTTGTCATAAATTCAGCCTCATTTTCTACTAGTTATGACGAATTAAAAAGACGAGATCTCCTAGCTCCGGACTCCAAATGCGCTCCAGTTTTTTTTTGTTAGAACTATATCAAGGTTAGTTTTCTGATTATATAAATTATTTTAATAATTTATGAACCTATTTTTCCAAAAAATTCTAAAAGTGTCAGTTGTCCGAAATCAGACTCATTTTGGTGTTTTTGAGATTACGGGAGATCCCGAACTCGGAATTACGAGCCGTTTGAAGTTTCGAAAATCTGACATGATAAACTTTCATAAAATTATTTTTACAGAATTTAATATGTGAATTTAATCAGCTGTAAAATTTGTGAAACGTAGACGTAAATAGGAAACCACTAAAAACTGTCATCTGTGCGCCCTTGTGGCCATAACTCTTTACCCACTTATGATTTTATGAAATTATTGATTCCAGTGTTCATGTAGCATTGAAATATATAGAATTCCACACACAAATCCAGGATATGAGTCGGTTGACTTTTTGGTCAACGGATTGCCTCGATTTGCGTGCCACAGATCACAAATCCTTAAAGTTGACTTTCTTTGGACCAAAATTAGAGCTTAACAATAAAATCAGATTATAATAAGATTAAAATAATATTTTAGGTTATTTTATTCAGAATTAAAATAGATTAAATGAAGGAACCTATTTATCCACTTTTGTAACCTAACTTGTTTAATTTATGTGACGGGTAGATCGGACGACGCCTTGAGTTGGGACTTCATCCTTTTCAGACCAGACAAGATACCTTGCCAAATTGCTTACAGTATTTTGCATGCTTAATTTATTTCTGTATATTCATTGCATTTCTGTATATTTCTTGCAGGTGTAGTTTTCTTTCAGTAATTACTATATATTAGATATGTTGACACACACATGGCACTTAGTATCATGAGAGGACAATCAGTAGGCGTATGGGCCTTAACCACTCGGGTAAACCGTAGTAACTAGCATGCACTATGGTGGTCGTGTCCGATGGTCGCTACCCTCGAGGTATGTCGATTGATGGAGTCACGAGGGTCGCTACCCCCGAGGTATGTCGGCTGATGATGTTCACTGACGTGTGTGTGAGTGTGAGATTTAGATCGAGTAGCCTACCCTTGCCCATACGTTGAAAAGTTGTCCTCATTTGCATTTATATAGATTGTCTTGTACATCGTACTTATTTATTTTCAAACATTATGCATGTTTACTGTATTCAAATTGGCATGCTTCTATGTATCTTGTTACGTCCCTCTGAGGACCTGGTCCCTTTCCAAGTGTACATGTTCATGACTATTCGTAGTAGCACGGATCAGGACTTACTACTTATCTTTTCTGAGAAGGTCATACCTTCTGAGCATCAGTGATTATCTCTAGCGATGGATCGCTTCGCTAATACACTTCTATCATCATCTTATTTATATTGTAGATTTACCCTTCTCTCTCGTTTTAGTATTGATATAGTCATTGGTAGTGAATTTGTCTCCATCCGACTATTAGTTATGGATTATTCAGACTCTTTATTTCAGTTTAGTTATATTCCTTTCTGTAACTGTTGTGTGGATGAGATTAGTATATCTGTGACTTGCGACACTATATTTATACCACATGTGAGTTTATATTTATATTACAGCGTACGTGTGTATCATGGTATCCATATATTGGAGTTTCCATATACATAAGGAGACTACCATTAGGGTAGACGGACCAAGCATAGGTAGCGATTACCAAGGCCCCGAATACCTGGGTATTACATTGCCCCTGATGAGCTATCTGTACTAGCCAACATCGGGAACACAATACCCTATTTATTCCTCCTAGGCCGGCACGATCCCGGTGCTCCGACGATCTTTCGAGGAATCTAATCAATACCTCATGCACGAGTTGTCCGTGACCATGCATGTTATTTACTTATATTTTTCTCATTTCAGTTCATTTAGATCTTTATCAAGTACAAGTTTAAGTCAGGATCAGGTTCACAAACTTATCGACTCTGCGAGCCGTCAGATTCAGTTCGATACTTTCATTCTTGATTATCATTTATTTCAATCTTGAATTATGCGATTTTCGGTACAGAAAACCGCCTTGACGACCTTATGGTCCTGAAGCCTTTCCATGTTTCCATTACTTGGCGCAGAAACTGTCACGCCCCAGTCCCAAAATACGTAGGACTAGGAACACGTAAGCATGCCAGCCGTATGTATATGGCAACTCCAATATATGGATACCATAATACATACGTACGCTGTAATATGAATATAAACTCACATGTGGTATATATAGTGTCATAAATCACAGATATACTAATCTCATCCACAGAACAAGTCACAAAAATAAAATAACTAAACTAGAATAATGAGTCTGAATAATCCAAAATAATAGTCGGGTGGAGACAAATCCACTACTAATGACTATATCAATACTAAAATAAGAGAGAAGAGTAAATCTCCAATATAAATTAAGATGATGATAGAAGTATATCAGCTAAGAAGATCCATCACTAGAGATAATCAATGATGCTCAGAAGGTAAGACCTCCTCGAAAGAGATAAGTAGTAAGTCCTGATCCGTGCTCCTGCGAATAGTCATGAACATATACACCTGGAAAGGGACCAGGTCCTCAGAGGGACGTAACAAGATACATAGAAGCATGCCAATTTGAATACAGCAAACATGCATAATAGGTAAAAAATATATAAGTACGCTGTACAAGACAATCTATATGAAATGCATAATAAGGACAACTTTTTGACGTATGGGCATGGGTAGGCTACTCTATCTAATCTCACAACGAACACACACGTCAGGAACATCATCAGCCGACATATCGCGGGGGTAGCGACCCTCGTGACACCATCAATCGACATACCGCGGGGGTAGCAACCATCGGACACAACTACCATAGTGCTAGTTACTACGGTTAAATCCCATATGCCTACTGATTGCCCTCTCATGATACTAAGTGTCATGTGTGTGTCAACATATCTAATATATAGTAATGACTGAAAGAAACTACAAATGCAATGAATATACAAAAATATAATAAATATATAGAAATATAATAAACATGCAAAGTACTGTAAATAATTTGGTAAGGTATCTTGTCTGGTCTGAAAAGAATGAAGTCCCAACTTAAGGCGTCGTCCGATCTACCCGTCACATAAATTAAACAAGTTAGGTTACAAAAGTGGATGAATAGGTTCCTCCATTTTAATCTATTTTAATTCTGAATAAAATAACCTAAAATAGTATTTTAATCTTATTATAATCTGATTTTATTACTAAACCCTAATTTTGGTCTAAAGAAAATTAACTTTACGGATTTGTGATCCGTGACACGCAAATCGAGGCAATCCGTTGACCAAAAAGTCAACTGACTTAAATCTTAGATTTGTGTGTGGAATCCTATATATTTCAATGCTATATGAATACTGGAATCGATAATTTCATAAAATTACAAGTCGGTAAAGAGTTATGGCCACAAGGTCGCACAGATGATAGTTTTTGGTGGTTTCCTATTTACGTCTACGTTGCACAAATTTTACAGTAGAATAAACTTATATTTTAAATTCTGAAAAAATACTTTTCTGGAAGTTCATCATGTCAGCTTTCCGAAACTTCAAACGGTTCATAATTCCGAGTTCGAGATCTCCCGAAATCTCAAAAATACCAAAATACGTCTGATTTTGGACAACTGACACTTTTAGAATTTTCTGTAAAAATAGGTTCTAAAATTATTAAAATAATTTATATATTCAGAAAACTAACCTTGATATGATTCTAACAAAAAAAACTAGAGTGCGTTTGGAGTCCGTAGCTAGAAGATATCATCTTTTTAAGTCGTCATAACTACTAGAAAATGAGGCTGAATTTATGACGAATTTTGACTTTTTTTGGACGAAAAAGAGGATTTTGGGGGAAAAAATATGAAGGATGAGGTATTTATAATGGTGGACACTACTTAATTAAATACGACTAGGATTCGCTAATTTGGATATGATTAGGATCAGTTTAAATAATGATAGGATATGTATGAAGTTTCTTTCCTAGTAGGCTCAGGATTTAAATTAATTTAAAATAGAGTTTGAGTTTATCTCAATAATTTATAATCTTAAATAAAATGAAGGATAATTCAAATAATTTATATATAATCTTATTAATATCTATTAACACTAAATTATTATCTATCTAATATTAAGACTATATATATCCAAATAAATCCTAAATAATTTCAAAAATCTAAATAAATTTCTCAAAATTCTAAATAAATTACAGAAAAATATAATTAAATATTTTTACCTAAAATAAATATTTGGTAGGAACAATATGCAATTATGGTCTCATAGTAAATCATGGAAGTCCTAGAAATTTAGGTTCCCTATGTTTTAATTACCTAAAAATTCTAGAAAAATCTCCAAAAATCTAAAATAGCCTAAAAATGATTCTAAATAAATATTTATATAAGTAAATATACTAAGAAATTTATTTTCTAATTAACTAAGAGAATACTCTAAAGTAATTTAATATCTATAATAAATATAATAATATAAAATATATTCAAAATATCTATTTTTGGTGAGGGGGTTTACAATCTACCCAACTTAAAAGAATTTCGTCCTCGAAATTAACACTAACCAATATTCGTAATAAATCACAATAGCTATTAACACTTCGTTGCTAGCTTGTAGTGCTTCCTAAAAGGTTTTGGTCAGCCACCCTACCACTTTTCTCCCTTATTGTCCATATACTATTCTTTTATCCTCTAACTCATCTACACTACCCAACTTAAAAGAATTTACTAGTAGTCAAAGTCTTTTGTGGCTATTGTCTAGGTTGTTAGACGAATTTATTTATTGGGTCGAGAATCTTGGGATACCTGTCGGGAATCTCATAACCATGATTTTTCTTTGTAACCGTCAAGTATCGTAGTCTAATACTGCCATGCCACATGACCAGTATGTCTGCAATTACTTCGACTATTCTACTATAACGGTCTAGCTGCAGCTGTCGCTACTTCGCCAGCGATTTGTCATAGTCGTCAGTTCATAACAAGTGCCTTCAATTCTTTCCTAAGCTTAGTCTAAGTTTTTGGGCAATAGTTAAGGTCTTGACTAAATTATAAAACTATTAGAAGTGTAAACTAATTCAACAATCCAACTAATTAACGTTTAGACTAAGGGATACTATTCATGGTTTAAAATAATAAGAGGATACAGATATTGCTATAGTGCATATAAGGGTTATCATTATGAACTTATCTTTTAGTTATTAATCATTTACTAAACCATTTATATTTTTAACTAACAAAATAAGGGTGAGGTTAAAGTAATTCAAACAATTCATAATGGCACGAAAGGATACGACTATGATAGGAAGAGTTAAGCACGAGATAAGGAATGGATATAGAAGAGAAGATGAGCCTTCCCATGGGCGAGATGGTGATAAAGAAAGAATATTACTGCTGCTACTCGCGTCATCTATTAGCATCGCGTGTATGCCATCTGGGTATAATATCAATATATCCTATAACTGCTAAACCACCATATATATAATTCTACGTCTACTATACACCTAAGATCTCGTGTCATAAAGGGGGTCATGAGTATGCAATGACAAATATAACTAAAGGTCGTACCTGTATCTACAACTTCATGTGCCTGCGCTTGCTTATTTGTCATCATGAGCGCTTGGCCTATGGGGTATATCTAGTACTATCCGTGTATGAAACGTATACTAAGCACGAACGTTTGTCTTTCCGAAATAGGGGAAGACGGAAGACAACAATAAAGAATTCAATGAGGAGGTGATAAAATACAAGTACGGGATTCAAAGGGATTAGAGAATTCGAAAGGGAGTTGCCAAGGCAGTTGTGGATTGAAATCTTATTTTGGTAAATTTCTATTTGTATGTTCACATCAGAACAGTTATGTACCTGACATGATATGCTCTAACCAGTCTAGAGGGCAAGTATATTCGTCTAACAAGTTGAGTCAACTATATCTCAATCCACGTTAAGTAGTGATACGAAGAGTGAACCAAGCGCACTAAGGTTGATCAAACCATAATGCATTGATTCTAATTTAGACAATGTATTAGTGTGGGCCCCCAATAATACATATGTCATGAACAAGCTCAATACAAGAATAAGCTTGCAAAACTAGGCTATAATAGCAGCATAAGTCGAGGTAGTAAAAAAAATATAAGTACGCTTGATTATGATGGAGAAAGGTACAGAATAATTTAAGTTCACCAAGAAGATTGGTGTTGTGCCTCTACAGTTGTCATACTAATTTCTTGTCTAAGTCTAAAGTCAACCAAATGGGTGTATGGGCCTCTAAGTTCTACAGTCTAGATAAACACTAAAGTTCTATAGTCTAGATAAATACTAAAGTTCTATAGTCTAGATAAATACTATCTTCTTATGCAAGCCTATAGTTGGTGTCATTTATTTACACTTTATTACTTGGTCAGAAGGACTATGTGATACTAGGTTATGAGGCATACTACCAAACTTACAAAAATTTAACTAATAGTGTTATTGAATACTAGAGTGTATATACCTAATACAAGGCACCTTCCTAATCCTTATCAAGCACGAGAGAAGATTGACGTTGAGAAGGGATTAAGCAAGATGCAATACAAAAAATCAAATGAGAATGCGAAATAAAATCAAGGGAGGTGATAAATAAGTGGATAAGATCCTATATTCTAATCCGATGTGCAGGCTTGCTCGGTATAGTGACGTAACTGAGACAATATGCTCTCGACCTGTATGGGCCACCACAAAAATATGTCACGCCCCAGTCCCAAAATACGTAGGACTAGGAACACGTAAGCATGCCAGCCGTATGTATATGGCAACTCCAATATATGGATACCATAATACATACGTACGCTGTAATATGAATATAAACTCGCATGTGGTATATATAGTGTCACAAATCACAGATATACTAATCTCATCCACAGAATAAGTCACAGAAATGAAATAACTAAACTAGAATAATGAGTCTGAATAATCCAAAATAATAGTCGGGTGGAGACAAATCCACTACTAATGACTATATCAATACTAAAATAAGAGAGAAGAGTAAATCTCCAATATAAATTAAGATGATGATAGAAGTGTATCAGCTAAGAAGATCCATCACTAGAGATAATCAATGATGCTCAGAAGGTAAGACCTTCTCGGAAAAGATAAGTGGTAAGTCCTGATCCGTGCTCCTGCAAATAGTCATGAACATCTACACCTGAAAAGGGACCAGGTCCTCAGAGGGACGTAACAAGATATATAGAAGCATGCCAATTTGAATACAGTAAACATGCATAATAGGTAAAAAATATGTAAGTACGCTGTATAAGACAATCTATATGAAATGCATAATGAGGATAACTTTTTGACGTATGGGCACGGGTAGGCTACTCTATCTAATCTCACAACTCACACACACGTCAGGAACATCATCAGCCGACATACCGCGGGGGTAGCGACCCTCGTGACACCATCAATCGACATACCGCGGGGGTAGCGACCATCGGACACAACTACCATAGTGCTAGTTACTACGGTTAAAGCCCATACGCCTACTGATTGTCCTCTCATGATACTAAGTGTCATGTGTGTGTCAACATATCTAATATATAGTAATGACTGAAAGAAACTACACATGCAATGAATATACAGAAATACAATAAATATACAAAAATATAATAAGCATGCAAAGTACTGTAAATAATTTGGCAAGGTATCTTGCCTGGTCTGAAAAGAATGAAGTCCCAACTTAAGGCATCGTCCGATCTACCCGTCACATAAATTAAACAAGTTAGGTTACAAAAGTGGGTGAATAGGTTTCTTCATTTTAATCTATTTTAATTCTGAATAAAATAACCTACAATCGTATTTTAATCTTATTATAATCTGATTTTATTACTAAACCCTAATTTTGGTCCAAAAAAAATTAACTTTACGGATTTGTGATCCGTGACACGCAAATCGAGGCAATCCGTTGACCAAAAAGTCAACTGACTCAAATCCTGGATTTGTGTGTGGAATCATATATATTTCAATGCTACATGAACACTGGAATCAATAATTTCATAAAATCACAAGTCGGTAAAGAGTTATGGCCACAAGGGCGCACAGATGATAGTTTTTGATGGTTTCCTATTTACGTCTACGTTGCACAAATTTTACAGTAGATTAAACTTATATTTTAAATTCTAAAAAAATACTTTTCTGGAAGTTTATCATGTCAGCTTTCCGAAACTTCAAACGTTTCATAATTGTGAGTTCGAGATCTCCCGAAATATCAAAAATGCCAAAACGCGTCTGATTTCGGACAACTGACACTTTTAGAATTTTCTGGAAAAATAGGTTCTAAAATTATTAAAATAATTTATATATTCAGAAAACTAACCTTTATATGATTCTAAAAAAAAAACTGGAGCGCGTTTGGAGTCCGGAGCTAGAAAATATCATCTTTTTAAGTCGTCATAACTACTAAAAAATGAGGCTGAATTTATGACAAATTTTGACTGTTTTTGGACGAAAAAGAGAGGATTTTGGGGAAAAAAAATGAAGGATAAGGTATTTATAATGGTGGACACTACTTAATTGAATACGACTATGATTCGCTAATTTGGATATGATTAGGATCAGTTTAAATAATGATAGGATATGCATGAAGTTTCTTTCCTAGTAGGCTCAGGATTTGAATTAATTTAAAATATAGTTTGAGTTTATCTCAATAATTTATAATCTTAAATAAAATGAAGGATAATTCAAATAATTTATATATAATCTTATTAATATCTATTAACACTAAATTATTATCTATCTAATATTAAGACTATATATATCCAAATAAATCCTAAATAATTTCAAAAATCTAAATAAATTTCTTAAAATTCTAAATAAATTACAGAAAAATATAATTAAATATTTTAACCTAAAATAAATATTTGTTAGGAACAATATGCAAGTATGGTCTCATAGTAAATCATGGAAGTCCTAAAAATTTAGGTTCCCTATGTTTTAAATACCTAAAAATTTTAGAAAAATCTTCAAAAATCTAAAATAGCCTAGAAATAATTCTAAATAAATATTTATATAACTAAATATACTAAGAAATTTATTTTCTAATTAACTAAGAGAATACTCTAAAGTAATTTAATATCTATAATAAATATAATAATATAAAATATATACAAAATATCTATTTTTGGTGAGGGGGTTTATAGAAACAACTATTTTGATAGTCTTACTGCCTCGAGGGAGTGAACCATCGTTATGTAAAGTGTGTTGAATCGCGACATAATCTATAAGACGAGCCGTGTAAACATGTGAAGCGGTGCACTACAAAAAATATGTAATGATATACTAGAAGCATAAGCGAAGTCTACTTGCACGAAGCTAAAGTAGCATGCGAGGGTCGTTCTAAAATTATCAAGTTTTATTTCCATGTTCTATAAAATAGATAAGGAGTGTGATTATTCCCTTAGCTAGTTTGGTTCACTCTTTATTAGCATGCAATCGGTGAATTTTTCTAGCGACTAGCATGTATCACCCAGATTATTAGATGTGTAGGAAAGTATAGACATGTTCATCGTAGTCACCCACCTTAGCGATAATTTGCTCCGGTCGAGCGATACTCCGAGCGCGCCTTTAAAAGTCTAAGTCTGAACTCCTGAAGGGTCAAGTCTGAATTTCTTTGCCATAAGCGAGTCTTCTCGCCGAGCTATGCGGGACGGGTCATTGCACTTGTGCAGTTTGAATCGGCTCTCCGCGTTGAGCAGAATTGGTCATTACAACTAGGGCCTATTTGGTAACTAGGATAACTAGGATTTGGATTTTGAATTTGGATTTGAAAATCCAAAATTTGGATTTTGGTACAATCATGATTTTTCAAATCCAAATCCAAATCCATTGTTTGATAAACTAGAATTTTGTCATTGGATTTGGTTAAAATCCAAATACATTATTTGGATAAGAGAATAAATTTTACCATTGGATTATAATAAAATATTAATTAACAAAATTACAAATTATGATTGATAAATTAATAAATTAATAATTAAACATACAATAACATATTAATTAATAAAAATATAAATTACAAATTATTAATTAAGATTATAATTTTGATTAATAAATTATTAATTGAGATTATAATAAATGAATAATTATTATTATAATTAAGCTTAATATATTATTTATTAAAATTATAACTAAATATTAACTAATAAATTATTAATTAATATTATAATTATGATTAATAAATTATTAATTAAGATTATAATAAAATATAAATGCAGAAAAGTATAAATGAAATAATTATTAATTAATTATTGTAATTATGATCATAATTATGATTTAATAAATTATTAATTATGATTATAATTATGATTAATAAATAATTAATTAAGAATATAAGAAAATATTATTTCACAAAATTATAAATTAATAAATAATTATTGTAATTATGATTACTAAATTATTAATTATAATAAGTGTAATACTAAACAAAAGATCGATATGATCGAAGATGAAGGGTTGAAAAAGACTCTACTAAAGATCATGATCAATTCTGATTATGAATCTGATTCATCAAGTGATGAGTCTATTAATTCTATAAAATCTGCTACTGATTGTGGTATTGATTGCGATTGCAAACACATGTACTATTAATAGTAAAGCTGATTATTATAAATCTATCATCGAAATGAATGGTTAATAAATAATTAATTAAGAATATAAGAAAATATTATTTCACAAAATTATAAATTAATAAATAATTATTGTAATTATGATTACTAAATTATTAATTATAATTATAATAAAATATTAATTAATAAAATTATAAATTATTTAACTATTAATTATTCATTATAATTATAATTAATAAATTAATAATTAAGATTATAATAAAATATTAATTGATAAAATTATAAATTGATACATTATTAATTAAGATTATAATTGTTATTAATAAATTGATAAACTTTTAACTAATATTATAATAAAATATTAATTAATAAATTATTAGTTAAGATAAAATTTTTGATTAATAAATTATTAACTACGATTATAATAAAATATTAACTAATAAATTAATAATTATGATTATGATTATAATTTACTCTCCGACAATATCGAAAATGAAATTTGTTACCGTTTAATGGATTTTACACAAAATTAAAATGTACAGAACATTCTCAATAGGATGTACTTTGATAATACTGGATTTTGTATATGGTTTGAGAAAACCTATTCAATAGAAAGAAGATAGATAAGGGGAAGCAACCATGAGTTTCTAGACCCATGACTTCTGGCTCCAATGAGTCAAGAAATTCCAAGAAAACTGTTATTGGAAAAACATTATCAGTTAGTAGAGCTTTAGTTATATCTTTTTTCTCATCAAAGGTTAAAGTATTTATTGATAACCCATTCATTTCTAATATTGATTTATAGTAGTTAACGTCTAACTATTATTTAATTATTAAAATTATGAATAATAAATTAATAAATTATTAATTAAGATTATAATAAAACATTAATTTATAAAATTAATAATTAAGATTAATAAATTATTATCTAAGAATATAATAAAATATTAATTAATAAAATTATAAATTATTAAATTATTATTCACTTTTCAGACATAGGATTCCATGGATTTGAAAAGTAATTATTACCCACTTTCCAATTCCAAATTCAAGACCGAACCAAACATAGGATTTCTTGGATTTGGCTCCAAATCCATAAAATCCTGAAATCCGACTCCAAATACGGTTTACCAAACAATCCCCAGTTACCAAACATGCCCCAAATTCCACTCAACAATGGTCATTTTCTGATCAAACATTTAAGTGGGTGTAAAAAAAGGGGGTAATAAGAGTTTAGACTCTGGATTTTATATCAGCTTAGTGTTTAAGTCCTGAGATGTCCAATTTTAGAGTTTAGATGTTAAATTTTTATTTTTTGTTTCATTTTTTCTATTTATCTCTCACTAGTAAAGAAAAAAAATTAAATTTTATATATAGAAAGGTTTTATTCTCAGCATAGAAGGAAGAATATAATAGAAAAAGTTAATTAAATAAAAATAATTTAGAATCTAAAATTTTTAATTGGACCAAACTCTAGACTCATATAAAATTCAGCGTCTAAACTCTAATTAGTCCAAAAAATCCTCCCACGCCCTATATTTTGTCATTTCTGTTTTTTCTTCTGTTTTTTCTCTTTTCTTCGCGAATTTCAACTCCAGTCCCCCACATCGAAAATTTCAAAGTCCCTAACAAGCTTCAGAAACCCTACCCACAATCTAGGGTTTCCATTCCCCTCTCGTATCCATCTCCCATTCCTTTAATTATTCTCCATTTCGAAACCCTAGTTCTCACCGGAGGGGGAAAGAGGAGGAGAAGTTAGGGTTGGGGAAATGAGTTCGGAGGAGACCGAGAGCGACATGGAGATGAAGCCCAGAGAAGGGTTGGACACCATCGAGGGCTTCGCCGCTTACGCACGTAGGAAGAGATCGAGGTCAAGGACCGGCCGATCCAGCTTTAGTGGTGGCGGCGGCGGCGGTGGAGGTGGCGGTGTCTCGCCTGCCGATAAGGTCAGGATTTTTTTCCACTTTAACTGCTGCTTGGAATTTGCAAAAGAAAAAGATGGATCTTTACTTGTTTTTGAGGTTAGGAAAATGATACTATCATTTTCCCCCCTTTATGATTGGTAAATGTGGTTGTTGTAGGTTCAATTTATGTTTCGACTGCAATTATTTTGCCAAAAAAGATGACGTCTTTACTTGTTTTTCTTCAAATATTTTAATTACCGATGCCGAATATAGGTGATTGTGGAGTTGATATTTTATTATGTAGTATAACTTCGATCTGTTGTTAGGAATTTGTCATTTTGCCCCCATTTGAAATTTAATTGGAAAATTTTGGTTATAATTCGAGAAATGTGGTTGTCGTAGCTCCACTTTATGTGTTGTCTGTGCTAATTTTTTGAGATTTTTGGTTGTTTTTCTTCAAGTGTATTACTTTCTGTAAGTTTGTTGCTTTTTTCTCTTGCGTTCATTGCGGTAAAGGTAAAATTTTTACTTACTGATGCAGGAAATTAGGTGAATGTGGAGTTGGGTATTTGGCTATGTAGTATTATAACTTCAATCTTTTGCGGAAATAAGATTTTTATAACTTTCTTGTATTGGTTAGGCCAAAAACCTAGAAGATGGACTTTTTGTACTTTTTTAAAATTAGGTAAATGCACATTCGAATATTATGATCTATGTTGCACGGACAAGATAGATATTTTAGTAATCATCATAATTATCCAAGCGTTCTCCCATGAGGATGGAGTTGACTATGGAGCATAAAAGCCCCATAAAAGAATTGACAAAGATTTTATGACCGGCTGTCGACTTGACATCGGCCCTCTTGTTTGTGATTTTTTTAGCAAAGGTAGTTACGAGCATGAGAGGACCATGCTACAAAACCAAGAAAGTTAGTTAGCAAGTCGGTAGACCTACATTTTGGTTATGCATTTTAAGCTAATACAACAAGGAGCACTCTCCAAGCTCCCCTAACTACAAAGAGTCTAGAATGAAGAGGTAGATCCTAGAGTTGTTACATGGAATTGCTTTCATACAAGGTTTGCAATATCGATATCAGAATCGGTAACGGACCCTTCCAATGAGTATCAGGATCGACAGAATCAGCGGTTTCAGATCGAAGTATCGATTTTTTTTGTACCCGAAAGTAAATAATTATTAAAATTTTAGATAAAATATTGTATACATTTAGGATAATTTTAAGTATATTATATGTTGTTTCTTAGTAGTTTTCAAATTGAATGAAATAGTAGTCACCTTTGCCGATTGGTTTACCTATGATAGATAAGTTTTGTTCTTTTAGATTCTATTACAACCTTACTATACTTTTACACCCTTGCTGATTGGTCTTTTTTCGTTCAATTTTCTTTGTCGAATTGACTGGAAAAGAGACCTCCAATGTAGGTATCAGGCAGTATCGGATTGGGTCATACTAAATCGTATCGGTATCCGCCGTATCAGATCGGTATCGGTTGATACTGCAAACTATGCTTTCATGTCTTTGATACGTCGAGCCAAAGAGTGGAAGGAATGGCATTCCTTGCCTTAGTATATTTTCGAGTGCGTACTGAGTCAATATCTGTTCGTACCGATACATACAAGACAATAATATAGAGCGTTTGTGATTCCTAGGATCTAATTTTAGCAATGCAATAACTATTAATCTAATATATGGTGCAATGATATAATTGGCAATTTTTATTATTATTAGAAATGTGGTTGATATTCATTTGGCGTAATCTACTTTAATGTTTTTTTATTTGATATCATAGTTGTTAAAAGTGCCTAGGCTCGTACCTAGACCAAAAGCTCTGCACTACGGGAGCTTGGGCCTCGCTTCAACTAGGCACACTCCTTGCTTTTGTTAAGAACATGTGCAACCTTATACGTGTTAGCCGGTAACATCATAGTCCCTCCCATTTGGTTCAAGCACTGCTGAAACTTATTTTGTTATGAACAAGTTTTACCTAGAACATAGCAACACAAAATATTTTCGAAGTTGGTGATCTCTATTTCTTTCTAATTATACCAAGATTGTAAAAGTCGTTAGGCGGAGGTCGGTAACATCATAGTCCCTCCCATTTGGTTCAAGCACTGCTGAAACTTATTTTGTTATGAACAAGTTTTACCTAGAACATAGCAACACAAAATATTTTCGAAGTTGGTGATCTCTATTTCTTTCTAATTATACCAAGATTGTAAAAGTCGTTAGGCGGAGGTCGTGCGGGCACCGGACGGCTAGCGCCTAGAACCCGTCTAATTCCGTCTAGGCGACGACTAGCGGCGACTTATTCCGCCCGGGCGCCGACTAGCGTCTAGGAGCCTCATAACAGCCTAGCGCTTAGGTGCTGATTTTTAGAACAATGAATTATACACGCACCTTGCTTTACTCAGTTGAGGCACATGCCTCACTTTTTTTGCATTGTGTTTAGACCCCAAAAGACCTTGGCGCCTAAGTGCGCTTTTCACCTTTGATTACTATGTTCCATATAGAAGATTTGCTTTTCACTTTATGCCTCATCTGGCTATTATTATGCTAAAGGGCTGATTTTCCCCAAAGATTTAACTTATGTTGCAAAGCTTTATATGATGTGGAGTTGGGTATTTTGATCATGTAGTATCTGTCGTGAGAATTAAGGATTTTTCCACTTACCTCTTGCATTTATTATGTAAAGGTGGAAATTCTTGTACATTCTCAAATAAAGGAAAGATGAATAAAGCTATTTGTACGTGGTATATTAATATGAATTTGCATTATGATATTGCCATTAGTCTTTGGTCTTCATAGTAAAAATAAAATGTAAATTTGCAATTGTTGATCATCGCAAATGTTTTTGCTAAGAGAAGAAATTGATTTGAGGGATGCACATTATGTTATGGGAATTTAGTTGTATTTTGAGTTTCAACTTGATGTGTGGGTCACTTCCAATCTGCAACCTATGCTTACAATGCTACAAATTCAGGTTGATTTTCAACTTGAGGGCGAGTCATCTTCCAGTCTGCAACTTGTCTCGACATTCTCCTTGCACTAACACTTACTCATTCGGACATGCCAACCTGTAAAACATGTTTTCTATTGTAACTGTCTTATGAAGTCTCTCTCTCTCTGTTTCATTCGGCTTTTGGGAATAATTCGGCTAGGTTAAAAGTTTGGAAATTGGGAAATATTCTGTAAAACCGGTAGAAGTTAGGCAAAAGTTGGGATATATATTGAAAAAAAATGATAACTAGGAGCATACAACGAAATAGGTATACATAAAAGGGGCTGTGTGTAAATGTCTTACTAATTACTCTCTTAAATGTTTCATTTCCCAATCTTAGTCATCTTTCCCTAGTCATACTAATTACTATCCTAAATTGCCAATTAAATCTGGCCATTAAATTAGGCCATCTTAAATTCCAGCTTTTTCCCATTTATATGTTCACCAAAAAGTTGCTGTCATTAGAAGTGATGTCATTTATTTGCTGATAGATTTATCTACATTGGGTGGGTCCGCCCCTGTTTTCAAGTGCATCCTATAGTAACATAAACTTGAGTGTACCTTTCCACTTCTACAAATATCATGTTAATTTCCTTATCTCTTAATAACCATAGTTTGTTGAAACAACTACATATTGTTCATTTTGACATTATTTTGGCAAAATGTTGTTCCAAAACCATAGTAGATAAGATCCCAGTTGACATAAGCTGTTTCAAAGAAGTCCATAAACAACCACAATCGAACATACTTCTGATCCAAGAAAGAACAGAAGATCAAATAAATGGAAACTTCTATAGTTACTAGAAGTACAATATATGACATACATTTATTGTACTTTTTACACTAAATTTGTTTTTCACTTTATGCCTTGCCAAGTATTATGCTGAAGATCTGAACTTTTCTTTCAATATTTTTTTTTTACTTATGATGTAGAAATTTAGATGATGTGGAGTTGGTGATCATGTTGTATCTGTTGTGAGAATAAAGATTTTGTAGTTTATGTCGACAAATTACTTTTAGTATGCTAAATATGAAAATCTTGTACATTCTAAAAAAATTGAGGTGAATAAAGCTATGGACATTTGACATAGTAGTACAAAATTGCAAGTCATGTTTTCTTTTTCCATGAGAGAAGAAATTCTTGAGGACTGAGCCTGACGTTGAATGGGTGTTCAATTAATTATGATTTTTCTTCATGGGCGAGGCATCTTTCAGTCTTCAACTTGTGCTTACAATGCTACAAATTCAATTTTTTATTTACTTTTACTTGAAAATCGAGGAAATGCTGATTCCAGTCATTTTTTATGCAGTATTATTCAAATTTGGATCCTTCAAATCTGTGATTTATATTACCTCTAGATACTTTCTCTCTATGACAAGCTATATCATTTTGGAAAGCTGATCTACTTATTCTTTCAGTTTCTATATGTCAAGATTTCAAGTTGAAGATCTTGTTAATCTACCTATGTTGTTCCATTTGTCCAATTGTCGGAAATAAATAAATAAATGTAGACACTTGCTGAATTGAAGTGTATATTCAATCTTTGGGCTTACCACCTTTCTTTTTAGTCCAATAGAAAGCTGTAGTCACTTGTTACATATACTGAGGAATGGTGTCATTTATTTGAAATGTATTTAGTTAGCTTATCCATCTACTTTTCAAATCAAATAGTTTGTCCTGCTTTGAATTTGTAGGCTTTATACCCTTTTTGAGCATATTATGCTAACTTGATTTTTTTTTGGGGGCAATTTGTTTTTGGGGCAATTCGTTTGGACTCTCTTGGGAGTGGCTTTTAAGGTATGCTAGGCTCCTCCCTCAAGCGTCTATCAAGTATCCACATGCTCTCGAGTTTTAAACTAGGTGATTGTAGATTTGAAGTAGTTTAAACTTTGTAGTCTTTTAGCTTACCTCGTTCTCCTATAAGAAGTGATACTGAAAGCAATCTGAAAGCCTAGGAGCCAAGGGATATGTAATGAGAGAATTTGATTTACATAAAGGATGAAAAATGCAAGGTTATGACTGTAGTCTCTAAGAAGAGACTAGATGGGGACATTAACATTTTTATGAACAGTTGATTGGTACACGTTATTGGGCTTTAAGTAATAAATGAGGGTCACAAGCACTATGGAGATGAGCTGTCACAACCAATATAAATTCTTTCAAGGACAATGAAGAAGTTGATTATGGTTTTTAACAATGATGATGTTACATGGGATTCTCTATCTGCCACCAGAAGATGCTTTTATCTTGGGCATTGTAATTGCGGAAGGTATGCGATGCAGGACAAGACCAGTAGGTTAGGCTGAACCTATATGGTTGATTCACCACCTTTTACTTTGAGATATTGTCCAACAACCTTGATCATGAATGAAACTGTTAATATGAACCATAAAACTCTACCAAGATGCAATTATAGGACAAGGGAATAAATAGGGCTTTAGAACGAATTTACCAGTATTATACTACAAGCAGAAAGTGATGTAGGTTCTACATTGGATTATGAGTCTGACAGCTGGTCGGTTGACCAGTTCGGTGATCTGGTCAGTTGTTTGACCTAGGTGGACAGAAAAAAAATACTGCAGTGCAGGTTCTGGCTGTTGCCTGTGATTCTCCTGTGATCGAGCTCCGTTCTGTTGTTTATCTCATAACCGATGAAGATAATCTCTTAACTACTAACCCGTACATGTGGCGGGTGCAAACAATGATGTCAATGGTGTCTTGAGGCACACGCCACAGGTGCGAGGCACAGCGTGACAACTGAAGCATCTCGCTATAGTGCGAGACGGTGCTTTATTGATGCGCAAGCCTCAGTGGTGTCATGGTACGAGGCTCATTGAGGCGGGCCTCATGATACCCAACAGGAACTTGTTAGTTTATTTTGTTTTAGAACTTTTCTAAATCTGTAACTTGTACCCTATGTTGTACAATACGGACACGAGACACATACAGTTATGGGTAAGAAACATTGTCAAATAGGTATAAGTAGTGACCTATTTTTGATGAATACATACACGGATACGGCTACAAACACGATACTTGTATACTTACCATTTTCCCTTGTCCAGTCAAGATTAGATAGCTATTTGTACGTTACTCTTAACTACTAACCCGCACATGAGGTGGGTGCAAACAATGATGTCAATGGTGTCTTGAGGCACACGCCAAAGGTGCGAGGCACAGCGTGACACAACTGAAGCATCTTGCTATAGCGCGAGACAGGGTGCTTTATTAATGCGCAAGCCTTAGTGGTGTCATGGTACGAGGCTCATTGAGGCGGGCCTCATGAAACCCAACAGGAACTTGTTAGTTTATTTTGTTTTAGATTTGTTCTAAACCCTTAACTTGTACCTTATGTTGTACAATACGGACACGAGACACGATACAGTTATGGGTTAGAAACATTGTCAAAAAGTATAAGAAGTAGTGACCTATTTTGGATGAATATATAAACGGATACAGCTACAAACACATACTTGTATAGTCACCATTTTCCCTTGTCCAGTCAAGATAGCTAGTTGTACGTTACTCTAACAACCCACACATTGTGGGGGCCGTAGCCATTTTATTGATAAATCAGATGGATATGAATAGTCCTTATCAAATACATGTGGAGGGAGGTAGCCCTTGCCATTAAAATATAAGGGAGTGGAAGAAAGAGCAATCCACAAGACCAAAATTGTGCGTGAAGAAGAGTGTAATGACAGGATGAATCACGAAGAACGGCAGCATGTGTTGGAAGTTGGGAGATCATCTATAGTGAAGAAGTGGGGATATCTTTGTCTGAGAGTTTGAGCGACATTAGCTAGAGCATCAGTTCTAGTGTTCGCCTCTGGATAAATGTGTTCGAAGATGGTGTTGGGCGAAATGTTAGTGTGCAGTGTTCTAAAAATCGCTAGGCGGATTCGGTGCGCCAAAGGGCCGCCTAGCGCCTAGGCGGCCGCACAGGAATTTGTTTTTTTTTGAAATTTGAAATTTTAGTTTTAAATTTTTTTAAAAATTTTGAAATTTTGAAATATATAAATTTTTTTCCTGATATTTTGAATTTTTATTGCATTTCTTTTAAATTTTTTGAAATTTGATTTTTTTTGGAATTTTAACTTTTTTTTGAATATTTTTTGCAATTTCAAATCTGAAATTTCAAATTTCAAATTTCAAATTTTCAAAATTTGAAAATTTGAATTTTAAAATTTTTGCCTTGACCGAACATGGCTGAACTGGCCGAACTGGCCCGCCTAGGTGCCGCCTAGGCCCGAAAAGGCGCCTAGGAGGCCGAATTGGAGGTTTTCGGTGCGGCGGGCGGCCGCCTGGCGCCTAGGCGCCGCCTAGCCCGATTTTTAGAACACTGTTAGTGTGGAGGCTGGAGAGGAGATAAATTAGTCTCCAAGGCAGCTTTGATTTCTGCTTCACAATATTGTGTAGAATCTTGGAGTCAATGGCCATATAATATGAGTGAGTCATACTTGATTGATGCAAGTGTTTAGGCCGAAGATTAGAGCTCTAATTTCAACCTCTAGAGCAGAGCCTTCACTTATATGAGCGCTGATACCCAATAAATGATTGCCATAAGTATCTCTAATGAGACCCTCTCCATAACTGTGACCTTCAATAGATGATCCATCAGAATTGAGTTTAAAGCCGAAGCCAGGTGGTCTTCAACGTACCCATATGGGAGTAGTGAGTACAAAAAGAAACTGGCTTCGAAGGTAATTGAAGCGAGTGGAGAGCTTGGATTTCTTCCTTCGTTAGAAGCCCCCCTACCCGTGGCTTTAAAGTTGTGGAAAACACGACCCAAAATGGTAAGGATTGATTTAATGGCGCAAGCGTGTTACTGTCATGGATGATTGAGTTGCAATGTAGCCAAATCTCCCTGAGAGATGATAAAATCTTACCTGAGTGTGGGAGGGGGTATTAACAAGCCAGAGTTGGAAGAGCTCCTGGATTGATTGGGGGTTATTCGGCTTCTCTTGAAGCGTAGAAAAGGTGAACCAGATGGTGGCGGCTAGATCGCTGTGAAGAAAGTTATGCATCACGGTCTTAATGGGGAGGAAGCAGTACTGACACTTGTAACATGATGAAATTTGAAGCTTAGAAGTATGCTTATCAGTCGGAATCCTGTTCTGCCAAAGTTTCCAAGTGAATACGCCATAGTCCAGGGGGATATTAAAGTGCCAAAGCTTGATGGTCCAATTCAGATTCCGTCCTCTCATACGGATAACATCGCCTTACGTAGATGTAGTGAAGGTGCCATTACTTCATCCTAACCCAATGACACAGTCTTCAAAATTCTATTTTCCCAATTCTCTCTCCACCATTTTTCATCTCTTGACCCTCTCCCATTTCTTCAGTACTAATCATTACTGGTTCTCTCCCAATTCTCTCTCCACCCTCTTTCTTCTATTATTTCTTTCTTTCTTTCTTTCCAACTCTTTCCATATCAAACTGTTCGCCGTCTTAAGAAGCTTGCATATAACAATTGACAATGCTCACATCATGTTAGTAGAGAACTAACTAACTATTGAATTACTATTACATGAACAATTAAGAAGAGTAGGATTCTGTGATGCGTTACAGCGACATAAAAAGGTTCAGGACCAAGAATAAAAATGAAAAACTATGAGAAAAAGTAGGGATTAAGAAATTTAAAAGTTTTTTTGACAGAGAACATTCATGGTCATTAGTTGGCAGCACAATAGGATCTTCTCCACTCTTAGGTGATGCCTTTTGAAGGATGAAGGAAAATATGAATAGCTCTGATGAGATCATGTCAAGGTAGGATCTTCTCACTCTTAGGTGGTTTCTTTTGAAGGGCGAAGGAAAATAGGAATAATTCTGATAAGATCATGTCAAGATAGGATTGCCTTTTGAAGGATGAAAGAACATAGTAGTAGTTCTAATAAGATCATATCAGCGAGAATTACTAGACTTGATCTCTCTTCCAGTTAATGCGACCTCTGTTATTTTACTGCCTGATGATGGAAAGGGTTCTGTGGACTGTTAAATCTTTTTTCTTGTTTAATAGTTCCCAACTATTCCATATTACAGATTGGAGACGAACATGTAGAATAAACACCGTTCCAATCACCAATACAAATAATTTGTTCCGAACTTGAAAGAGCGACGGGTTGCAATGGCGAAGATAGCAAATTAATAGAAAGGAAAATTATCTATTGATTGGAGACATCGTCATTTCCTTTTTCAGTTTATATCACAAATAGTAACTAGAAGCAGTTACAGTGATGAAACAAAAGAAGATGGAGTAAAGTCAATTAAATCACTTTCCGTAAAGTGAAGTTGCCAAAGGGTACTGAGGGCCTTGGTGCACCATTTGAGTATTATAGGTGGTGGTTTATTTGAACATCGATTATTGCAACAAAAAGTTTGGACAAGGAGAAGGAAAATAATCCATTTCTTTCCTGTCTAGAGTCCAGGGTGAAGGAAAAGACCTTTCCTTTTTTCATTTCTAGTGTTTGAATTACTGCAGAAGGTGTTATGATAGATGGGAACGACTCTCTTTTTCTATTACTCCACTATGTTTTACAACAGCCTCTCTTTGCATTCAAAAGAATTTTGAATTTATGGAGAGAAAAGAATACTTTGTTCAAAAGCTATATTGCAAGGGCATGGATACGACAAGACACAGGAAGGACACATCGAAACGATCACTTCACCTATTTTGGTGTGTCCTAGTGTATTTTGGAGTGTCTGGGTTGTATCTGATACATATCCAATGTGCCAGATACGACATGGCTCGGATTTTGGGAGTATATTTTCTTTCTAGTTCAAAAGTAAAGGAGCAATACGACAATGTAATGATTTTGTATTGGAGAGAAACTATTGAGAGATGCACTTTCATTAACTTTTGAAATTATTATTTTAGCAAAAAGTGCAGTTATTTCATATGAAAATGATATAGGTATCAACGATCTTTATATGTTTTAGTTTTTGTAATCTGTTACTTTTTGGACATTGATTATACTGCTATGTGCATTTTAGGTCTTCTACATGGACTCTGGTGAAGGAAAATTTAAGGATGTCGGGTGGGAGCATGGGGAAATGGTCGTTCCTGGAAATAGGTTTTCTTGGAAGTGCAAATGGTGCGGTTTAGTTAGATGTAGTGGTGGAGTGACAAGGCTTAAGAAACATCTGGCTGGTGCAAAACATATATCTCCATGCCAAAAGGTACCCGAACATGTTGCAAGAGCCATGAAAGACAACCTACTGGGGTTGGAGAAGAAACAATTGGAGAGACAGATTAAGAAGCATAATCATATTACTAAGATTAGACCTCAATTGCTTTGTCTGGATACATCTGTTAAAAGAGGAGAGGCAGGAGAAACTAATCTTGATGTGCAGATGAGCGATGCTACTCAACAATCAGAGAGAACTGCCAAAAGCTCAAAGACTGCGAGGGAACAGTTTAGAGATTCTAATCAACCATCACTGTTTGCGTCTCGGCGATCTAAGACTAACATGGCTAAGGTAACATATATAGGATACTATTTTAATTGCTTGATTGTATTCGATTACGTACCTCACAAGAATAATCTCAAATGGGAAACAAGGTTGTACTTGTATTAGAAAAATGAAGGAACATGACAGTATGCTTAAGAACAACTCTGCTAGTATCTAGTAGAGAGATAATAGCTTTGTTAAGGATCATGGATGGATTAATTTGTAGATGCAGGTAAGCAATGCTTCTCACCAATCGAATGTAGTTCCTACAAGGTCACGGCCTTCTAGTCAACGATCGAGGTCTTCTTATAAACGATCAAGTATTGGCAATCAACAACATAGGGCTGAACGGGCTAAGGTACCATGTATTTCATATTGGTTTCAAATGCTTCAGTTTTTTTATGCAATCCTGTCATAAACCAGATCACATCCTTAATTTAGGTCTTCTACTATCCCGATATGTTTTCTGTTCTGTATATACCAAGGTTCGCATTATCGGTATCGGAGTTGGTTTCATATTCTTTGTTTACTAGGTCACTAATTAGTAACAAATATTATAAAGAAAAACTAGAAAATATTTCATATATTTAAGTGTAATTCTATGTATTGTTTGTTATTTCTTCTAAGCTTCAAAGTAATTGTAAGATTGATGGGTCTCGTGAATCTATAAATATACATTCTAGACAAATTGAATGGCTACAATGTGTTCATAGAAAATCTTATTGACATATTGTAGCATGTAGATCTTTGACATGCCAAATCATTGTGATGACATAGTTTTTCTCATATTTATCATTTTTCCTTGTTATGTTATCTTTGTTGAATTGATTGGTAAAGAGATTCCCAATGTTAGTATCGGCTCGGACAAGCAAAATACGATATGACCGATAATATGAACCTTGGTATATATATGTTATTATTTTATTTTGTTATTTATCATATGAGGATATAATAGTAATTGTGGGTGTATTGCATATCAATATAAATAGACATGAGATGCAACCTAGGGTTTAAGGCCCTTGTAACAAATTAAATGAAAAATTAGGCACATATAATGAATCATATGAGGGTATAATAGTAATTGTGGGTAGGTTGCATTTCATGTCTATTTATATTGATATGCAATACACCCACAATTACTATTATACCCTCATATGATCAATAACAAAATAAAATAACTCTAACAATATAATTATCACTTTTTGGTTAATGCAGGTCTATCATCTAGTTGAACACTCATACAAGTTGTGCTAATTTTATTGCGATTAAAATTTGTCGATCATTAATACAACCACATTTGGAGAGAAAAATGTTCACAACCTGGACACATTTTCATCTATCTTTCAGAGACCTACATTTCTTTCCATGCCAGTTTGTCCGCATTCCAAATGATGCCAGTATACATTTCTTTCCATGCCAGTTTGTCCGCATTCCAAATGATGCCAGTATCCTGTGTGTACTTACTCCACCCTTTTTCATATTAATGCATATTTTGTTTCTTTATTTGTCATTTAGTTTGTTGTATCATATATTCCTTCTCTGTTGGTTTATGTTGTCAGTCATGAAGGACATAACCAGACAAATGACAATCAGTTTACTAATGGGCTTATTCAAGGATGCTAGCCATTATCAACAATTCAAGATTTTCTCTCCAAATGTAGATATAATTCTTAGTTTTTTTTTTTATAACTCATTGTAGAAATAAAATAAAATGCATTTATTATGAAATGAGCTAAGTTTTATGCAACAGTAATATTGGTAATTTTGGCTAGAGATGCCACTTCTTCGTTAGTTTCAAAAATGGCTATAAACATATACTCGAATGTCCAATAAATTTTTAGTGGGTAGTGGATACATATATCACACTATCGGTATCGGACCATTTGTATGAGTTTCGGTATCGGCGGTATTGGCAATATCGGCATTTCGGATCAGAGTATCAGATTTTTTGGTATTGGAAAGAAAATAGTTATTAATAAATTAGAAAAAAAAATAGTATATATATAGACATAATTTTAAGTATTTTCTATGTTGTTTCTTACTGGTTTTGAAATTGAATGAAATAATAGTCACCCTTGCAGATTGGTTTATATGCAATAAATAAGTTTTTTTTTTCATTTACATGCTTTTACATCCTTTGTTTTTACACCTTGCTGATTGGTTTTTCATTCAATGGGAAAGAGACCCCCAATGTCGATATCGTCAGCATTGAATCGAGACATACCTAATCGTATCGCTGTCGTCCGTATTGTATTGGTATCGGCCGTTACCCCAAACTATGTGATATATGGGCAATCTTATTAGTATTATCTATCCTTCTGATATCTGACATTTACTTGAGGTATAAATCAAAAGTTTAGTTGAGTTCACATATCCTCTTGGCCTCTGTTGTAGTGATATTTTGTTTACCATTCTCTATATTCTGATTTTATTTATTTATTTAGAGTATGGGAATTCAATTATTGTTATATTATGCTGTACTGCTAACCCTATTCCATTTGGTTTTTGAGTAATATGTCACTTTCTATGCAGCAAACCATGAAGGGAACTCAGGGCACACTTTTATGTACTATAACCTACGACAAAGATGGCTTTGGTAGAAAATATGATCATTGGAGAAATATATTGAGAAACATGCTGCACTTGCCAGATCTGTGTGAAGGTGGTGGCATACGGACATGTATCTTTGACGCACTAATGAGCGGTCCTTCTGACTCTAGCAGAATGTTTAAGATGGCTGATGTTACCAAGGACACTGCAGACCTGAAGGTACTTTGGTAACTACTTATCATCTAGATTCTCACCAAAAATTGGCATTAAACAGCTATATAATCAGTTTTTTTTTTCATTGTTACCAGGACAGTTATGTAGAACATTGTGAAGAACAAAGTCAATTTTCAAAACCCGATATTCCTGCGAAAACCCAATTAAATTTACTGGAAACTGAGACCTACAATCAGAACTTGGTAGTTACCAACACGATGAAGTGCCAGGAAGTTTTGCTAGATATATTACGTTCAGAGAAATTTGTTTTGATGTGTGATCTACTTGGCAAAAACTTCCAAGATATCAATGCAGAAAAAATATTTGATTTTAGCCAGATCAACTTAAAGATGAAGAATGGAGTGTATGAACAGTCGCCTGGATTATTTAATCAAGATATTCAGCAGGTACCCCAGCCTTTGACTTAGTATTCTTTTGTAATGAATAGCTCTTTTTTCATGCATGGGTGTAGTTCATAATCCCTGATATTGCCTTTGACTTGGTATTCTTTTTTCATGCATTGAAGTACATATGTGCTTCCACAAAACTTGGTTATGGGGTCTAATTTGGGTGGGAAGGACGTATATTCCAAAACCAGGAGATGATTTGGATCTCCAACGTTAAGTCAATTTGTTTGACATTCCTTTTTATTTTTGAAGATCCTTTCCTAGTTGGTAAGGTGACCATTTTGCTTATTCATGTTAGGTCACTTTTATCTAATAGTCCTTGGTATAATACTCGGTATTTAGCACACTAGAAACTTTGTATAAGATGGTGCTTTAGTAGAAGTAATTTCCAATAAAGGATTTAAAAATAGTCCGAAACCAAAACTTTTGGCCAATTTGGGTAATTTTTTTGCCTAATCAACTCGGAACAGGAATATGAAGTCTGGTTTGGTTTGTTCTGGTGAATGGCATAATGAGTGAGACAAGGGGGTTTAAATAAGTTATATATATTGGATTTAGATTGCAAGTTCAACAAACTTGAACCTCCGAAAATCAATCAACTTACATGTTAGGTGGGATGGCTGTTTTTATATGCACAAGGAGGCCTTCAAATGCATGGTAAGATCAAAGACTTAAACAATTTACATGTAGGACATTGAAGTATTAAATTCTTTCGATTATTGTAAAAGGAGGGGAATAATTTTCTGGTTGACATTGCTATTGTTGTAAAAGGTCTTAATCTAATTGGTTGACCATCATCCAAGCTTTCTCCCTTTAGTGGGTTTTGTTCCGGGCCAGCTATGGAGCATAATAAAGGCCAATAAAAGAATTGACAGATTTTTATGACTGGCTGACAACCTTATATCAATCCTTGTTGTTGGTGCCAAATTCCTAGCCAAGGTATCTATGCACATGATGAGGCCATGCCATTAAACCTAGATGCCCAGTTGGTGGGTAGTAGACCTACCTTTTGACTATGCAGTTTAAGCTCATGCAACCAAGGAGCATCCTCCAAGTTCCTCTAGACTATAAAGAGTCTAGACCAAGAGGTACAATGATACAATTTGCTATGGGAAGTGCATTCATGATTATAAATTACAAAATAATAACAGGTTAAAAAACCCTAATTTTACTAATTTCTCTGTTGACGAAGTCGTATGTACTGAATGGTAATTTACTAGCAAAATATAAAATGGAGGGAAAACTTTCAAAACACTAACTGCAGTTGCTGTAACACACACAGTGACCCTTTGGGTGACAAGTAGCATGCTATGTGCATTGTTTTATATGTCTAATTTGCATTATTACAATCATGTATGTGACTCAGTGATCTTATAATTCAGTTTCTATAGTCGAGCCAAACTGAAACTGCCAAACTGCCAAACTGAATGCTCTAAAGAGGAGACCCAAATGTAATGGTGGAACTATGGTCTAGGAGATTCTCTTAGATTAGGTTTGAGATATATTTCTGCCATCCTAGTGTGACAAGTTATGAGTGTGTAGTCATAATACCTGTGGAGCTGAATTTCGTCTCCTCTGTGTTTTCCTTTATGGAATAATCTTGTTTCTTTTGGGTTGGTTTGTGATATTCCAAACTCAATACACTGTATCAAGATCACTGAACAAACATTTTTTATTTGAATTTCATTGCAGAGTGAGGTTGCTATTTATTGATTATAAGGCTCTCATTATATATACAAAATAATGAATAATACGTCATGCAGGTATGGAGAAAATTTCAAAAAACTTGCCAAGAGATGGTTATTTGTGCAAGTGATCTTTCAAATATGTCAGGAAATTTTTATCAGAAAGCGGTAAGAATGATGTAGTTCCAATTACAGATTTCCAGAGTTTTTTCATAAATATGGATAGTTCAGTGTCCATAATTGTACCTCAATCTCTGATGTTGTACTTATTCTGGGGCCTCTCAAAAGCTTCCAAACTTATGTGCTACATCCATATGATCCTTAGAAGTTACCAAACATGGCTGATCAAAATGTATATATATTATATAGGTTGGAGAAGATGCGGTACATGAAGACATGGTAAACGAGGCTGTTGAACCGCAATGTGAGGCAAGTAATGCTATTAACCTGTGATTTTCCATTTGTGGTTGAGGGATGAGTAGGATGTGGCCTACCTCTATAGAGAATTGTTCTGTGTTGGATTTTCCATGCCATGAGTTTCACCTTCGTTGTATTATTTCCAGGATAATCATCAGTTTTGTACTGAACAAAAGAATTCCACTGACTTGGATACTGCTACTCCGTTTCCTTCCTATGAATCAAATCGTTCTACCAAACCAGATCAAACTGAGGCTTCCATTCTTTACAAAGTTTGCGCTTGCAAACAGTGTGGTTCTGAAGCCAATGGGGAAAACAGCCTCATATGTGATGAATGTGGGGCAGTGTACCATCTGTCATGTGCGGAGCCTGCTGTCCAAGAAATTCCGAATCAGAGTTGGTATTGTGCTTCGTGCACCAAGGACCAGAGGCTTTCTCCAAATGTTGTGTTAAGCAATGCCCAACAAGATCATGATAGCTGTGTTGTATGCGGTAGACTCGACATTATTGAAGTAAAAGAGGATGTCAAGGAGCATTACAGTATTGCTGCAGCTAGTGGCTCTAGAGAGGGCTCAGTCTCCAGTATGGAATCTGATGAGCCACCAGAGCCATCAAGGACGGCTTTGTCACGCTTGTGCAAGCAATGCGGGACTTGTGAAGACGAGGACAAAAGATTCTTAATATGTGGGCACAGTCAGTGTCCTTATAAGTTCTACCACATAAGGTGCTTGAAAACTAGTCAGATTGCCAGCCTTCAGCAGCAAAACAAGCATTGTTGGTACTGCCCTTCTTGCCTCTGCAGAGCTTGTTTTGTTGATAAAGATGATGACAAGATTGTCCTGTGTGATAACTGTGACGAGGCTTACCATACTTACTGCATGAAACCACCTCGTACTTCCATTCCGGAGGGTCAGTGGCACTGCATCCAGTGTAATGTGTCAAAGGCTAAGGAAGGTATAAGAAGATATGAGGAATGGATCATACAACTGCATGGAAAGAAGGATTTCAAGCAGTCTAATGAAGCTAATAGGCCGATGGATGTGCTACTGAGTGCTGTTGAGAAACTGAGCTCAGACGAGCTGCCTGTTGCAGGGGAGGATAATAACTACTAAAGATAACACCAATGGCTATCCAAAAAGAGAGGATTATGATTTTGTAACAATCAAATTAGATTCTCAGTTGGTATGAGATAACGGTTCTTCCTTCTCGTGTGTACCTTGTAACCTTAGTCATTATTTTTAGCAAAATGTTAGGAATGTTGCCCAAAATATGCCAATGGCGAGAGCTTACCCCCCGTGGAAGTCTCTCTTGTAATCTTAATGGCTGGATCTGCAGCCGGATAAAGTGAAGTGGAAGAAATTGTAACAAATGCATTTTTTAAAGAATTTCCCAAATGTCAAGAGTGCCATATTCTTTATACGAACAGCTTGTCTGGAAGGACATTTAGGTTTGACATATTGGCGTGTTCTCGTGTAAGAAATTTGCTTTCCTGAGAAGTATGGACCAACTATGCACATAGAAGCAATTCATAATCAGTGTCATTTTGATGTTTCCCCTCCATTTTTCTGTCTTGAGAGATTGCTTGTGGTTCTGTTTTAAAGATGTATATTCTATAGATTGTTGTATAACTAATGATTCCAACCAAAAGGGATCCACGGAATAGGATTCACATCGGTCAATGATCTGTCACGAAAAGTCAAAAAGCATGCTCCATTGATCTGTTACGAAAAGACAGCAAAGGCATCGCTTTGGAAAGAGGCTACATTAACCTGCTAGCTTGGTGGACCTAGGTGTTAGGCCTCTCCCCCATTTGACCATGGATATGAGGAGACCTAAATGATCAAGCCATTAATGGTGGAACTATAGTTCTGTTATTGAAGAAGAAGAAGTTTGTTACAGTTCAAGAAGAAGAACAATAAAAGCTAAGTATTCATTTCTCTGATACATCATTCTCTTTTCTCCCTACTATTTATATGTTCTGATGTCACCCCTCTGTTTTGGCAGTTATGACAGTTAGTTGAGCTGGATCCTTTGGTTGAGCTGGACCCCCTGGTACTGCTGACTTGGCAAAATGGAATGACTGGCATATGACTGCAACTTCCCTCAGCTATCTGCACCATGTGGCTATGAAGTATAGGTTAATACATCAGATATGTATCAATACCCCCTTCCTCAATTTGACCTTGTCTCAAGGTCAAAGGAGAGAAATTTCCTGATGAATTCCTCGTATGGAACCCACTGAGCCTGGTCAGCAGACATGTCCTTCCACTGAATGAGCAATTCAGTAGCAGCCCTATTTCCCTTTTGCACCATCCTCCTGTCCAAGAGTAACTGTGGTTCCAAGACTGCTTCTTCATGTAGTGTAGGGGCACCCTCTTGTACTGAGACTCTTCTACTGAGTTTAGCCTTCAATTGAGATACATGAAAAACAAGATGTATGAGGGAGTCATCTGGAAGGAGTAACTTATAAGCAACATGCCCTACTTTAGCAGACACTTGGTAGGGGCCAAAAAACTTTGGAGAAAGTTTTTGGGGCCTTCTATTATTACCCACAGATATTTGTCTATAGGGTTGAAGTCTGAGGTAGACCCAATCCCCCACCTCGAAAGACCTATCAGTTCTGTGCAAATCAGCCATTTTCTTCATCCTATCTTGGGCCATCAGTAAATTGTCTTTCAACAACTGCAAGACATTATCTCTTGAAGCCAATGTTTCTGCCACTTCCTTGTCTAAGCTTAACTCAAGAATGTAAGTCAGTAAATTGGGAGGGGTCTCCCATAAACTGCCTCAAAGGGGGTAACCTTGGTGGCTGAGTGCCAGTTGGTGTTAAACCAATACTCAGCCCATAATAAATGTCTAGACCATTCCTTGGGCTTATGGCTACAAAAATATCTTAAGTAGCCCTCAATACATCTGTTAGTTACCTCTGACTGTCCATCTGATTGTGGGTGGTAGGAAGTGTTGTACTTAAGATGTGTTCCTTGTATTTTGAAGAGCTCTTTCCAAAATAAACTGGTGAAGATAGCATCCCTATCAGAGACAATCGATTTGGGCATCCCATGTAATTTGAAAACTCCATTCATGAACACCTGGGCAACACTCTGGGCTGTATAAGGGTGACTCAAGGTAAATATATGTATATACTTTGTGAGTCTATCCACTACTACAAATATAGTAGATTTTTGGTAACTAGAAGGCAACCCTTCTATGAAATCCATAGAAATATCCTCCCAAACTGCATTGGGGATAGGTAAGGGTTGTAACAACCCTACGGGAGATGTAGTCTCAGCTTTGTTCCTCTAGCAAGTGTCACAAGTCTGGATATATGTTTGAACACTCTTTTTCATTCCTTTCCAATAACAAGCCTTCCTTAACCTTTGTAGTGTCTTGGTAAAGCCAGAATGGCATGCTGTCAATGTATCATGGTGCTCTTTGAGCATAGTAAGAACAAACTCTGAGTGGGGATCAATGAGAAGCTTGTTTTTATAGTATAACAATCCATTCCTTAAAGAATACTTGTTAGGATCTAGCTGATGATGGGACCATTTGTTCAAGTGCTCTTGATAAAATGTGGATTGTTGCATCTGATCCTTAAAATGCTGAAGCCATTCTATGCTTACTACTGATATGGCAGCCAAAGTATGAGCTTCAGTAAGTTTTGGAGCTTCAGACATAGTGCTACATTCCACCCTTGACAAGCTATCAGCTGCTCGATTTTCCTTCCCTTTTTTATACTCCACTATGAAGTTATAACCATGTAGTTTAAGGAGCCACTTGTATTGGGCATCTGTATATACCCTTTGCTCTAACATGTGCTTCAAAGCTTGGTGGTCTGTTTTGATCAAAAATTTCCTTCCCCATAAGTAGTGGTTCCACTTCTTAACTGCTAACAGGATAGCAAGCATCTCCTTCTCATAAGTAGATAGAACAATGCATCTACCCTTGATGGTTTGGCTTAAGTAAGCTATGGGTCTCCCTTTTTGCATTAAGACTGCCCCAATTCCTGTGCCAGATGCATCACATTCCAGTGTGAATTCCTCAGTAAAATTTGGCATGGCCAGGACTGGTGGTTGAGTTAGGGCTGTTTTCAGTTGTTCAAAAGAGCTCTGAGCTTCTGGATTCCATTTGTAAGCATTTTTCTTGAGGAGGCTTGTGAGAGGTTCAGCAATAGACCCATATCCTTGAATAAATTTTCTATAATAGCCTGTGAGGCCAAGGAAGCCTATTAGTTCCTTCAGGTTCTTAGGGGTAGGCCACCCCATTACTGCTTGGATCTTCCCTTGGTCCACTTACAACCCATGTTCAGAGATGATGTGACCCAAGTAAGCCACATGTTTTTGTGCAAAGAAACATTTACTTTTCTTGATCTTGAGTTGGTGCCTATGTAATACTTTGAAGACTTCCTCTAAGTGCAGATAATGGCTCTCCATACTAGGGCTGTAAATGAGAATATCATCAAAAAACACCAACACAAATTTCCTGAGAAATTCTTTAAAAACATAATTCATCATGGCTTGGAATGTTGAAGGGGCATTAGTGAGGCCAAAGGGCATAACTAGAAACTCATAGTGACCCTCGTGTGTCCTAAAAGCTGTCTTGTGTGTGTCCTCCTCTGCCATCCTAACTTGATGATATCCAGCTCTTAGATATAGTTTAGAAAAAAAATTTGCACCATGTAATTCATCAAAAAGCTCTTCTATGAAGGGAATAGGGAACTTATCTTTAATGGTGTTCTGGTTTAGTGCCCTGTAGTCAATGCACATTCTCCATGTACCATCATTCTTCTTTACTAGTATCACTGGTGAGGAGTAGGAGCTTGTGCTGGGCTTGATAATTCCAGAATTCAGCATCTCTTGCACTTGTTTTTCAATCTCATTTTTGTGAACATATGGATATCTGTAGGGTCTTGTACAGACAAGTAGTGATCCTGGCATTAAAGGAACCTTATGATCATAGGCTCTCTTAGGTGGTAACCCTTTTGGCTCATCAAACAGGTGTTCATAGCTTCTTAGTAAGGCAGATACTCTTGCTTCACTTCCTTCTGGCATCATGTTGCCCCTGGCTTCACAATCCTTCCCCTTAATATCCATACTGTAGAGTTGGATAATAAAGAGCTGTGGTCTCTGTCTCAGTTCTTTAGTTATAGGTTCACTGAGTGTGTGGGTGTCACTCTTTATCCCTATGAATTGCATGATTTTTCCTTGGTCTTCATACCTCATAGTCAACTCTTGAAAATTTCATACTATGTCATCTAAAGTACTGAGCCAATTGGCTCCAAGTACTATGTGGCACCCACTGATAAGTAGTGGCAGTAGGTCAGCTTTAATTCTCTTCCCTTGACATTCAATGGTTACTCCTGGGCAGAATCCTTTACTAGACAGTTTGTCTCCATTAGCAACCAATACCTTAAATGGTTTACTGTTAGCCATTGCTAGCCCCAACCTTTCACTAAGTTGGTTATCAACAAAACTATGGGTTGATCCTGAATCTATTAAGATGATTATAGGTTTGTTTTTAACAGTACCTTTGATTTTCATAGTGGATTGATGTGAGCTACCAGACAGGGCTTGTAAGGAGATCTCAAATAGACTTTGTGACTGTGGGTCTTCCCCCCTCTTCTGTATCTGGATTTGTTTGTTCATCTGTATCCCTCTCCTCATCTGCTAATATCATGAATAATTTCTTTTTCTTGCATTTATGGCCTCTGATCCACTTCTCATCACAGTGAAAACATAGTCCCAATCCTTTCCTTCTGATAACCTCAGAGGAAGAAATGGGGCAAGTTTGCCGCCCTGTTCCCCATGGATGATTGCTGTTCTTCTTTGGCTCAATTGGAGTGGATTGATTACTGCTTGTCCAACCTTGAGTTCTGGAAACACAGGGATCAGGTTTGGACAACTTCTTTGCTGCCATCAACTTGGCCTTATACAATTTTGCCAACTGCATGGCCAGAGGTAATCTAAGGGGGTTAGCTATCTGCACTTCATATCTCACTTCCTCCTTGAGGCCTCCAATGTACTGACTAATCATACATTTTTCAGGTAGACCTACCACTTTCTTGGACAACTTTTGGAAACTTTGTGTGTGCTCTTGCACAGAGCCTTCCTGCTTGAGTAACTTCAAGTCTATACCATGATCAGTAAAGTGGGAAGGTCCAAATTCTAACTTGATGGCTTGGCAAAATTCCTCCTACCCTACCATGCCCCCTTTGGTAGTTGACAACCAATCAAACCAGTATGATGCTATTCCTTGCAACTGTACTGAGCAAAGACTCACCCTGTCCCCATCTGAAACCCTATAGTAGTTGAAATAACGGTTGACTCGTAAGAGCCAGTCTTCCACATCCATCTCCCCATCAAATTGAGGAAGTTTGAGTCGTATTTGAGATTGATTCCATGTTGGGCCTCCATGTGGTACCCCAGCTTGTGGTGCTCCTTGCCATGGAGATTGATTCCATATTCCCTGTGGCATCCCAGCTTGTGGTGTTCCCTGCACTGGAACTGGAGATAGAATCCATGTTCCCTGTGGCACCCCAACTTGTGGTGCTCCTTGCAATGGTGTGGTCCCTAGAGGGGGGTTTGTATTCTGAGCAACTGGGTTGGCAATATACCCAGATTGTGTTCTGGAATTGTGATTTCCAGGAGTTCTTGGGTCCCATTGTGGAGGGGGGCCAAGATTCGTTCTATGATCAGATTGAGGTATTGGCACCTGATCAAATTATGGAGGTGGACCAAGAACTGGTCTCCCATAGGTGGTGGAGGTTGTGGCCGGGAATAAGTGGTTTCAAGAAAGCTGGTGGGTTGCAAGAATCCCATGGAGCCAAACATTGGTACATGATGAGGGCTTTGAGAGGAGGAGGGTCCCATGGTGGAGCTTGGGTAAGGATTTGGTCCAGATGGCAGAAAACCCATGAGAGGAGCTTGGGACACACATGGATTTGGTAATGGTTTAAGGAGTGATACTGGTGCTGTAGTTACATTCCCAGGTGGAGCAACTTCACTGCCTCTCTTTCCTTTCACTAAGTCCTCAAGAATTTGAATGACATTGTCGAATTTGGAGTTGAGGGTTAAAATTGTACCTTCCAAAGCTGTCAGCCGTTCCTCTCCGGCGGAGTTTCGATGGTCCTCCGATGATCCTCTTCGAGAGCTTGGGCTACTCGACCCATCCTCTCGACTGGATTCAAGAACCGTGTCGAGTGGCTCCGATACCAAGTTGTTAGGCCTTTTCCCCATTTGACCATGGATAGGAGGAGACCTAAATGATCCAGCCATTAATGGTGGAACTATAGTCTGTTATTGAAGAAGAAGAAGTTTGTTACCGTTCAAGAAGAAGAACAATAAAAGCTAAGTATTCATTTATCTGATACATCATTCTCTTTTCTCCCTACTATTTATATGTTTTGATGTCACCCTTCTGTTTTGGCAGTTATGACAGTTGGTTGAGCTGGATCCTTCGGCTGAGCTGGACCCCCTGGTACTGCTGACTTGGCAAAGTGGAATGACTGGCATATGACAACAACTTCCCTCAGCTATCTACACCCCGTGGCTATGAAGTAGAGGTTAATACATCAGATATGTATCACTAGGGTCACAGTGAAATACTTGAAGAAGAAATTGAAGGCACTTTGTCAAATTTTATTGACATTGCAGTCGGTGATTCAACTCTTTTTTTTGCTAGCTGGATGATTCATTAATCCATAATTTTTTTGAATATCAGCAGCATGTCACAGACTTGGTATGTTTTCTACACTTCGGTCCGTTTACCAAACGGACTTCCTCTTCGAAGATATGTTCAAGCCTTTTCCAAAAGCTTAGCTGAATGTTAAGGCAAAAATAAAAAAAAATGTGGGGACAAAAGTGAGATTAGAATGTTGAAAACTTCAGAGATTTACAACTTCTTGGATATTGAGGAGAAAATGAGACTCTCACTATATTTATAGGGTCTCAAGGGCCTTAGAGCATCTCCAACCCTATTGTAACTTTGGGAAAAAAAGTTGTCACATATGAATGACAAATTTTTATTTAAAAATCCTTCTCCAATACAGTTATCAAGTAAATTGTGAAGCTTACGTGACAAAAATTATAAAAAATATTGTGAAGTTGGTTGTCTAGTTCTAGACAATGTCTTCACCTCCATGTTATCAATTATGAATAAAAAATATTTAGAAAAAAAGAATGAGAGGAGAATTTATCTTGGAAGTTGAAAAACGAAGTTAAGTATCTCAATACTTTTGCATTGGAGAAGACTTTTCTACCTCATTATCTTTTGTGAATATATTCTTGCCACCTAGTAAATACACTGTCTTGTGCCTCATGCCACATAAAAAACACAACATATTACAAGACAGTAGGGTTGGAGATGCTCTTACATGAAACTTCTAAGAATTTTTTTTTTCTAGGCTTAAGATATTTACATGATGGGAAGATTCTAGAAGCTTAGGAAAGCCTTATGAGAATTAAAGAGGACTCCACTATACTCTGAAGAATTCTAGTCTTTAAACTAAACCCCTATGATGTGCAACATTGTCTCAGTGGAGCAAAAAAATATGTGTGTGATATTCTCATCTACTTGTTTCGTCGATGCCCTTCTCGACTGGTGCACTAACTCTTCGAAACGACTTCCACTCTAGTAGTCATGGTTGGCTTATGTCATACCTTCTTTTTTCCCTTCTTGTGTGCCTCTCCCGAGGGTTGCCCAAACTGGTTCATCGTATCACCTTTTCCCGTGGTCCATACACTCCTTGACACAGAAAGTGGCTTAAGCTGCCTATCAGGTCAACGATCTACCTCATCGTATAGGCGCACATAGTCCTCTATACCTTCGCAAATGCATCCTATTTCAATTTTGTCAACTCAAACGTCCACCCAACTTTGTATCACTATGATCTTTGAGCGACTCCTTGCTATCCATCGTTTACGGCTAGGACTACTGGGGTATCTAATCCCATTTGCTCCCCTAGCTTTCGTCTCTCAGTGTCAGTGTCGGCCCAGTGAAAAAACATGAGTGAAGAAAAAACCACCGCTCCGTGGGGGTGAGCAAGAAAGAAGAGTGGGTAAAGGGGCCTAAGCCACTCCCTACAAATGTTTCATCACCCTTGGCATAACGAGGCTTCTCCTTTGGCCAAAACCTCCTCTTTCTGCCTCCTCGAGCAAGCTTCACCATTCTTCAAGTTATTTGTTCCTCGACCATGCCCTCCTTGGCATGACCATGGTTATCTTTCCGCATTGTGGGATCCTTGACAATGTCCTCCTCAACACGATCAAGTATCTCTCCCTTTTGCACACATATCCTTGTTGTCTCTGTCTCCTTGCAGCCTGCAACATGTTTTTTCATGACCCTTGTCCATCTCGATAGCACGATCCATCTCCCCTGTCATATCCCAGTACCGAAATACGGAGACCGACATGGCCAGCTATCCTGTACAAGGTATAGAACGTTGTACGACGGTCACGACTGTTACTAGACAAGGGGGTGCATTCTACAAGCAAGTCACTTAGAGTCACATAGAACATCTAATGTCTCAATCAGTCAAACAAGTATAGTAAACATAGAATATATACGACAAAGAAGTAAGGCGTCCCAAACGCCCTGCCAAAACATTCTAGAAACCATCTGTACAATATGAGAATCTGACGGAGTAGCAAAAGTACATGACCATGATCAGCTGCAGTCTGGTTAATTAGAATCATGTAAGAAAACTAAATATCCAAATTTATGGCTAACAAGTGTCGGTGGTTAAACACACAAAAGAAGATAAATTGTACAATAGCGAGCAGTGATTAAGAAACCCACTCGTGTTCCTCAACGGCCATCCGTCTGGTGTGCGCCATTGTTCAGGAGGAAGTAAGCTGGATCCTCGGGTGCTGGCTCTAAACCTGGCCATGCAAAACCAATGGGGTTAGACTCCCAAATAGCAAGTACCACAAAGGAAGCATGAATGAAGGAACAAAACCAGTGAGAAATAAACACACACACACACACACACACACACATATAGTTCTGTCTCGTAGTTTTGATCCATAGCCTACCGTGATACAACAATCTAACCCTACAACCAAACAAGGACACAGGTTAGACCATCGCACCATGATAGTCCATGTCCCTAACAGAAGATATAATACACAATCAAGCTCAGTTACATAATCGTCCAATCACTTGTACGACTTACTAGGTGGAGTCTGGGTTATCCCAGAGATATGCGTATAATAGGAATCCTCAGATCGAGCCATGTGCTAGAAGAGCATGAATCACCGTATAACACGTAGTATTTATGCACCGGTCCATCATAAGGCCACCGTGCTAAGATCACATAGAACACATAGTACAATATAATAGTCGAATATTGCCATCCACTAATGAGGATTTAAACAATATCCATTGGGGCCAACCTGCACACCCCAAACACTTGTTTGGGGGTAGCTAGTTAAGCACGATCTTAGAATTTTGTCCCTCCCAATGTTCTATATATTTTAGTTGCCTAGTTAACCCTACTATTACTGAAATCTCATGGCGTATTCACATGATATTTTCCTTATATGTCGTACCATAGTACGGACAAGCTAGAAACGAATCCACTTTGTCACTTTGCAGTCTAATTTGGATTCACCCCAGCGTAATGCAACATTCAAACAAGTCCTAGCCACGCTTGGAAATTGACTAAACCATTTTGCCCATGCTTGGAGGAATCATATTATATCACATGTCGCGTAGCATGTAGGTACCCCTCAGTGTAAACATGTAATATAATCACGTAAGAATACATATCACGTAGTAAGTGTATCAGTAGGGATACAAGTAATCGAGTCAAGTCACCAATCACAGTAAATCACATGAGTTCTATCACATTGCAACACATAAGTCAAGTCATGCACATAGGTGGTGTAGTCACTTGGCGCATGGTCGAACTATACACATGGTCGGGTCAGGCACACAGATGGGTCTAATATTCTCACAGTCATCAAGATTATACATATGAATCAAAAGTCCAATGGAACATTCAAACCAAATTAATTCAATAAATGTGTGCAGGGGACCGCATGCGCACATGAAGATCAAGGCCGCATGGTCGATCATGGTGCATGAGAATCGGGGACACATAAAATATAGGGTACATAAACAGGCAAAGTCCACTCATCGGGGCAAGTGCTAAGTGACATGCAATAAATACAAGTCAGAGAAGTGACTGATGTGACTTGATATGACAAGCCAAAAAGTATCAGGGAGATAAGACAAAAATATGAAAAGCTATACAGAGTTACAAAAGTCGTACAGAGGCATGCGCCCAAAAGAAGAGACTCATGGCTCATGGCCGCATAGTCTCCTGGCTGCATGCACATGGAGTCTGGCCTTAGTGAATTTCCATGCGTTCAAGGTACTATGCGTTCGACTTTAGAAGCGTACACAGAGCAGTCATGCGTCCAACAAGATTGGCGTATGCCGGAGGGGCGCTTGTTGCTGGGCCACATGGTACTCCATCGTCCCAAAACAACAAGTTTGGCCATGGAAAAGCTCCAAAAATTCGAAAACTTGTTCCCTTCATAAAAACTTCATTCCAACTCCAAATCAAGTGAACCAAAAGCCAAAACGCCTGAAATAGAATGCTCTATCACCTAGAAAAATTGGTTTCCTAAAATACCATGTTTTAATAGATAAAAACCAAGAAAAATTATGAAACCCATGAAAACCCTAAACTAAAAATGTAGATCTACTCACCTCCACCCATAAAAACCGAAAACTCCAAACATTAAAAGTGTTTAGAATCATAATGTACAAAAATTAGACTAATAAAATACAAAGAAAGAGCAATGATTAAAATTTGAGGGTTTTTCTATATCATGCAAGGTGTACTTGCCTAAAATAAAAGGAGAAAAAATGAGAGAATAAGGGAAGAAAGAGAAAGAAGTTGGGTTATATAGCTAGGGTTTATGGTTTAGACCATGTGTTCTCTCTTAAATTTAACCAACCCATAAAATAAATCATGAACCACACTAAACCGAAGAATGGGTTGTCTCCATGCAACCTAATAAACATAAAAGCAAGAAATAATACGTCCCAAATACGTATATCGGGAACGAGGAGTGACATCCCCCCATGAAAGTTTTTCTTCAAAAAACTTCTTTGTACCATCCTCAGTCTCACTAAGAAGATCATCCTCTTCAAAGTCCTCTATTATCATGAGTACGGCCAAGTAGGCTGTCTTTCCTTTGTTGTCCTTCTTGAGCTGAATGGTAGAAAAAACTTTTCCCTTTGATGGCTCAACTCATGCAACACTCACCAGGCATGATGAGTCCTCCTCCATAATGTCGACGACTTCCAAGTGAGGCATTATAACCGCTTTCATCGCGATTAAGAAATCCATGCCAAGTATCATATTGAAGCCGTCCGATGATATAGCAGTAAAATTGGCAACATTTGACCAATGTACCATCTATACGGGAACTCCCTTTGCTACCCACTACATGGGGTGTGCCTCAGAATTAAGTGCCTTTATCTTGCTTGAATCTTTTTCTAATGCTAGACCCAAGCGATGGATCTCTGTGTCCGAGATAAAGTTATGAATGACACCCGTATCGACCAATGTTTGTGTGCTTATGCCACTGATCCTCACGTCAACGTACATGAGCTCACTGCTCGGATTCTTTGACACAACGGACTTGGCCTTAACGACATTGAGTAAGCGCAACACTCCATGTGCCCTCCCACTTCATACTTCTTGTTCTCTACCTTCTCGCTTCAGATACATATTTGCTCATGTTCTGGTAATTTCAAGCATAGTGATTATCTTCAAATATGAAGCATGCAACTGTCAGCTCGGATTGTGCATTTTTATGCTTCTTTTCCTCGGACTGACCCTTCTTCGGAGACCTCTATTTCTCTTCCCACAATTCTCTTTGGTGGTCTTTTGGCTTAGCCTTGTTGTCATTCCACCTGTACTTGACGAGCCTCTGGATTGCTATCATAACGACGTTCAAGTCTTGCACCCTTTATCACTGTAATTCTTACACAACCCATAGTTGAAGTCCATTGAGGAATAAGAACAAGCAATCCCCCCATGATTTATATTACGAGCATCAAACGTATGAACTCTGTAATATACTATTTGATTATCCCTATATGCTTGAGTTATCGCAAGCTCCGTCTCGCTACGAACTCGACGCTCTTTGGGTCGAACTAAGATTTCATCTCCTTCTTTCAGATCCTCCCAAGTCTTAATAGAGCACAACCCTTCTCTCTTTCCATGCACTTGCAATATCACTACAACATAGCATCATCGGTAGAATGTAGAATAAAGCATTATTTAGTAGCCTTATCCTTGCAATGCCTTGAAGTATCGCTCCATATTCCATAAGAAGTTCTCCACCTCTTTGGCATCTCGTACCATGATGAAGGGTTTATACTCAGAGATCATCTTTCTCGGTGCCTCCCTACTCGAAGATCCACCATTCGCAATAACCTTCTCCAAAATGGCAACTTTGGTATTGAGTTCTTTGTAACTCTCGACCACGATCTTCATCTCCTAGTAGAAATTCTCTCACAAGTCCTCAATATCTGTACAATATTCCTTGAGCTCCTCCTCAAGTGCGATCAAATCTCTTGAATGAGCTCCTCCGTGGATGAAGAGTCGTCACTCTCCAGCCCATCATATAACTCCTCTAGCCTCGTGTTGCTTTGCTCCATGGAGCCCATGCGCATCCCTATATCCCTCGAATCCATCTTCAAGATTTTGAGGTGCTTTACAAGATTGGAAAGGGTACGCTCCACAGTAGGCTCTTTATTCTTTCCCCTCTTATTGGCTTTGACATTTCTCTCCTTAGTTGATGCGGGCCTCTCCTAGACATTATCGGATGTCGACATGTCACCAACCCACCTTCATTTTGATACCACATGTCACTGACTTAGGTTTTTTTTCATGCTTCTATCCATGCGATACTAAAATTTTCTCCTTGAAGACTCGTGGAAGTCTTTCCCAGTCACTTAGCTAGATGCTAAGGCAAACATGAGAAGATGTGGAGCAAAAGAGAGAGATTGGAATGTTAAAAACTTCACTATACCAAAGAGAGTTTACAAGTTCTTCAGTGGTGAGATAAGACTCTCACTCTAATTATAGGGCATTAAAGATCTTACAATAAACTTGCTGGCCTGAGATATTTACATGAGAAAATTCTAGAACTACTTAGGCAAGCCTTATGAAAATCCAAAAAGACAGCCTTATAAAAATCCAAAAAGACTCCACGCTACTCTAAGGGTCTGCTTGGTAATGGTGTTTTCACCAATTTTGGAGTATTTTTGAACCGATCGTTTATAAAAACCCCTGCTTGGTAATTTTTATGAGGCACTGGTTTTGGTTGGCTTAACTCCCCCCCCCAAAATTGGTGTAATATAATTTTGGGTGTCTTTATAAACACCCCAAATTGGTAGATTTTGAGCGATTTTATTAATTTTAGTTTATTTATTCCTGTAAAAGCCTTTCAAAACTGCTCGTTACCAAGCATGGATTGGATTGGTTTATATGCCGCTACTTAAAATCACTCAAAATTGGGTCTCTCATATCTGTTTATAACCAGTACTCTAAAAATACCTCATAATCGCTACTCCCAAAATTTCCACGCAGACCCTAAGGAATTCCAGAGTTGGAACCAACTAAATATTGGGCGCGTCACGAAAGTGTTTGCCAACCAACCTGAGATAACCAACCAATCTACGAATACCAAACACAGATGAAGACAAGTATATGGCGGTGACTACGTCACTTGGACAAATTCCAACCTTTATAACTCAGATAAAATTATAATATTGCAAAAAACTAATATTGAAACCCTTTTCCTTAATAGGTTCAACCCCCTCACCACACTTAAGAAGGAACGATAAATATTATAATTGAAATTACTCACCAATCCGTAGCAATTTTTCTAACTGAAGTTGACGACTTCTCGATTAGATCTCTTCTTCCTTCTGTCTTGTATGAAGAAGAACCCTAAGAGCAAAGCACAAACTTTCTCTTAGATTTTCTTATGGACGAGCACATCAAATCTCCACCTTTACGTATGGTTTATGCCTCCACCTTCTTTTATATTTATAGGATGAGAAACCTATTTTATGTCATAATAGGATTTCCTAAATACGAAACCTTAAAATAAAAATCCTATTACACCTAAAATAGCCCAACACCAATTATGGACGTCCAAATATGATCAGATTAAATATTTGATATAAATTTGAAATCTAATCAAATCTTATATTTAATGTTTATTTTTAAATTATATTAAGTCAAATATTTGACCATATTTGAGCTCCAAAATTTACCAAATCCAGACTGGACCCAAAAAATCTCCCCCCAGTCTAATGAGAGGGTATTGACCCCATGGATTCTCAACTGGACTCCATGCCTGTCGTCCTGCGATAGAATTCCTGCTCCCCCATGCCACCGATCTCTAATCCCTCGAGCTTTACATCTTCTGTCGTCTCCAGCTCCTCGAGTGTCACGTCGATGCTAGCTGCCATGCTTAACACATTCTGCACCACTGGGATCCTGCCGATATCGATGACATGGCCAAGATTGAAGTCCCTGACTATCAGTCTCACCGTGAGTCTCGGCTGCCTGTCCCTAAATTTTGTCTTCCAACGAAACGTGTTAATATTTTGACGAGATAATTCACCCTTGGCTGGCCCAACCAAGCGGACGGTGCGGTTCTTTCGAGATTCGAACTCCTGAACCTGGCTACCTTCGTATCCGAACCTGAAGCTCCCACATATATATGCTTCCTGGAGAAGAACATAATGTACTGTTCATGCCGTCGATGACCTATAGTTCCTCCTGGAATGTGTGAATGATGATGCTCCCGCCTCAGATTGAGTTTGCTGCAAACCGTGATCTTCTTCCTGGCTTTGAACTACTGAAACCGATATCGCTCCATGAAGTTTTGGCAAACCACTAGTCATCAAAATAGGATTCATGGTCCCACATGGAGACCGACCAACTGTCATGGGACCGACAGACTGACCCTCATTCTTTGACTCATCACCATTCGTCGCTTTGTCTCGACGAACCGAATCCTCCGTAATCCTCAAAGTATCTCGAAGCCCCTCCAAGACAAGTTTTTGATGATCCACCTCCTGTTGAATACACTTTGAGACTCCATCCGGTATTTTTGGCCTGCCTGTATACGTCAGCGGTGTGAGCCTGTACATGCCACAACACAAATCTCCTCGAGCCAGCTGTTTGGAACCCTTCTTAAGCATCAAATCTTTTTCCCCAAATAAACTGTGACAACCATCATCCGTCAGCCTCCCTACCGAAACTAAGTTGTAGCACAAACTCGGTATATATCGCACACCCTTGAGTATGAGCTTCTCATCAAGCTCCATTGTCAAGTGCACATCACCGATGCCTATAACTGCAGCTATCCCTTGTTTCCCATCTTCACGCGTCCAAACCCGCCACCTCGGTATGACGTGAAGATCCTCTTATGTGGAGTGATGTGATATGACACCTCCGTGTCCATGATCCAATCACTATCATGACACATGCAATAAGGTTCCTCTGCGTCGGTTGCTGGAATAATAAGATCTACTATAGCCGTGAGATCCTCCTGTTCGTCCTTGCCTTTGGCCTCTCAGCTTTGAGCTTCATGCAGTTCCTCTCGATATGACCCCTTTTGCCACAGTGATAGTATCCCTCCTTATGGTCCACAGTCGCAAGATCTCGAGAACTCTCCCATGTCCTCGCCTGTGACTTGGGTCTTCCCTTCCCGTATGAAGCCACCGGAGCGGACTCCTGCGGCGATTCTACTTGCTTACGCCGGACCTCCTCGTTCAAAAAGCTGCTTTTAACTGCCTCCATCGTGACAAATCCGTCTGGAGCAGGGTTGCTTACCGAGACAACCAACGTCTCCCAACTTTTCGTAAGAGAACTCAAAAACAGAAGGACCTGAAGGTCATCCTCAATCACTATCTGTGAGACCTGTCTCACTATTTTAGTATTATTGTATTTTATCTAGTATATGTATGTTATAACTGTATATTACTTTCCGTGTAATTTATGGATTTTTTTAGCTGCTTTCATGTAATTTCTAGAATATTGAATAGTGCTAGTCACCCTTTAATATATATATATATATATATATATATATATATATATCCTTCCCTTTCTCTTTCCTCCTCATTGTTCTTCATTTCCTTCTCTTTCTTTATTTTTTTCTCCCTCTCCTCTGTGAGACCCGTCTCACTATAACGCTAGCCCTAGCTATGAGCTTGCCTTGGGTAGTAGTGGTAGTAGTTTAGTAGTGGGTTTAGGCAAGTACATCTTGCCAATGAGGAAGAACTTGCTATATTAAATTTATTTAGCTTCCTTGCATTTTATTTCTCTATATTGTTCTCTATTAGTTTCTCTACATGTTTACTTCTTGTAATTTTCAGATTTGATGCCTTGGTAGTAGATCTGAATTCTAAGTTTTTGGGTGTTTATGAGTTTACTTGGTTTTGATCTCTTAAAACTTGATATTTTAAAAAAATAGTAGTTCCATGTTGATGAGCACTTGTTTTCCTGCGATTTTGAACTTTACTTTGCTGGATTCAGACTTGAAATGAGGATTTCATGGAGAAAATAAGTTTTTAGACTTGGAGCTTTTTTATGGCTGAAACTTGCTGTTCTGGGACAAAGAAGTTTCATGCGCCCCACTTGGTATGAGGCCTGGACTTCTTGCTCCAAGTCAACAATCGGCCATCTTGTTGGACGCATGACTGAATCTGCACATGCATCCCTTGGCCAAATGCATGGAACTTGAATGAATGAAAGTTCTCTAAGTTTAAAAGATTTCGTGCGGCCTAATGTGTATGAGGCCAAGAGAAGCATGCAGCTGAGTCATTCATGCGGCCGGAGCTATGCGTTCCTCTTTCCTTTGAACGTATACTCAGCACCATCTTGGCACAATTTTTCATGATTTTGTCTTTTCCTTCTGACTTTCTTTATTGACCAGTTATATCGGTCTCTTCTCTGACACGACCAGTCACATCAGTCACTTTCCTGACCTTGCATTTATTGCCTGTCACTCACCTTGTCCCCAGGAGTGGACTTTGCACCTTGCATGTGGCCATCTCTCCCATGCAGCCATTGTGCTGCATGCGGCCAGCTCTTGTATGCGACCAGCTTACCCATGTGCCTATGATACTTGTAGTAGCTTAGCTTCTTATGATTTATTCTCTTATGGTTTAACTGTTTCCATTGTTTAGCCTATTCTGTTTAATTGTTATGAATGCAAGCTTTCTCTAATTTTCTTATAACCCGATTTGTGACAACCCGCCAGAACCTAGAATTCCCTGAACATGGATTGTATTGGCACTGTTAATCTTAAACTTTCGACACCTGACCTGTACTGATACTCCTGATAGTGGCTCGATGAATACACACTCCTGACATGCTAGAATTGAACATGGATTGTATTGGCACTGCTCTTGATAGTTAACTATCAGATCTCCGAGAAGGCCAGTTTTGACAGCCCCAATTCAGCAAACAGCCCCAACCAGAACTCAATAGCAAAGGACATCTTTTTCATCAGGGTGTTCTCATTGTGGAAATCCTGGGCACGTAGTTTCTGAATGCCGCAGAGCACAAGGGTTGTGCTTAGCTTGTGGAGCTCCATGACACAGAGTGGAATCTTTTCCACACAGAGCTAGTTCATCATTATCTTCCCCGATAGGACGATAATATAGGGCTCCAGTACCGGTTCCGCAACACTAGGGTCAGAGACCTTTGCTGACCCAATCCCAAGTATTCTAGCAACATAGGCCACAATAGTATCCGCAGGCCGAAACTAAAGTATAGGCCAGGCAAGGAGGTTCGTAGCAGAGAGGACCAGCACCGAATGGACGACGTCAGGCGATGGCACTCACTGTAGAAGAGCAATTAGCTTCAGGTGAAGTGGTGGCAGGTACCATTCTCGTCAACTCTCATTCATCTTCAGTATTGTTTAATTCTAGTGTATCAAATTCTTTTATTTCTGCACGATTTGCGATACGAGTTGGATTAGAACCTGAATCATTATCAGTAAGACTCAATATACTTACTGTTAACGGTATCGTGGGATTCGATAGAGTTTATGCCTCGTGTCGAGTCGTAGTATGCGGGCGAGGATTTTTTGCTATATTGATAGAATTTTCTATAGGAGATTATGACGTCGTCTTAGGCATTTGTTGGTTGAGTGCCCGGTACGTGACGATATATTGCCATAATGGCAATGTTATCTTTCATTCATATCCCTGGTGAGAAAAATTCTCATTTTCTAGAGACGAGATGGAGCCTTCATTAGCGACCATGAGGATAGCAGTAACAGAGGAAGTACAATTCTCCAGAGTTGTTAATAAATTCCTAGATGTATTCCCATAAGAACTTCCAGGCATGCCACCAGAAAGAGAGATCGAGTTTACCATTGATCTACATCTAGGAACAACACCAGTGTCAGAGAGAGTCTACATGATGGCACATTCAGAGTTAGAAGTCTTGTACTAGATGATAGAAGAATTAAGAGCCAAGAGATTTATTCATGCTAGTGGATCACCTTGGGGAGCCCCAATGCTACTTGTAAAGAAAAAGGATAGAATATCACGATTATATGTTGATTATCGTACCCTTAATGTGATAACCATCAAGAACAAGTATCCCTTTCCAAGGATCGATGACTTGTTCAATCAGCTTAGTGGAGTAGCAGTATTTTTCAAGATTGATTTGCGGTCGGGATATTACCAGATCAGAGTCAAGGAGCATGATATACCCAAGACGACGTTCAAATCGAGATATGGACATTGGGAGTTTCTAGTAATGCCCTTTGGAGAAACTAATACGCCAACAGTGTTTATGGATCTCATGAATCGTATTTTTATGCCATACTTGGACAAGTTCGTGATAGTGTTCATTGACGACATCTTAGTGTACAATCGAAGTAAAGTAGAGCACAAGCAACATCTTCGTGCAGTTCTTCAAACTCTCAGAGAGCATAAGTTATATGCCAAGTTCAGCAAGTGTGAGTTCTGGATTGATCGTATTTCATACTTCAGTCATATTATTGCTAAAAGAGGAGTTGAAGTAGATCTCCAAAAGATAGAAGCCGTTGAGACATGGCTAGTTCCCCGAACAGTTGCCGAAGTTCATAGTTTTCTGGGATTAACAGGATATTATCGGCGCTTCATGTCAGACTTTGCTAGAATTTTTGCACCCTTGACGCAACTAACACGGAAAGATGTACGCTTTGATTGGACAGATGTATGTCAAACCTCTTTCAAGAAGCTCAAACATAAGTTGATCACGACACCTATTTTGACTTTTCCAGATAGAACAAGTGGTTTCATCGTATATTGTGATGCGTCAGGCAGATGATTGGGATCTGTTCTTATGCAACATGGAAAGGTTATAGCTTATGCATCTCGGCAGCTTCGAGACCATGGAAAGAATTATCCAACGCACGACTTGGAGTTAGCAGCTGTTGTGTTTGCACTCAAACTTTGGAGACATTATCTCTATGGAGATCGAGTAGAGATTTATACTGATCATAAGAGTTTAAAGTATGTATTTACTCAAAAGGATCTCAATACGAGGCAAAGAAGATGGATAAAGTTAATGATGAACAACGAATTTGACCTTCAGTATTACCCTGGGAAGGCAAATATCGTAGCGGATTCCTTGAGCAGGAGAGTAGGAGCCTATTTCTTGACAACACAACAAAGAATATTAGAAGATCTTCAAGAGATGGGCATAGAAGTAGTATTGCCTGGCAACACAGCATTGATGGCTGGTATGCAATTTTAGTCCAATATAGTGGAAAGAATCAAGATAGCACAACCAACAGATGTAAAACTTCAGCATCTCAGAGCAGAGTGTGAGGCAAGACGTATACCATAACTAAGAATTCACCATAACGGAACTTTCCGTTTTGAGAATCGGCTTTATGTACCAAGTGGAGGCCTTCATCGTGAGATTATGGCAGAAGCTCATAGTTCGTAGTATTCAGTGTATCCAGGAGGAATAAAGATGTTCAGAGACATTCGTCAGCATTTCTGGTAGAACGGAATGAAGAGAGAAATAGCTCGATTTGTCTCTCGATATTTGGTCTGCCAACAAGTTAAAGCTAAGCATCAGAGACCCGCATGACTTCTTTAATCTTTACCAATTCTAGAGTGGAAGTAGGAGCATATCACCATGGATTTCGTATAAGGACTTCCCAGATCCCCAGCCAGCAGATATGCTATTTGGGTAATAGTGGATCATCTCATGAAAGTTGCACACTTTTTTTCTTTTAGAATTGGCCAGTCCACATAATATTTAGCTGAGATATACATGAGATAGATTGTCAGACTGCATGGTGTACTATTTAGCATAGTCTCGGATAGAGATTCCAGATTTACTTTTTATTTTTGAAAAAGTCTTCAGGAGAGCTTCGATACCTGTCTAAAGTTCAGTATAACCTACCATCCGCAGACAAATGGTCAGTCATAGCGTACGATCCAAACTTTAGAAGATATGCTTCGTTCATGTACCCTTGACTTTGGTGATTCGTGGGAGCATCATGTGCACTTGGTCAAATTCTCCTACAACAACAGTTTCCAAGCAAGTAACCAAATGGCACCATTCGAGGCACTATATGGATGAAAGTACAGATCCCTGGTAGCTTGGGATGATATTGGCGAGAGATAATTGCTTGGTCCTGAAATGATAGCTCAGACAGTTGAAGTAGTGAAGCAAGTCTGAAAGCATATCAAAGTTGCCCAAGATCGCCAACGTCATTGGAACGATTCACATCGACGACCTCTTGAGTTTTCTGTCGGCGACCATGTATTCCTTCGGATTTTGCCTACCCGAGGAGTTATCAGATTCGGTGTACGGGAAAAGCTTAGTCCTCGGTACATAGGTTTGTTCGATATTCTCGAGCGAGTAGGAGATATTTTCTATCGTCTTACTCTTTCGCCGTCGCTTAGTGATATATATATATATATAATATTTTCCATGTATCCTAGTTACGACGGTATATACCGGATACGAGTCATATCCTGGATCATTCAGAATTGGTTGTTGGTACCAACCTTTCGTATGAGGAAAGACCTGCATCCATTTTGGACCGGAGAGAGAAGATTCTCAAGAACCAGGCTATTTGTTTAGTCCGAGTTGCTTGTGGGCATCACTCACCGGACGAGTCAACTTGGGAGCGCGAGGATGATATCCGAGCAAGATACCCATATTTGTTTCACTTGCAATGTATATTTATTCGTATATCTTATACCCTGATATTGTCTTGTGCATATTTGTCTTATTTTAGGTAGTTCATATCATGTGATTGATAATCGTATGGTCTTGCTTATTTTATTACCTTCCTGGTCTCTAGAGATACCTAGATAGACCCGATGCCTTGTTAAAATTTCGAGGACGAAATTTTTTTAAGGAGGTGAGAGTTGTGAGACCCATCTCACTATTTTAGTATTATTATATTTTATTTGGTATATGTGTGTTATAGCTGTATATTGCTTTCCATGTAATTTATAGATTTTTTTTAGCTGCTTTCATGTAATTTCTAGAATTATGAATATTACTAGTCACCCTTTGATATATATAGCCTTCATTTTCTCTCTCCTCCTCATTTTTCTTTATTTTCTTTATTTTCTTCTCCCTCTCCTCTCCTTGGCCGAACCCTAGCCCCAGCCGTTAGCTTGCCTTGGGTAATAGTGATAGTAATTTAGTAGTGGGTTTAGGGAAGTATATCTTGCCAATGAGGAAGAACTTACTATATTGCATTTATTTAGCTTTATTTATTGCTTTATATTTTTCTCTATGAGTTTCTTTACATATTTACTTCTTGTTATTTTCGATTTTGATGACTTGGTAGGAGTAGATCTAAATTCTAGGTTTTTGGGTATTCATGAGTTTATTTGGTTTTGATATTTTAAAACTTGATGTTTTCAAAAACTAGTAGTTTCATGTTGATGAGCACTTATTTTCCTCTGGTTTTGAACTTTACTTTGCTGGATTCGGACTTGAAATGAGAATTTCATGGAAAAAAATAAGTTTACAGACTTGGAGCTTTTCTATGGATGAAACTTGCTGTTCTGAGATGAAGAAGTTCCATGAGCCCCACTTGGTATGAGAACTGGACTTCTCGTTCCAAGTCAGCATGCAGCCATCTTGTTGGACGCATGACTGAATCTGCACATGCGTCCCTTGGCCAATTACATGTAACTTGAATGAATAAAAGTTCTCTAAGTTCAAAATATTTCATGTGGCCTAATGTGTATGCGGCCAAGAGAACCATGCGGCCAGAGCTATGCATTCCTTTTTCTTTTGAACGTATGACTCAGCACCGCTTTGGCCAATTTTTTTTTCCATAATTTTGTCTTTTCCTTCTGACTCCTTTTCTTGACCAGTTATATCGCTCACTTCTCTGACACGGCCAGTCACATCAGTCACTTATCTGACCTTGCATTTATTGCCTGTCACTCACCTTATCCCGAGGAGTGGACTTTGCATCTTGCATGCGGCTAGCTCTCCCATGCAGCCAATGTGTTGCATGCCGCTGGCTCTTGCATGAGACCAACTTACCCAATGTGCCTATGATACTTGTAGTAGCTTAGCTTCTTATGATTTGTTCTCTTATGGTTTAACTATTTTTATTGTTTAGCCTATTCTGTTTAATTGTTATGAATGCAAGCTTTCTCTGAATTGCTTATAACCCGATTTGTGACAACCCGCTAGAACCTAGAATTCCCTGAACATATATTATATTTATACTATTAATCTTGAACTCCGGACACCTGACCTATACTGATACTCCTGATAGTGGCTTATTGAATGCGCACTCCTGACATGCTAGAATTGAACATGGATTGTATTGACACTGTTAATCTTGAACTTCCGATACCAGACTTGTACTGATATTCCTGATAATAGCTCATCGTATCGAGTTAACCTGACATGTACCGATACTCTTGATAGTGGCTCGACGAAGCACACTCCTGACATGCTAGGATTTCCTGAAATGAAATGCTTGGATTGATAAGATAAATTTTCGTGGTTGATTTGTTTGCTCATGTCCTGAATGTACTTGTCAAGCTACAGTCCTCTCCTATCCTGCATCATGTCTAAGGCAAATTCCAGAGCACCACATTCAGGAATTCTTAATAACTTGCTCAGGATAACAACTAGAATAATGAATTAGAGGCATCGAGAGATATTTCCTGGCTATATACAATCTCGGTATCCCAGTGATACCTGATGGATTTGGAGCTCTCCGTCGTGAGGGCACACTTCCAGCACGTCATCGAGTGTTATATATTCCTGTAAATTACTATACCAGATATAATCTGTTCTATGTATCCTTACGCCTGGATAACCAGGATAGTCTATATGGCATATGGCTGTATGGAATCTCAAACTGTATGTGTTAGTAACTAGGACTGTGATAACCCTAGTTAGCTAATGATAACAAGCCGTAGACCATGATTTGTAGTGATTGCTTGATTTTTAGTCTAGTCTAGTCTAGTCCTGATTTGTTTAACAGCTGATTCAAAAACTGTAACCTGAGTACTGATATTATATATCCTTGTTTAAATACTCCATAACTGTTTAACTGTTATTTTACCTGCTACACTTATTTAACTGTTTCTTGTGCTATTTCTTACTGATTTGTCTGCATGCTGGTTTTAGTTTCTAAGTTGGCTCCCTTGTGGTACTTGCTATTTTGGGGTCTAACCCCACTGGTTTTGTATAGCCAGATTTCGGAGCAGGACCACAGGATCTCCCATATTTCTCGCCTCAAGATGATGAACATCAGGAGCACCCGAGGACATGAGTGGATTTTTTTTTCATCACTCACTTGATCTTGTACTTATACTTTTGAGGCATTTAGCCCCCGAGCTCGTGTTTAGCTCGTATTTTGGAACTTGATATTCTAGCCTACCGGGCCGACATTTAAAGCATATTCTAGACTATAGCTAGAGCTGATCATGTAATATTGTACTCATGCTAGTTCTTTATTTTGTAACTAGATTCATGATTATCTGTGTATGTATAGTTTGGTACACCTTATTATTATATGTTTGGTGATCATACATCTTGTAACTTATTGCTTGCTTGAGATTGAGACACCTAGGACCCTTGACCCAGAAATGACTGTTGGATTATAGAGTAAATCCTCACATGTCTAGACAGCCATGATCGTATCTAGGAGTATTGAGTACTCTGGTGTACATAGCTGGCTTTGTCCGCCTCCGCTCTCCAGTATTCTGGTTCTGGAGTGTGACACCATCTTTATTGTAGACAGCTGATTGATGATGCCTTGAACGTTATTCAGATATTATGCCACCGGTGCACCCTCTGTGTACTTCGAGTTGACGAGTTGGTGAATTAGAAATGCCTTATAGCCAGCTGTCTTCCTTTCGTACAACAAATACATTTCTTGAACAATGCTTTTGCAGAACTCTCCATGGACACATGGTGAAATACTGAGTCATCCAGCCATTGGAGGATGAATCTAACAGCCTTTCGATCCAGTCGTTTCCAGTCATCAACACCTTTGTCCGTCGGCTTGGCGATGTCGCCCTCCAACGGACTATGCAAGTCCTTGTACCGGAGTAGATCCTCCATCGATCATTGGTTTCTAAATTGCCTAGTTTCCCCTGTGAGGGTGATCATACGAGTGTTCATCTACTCCGTAGACATAGTTGCACCTTCCTTCTCTAGAAGAACTTGGCTCTGATACCAGGTGTTGGGCGTATCGTGAAAGCGCTTGCCAACCCACCTGAGATAACCAACCAATGTACGAACAACAAGTACAGATGAAGACAACTATATGGCGGTGACTACGTCACATAGACAAATTCCAACCTTTATAACTCATATAAAATTACAAGATTGCAAAAAACTAATGTTGAAACCCTTTTCCCTAATAGGTTCAACCCCCTCACCACACTCAAGAAGGAAAGACAAAGATTACAATTGAAAACACTCACCAACCCGTAGCAATTTTCCTAACCGAAGTTGGCGACTCCTCGATTAGATCTCTTTTTTCTTCTGTCTTTTATAGAGAAGAACCCTAAGAGTAAAGCACAAACTTTTTCTTAGATTTTCTTGTGGACGAGCACCTCAAATCTCTACCTTTGTTCATGCTTTGTGCCTCCACCCTCCTCCTATATTATAGGATGAGAAACCTATTTTAGGTCATAATAGGATTTCCTAAATAGGAAACCTTAAAATAAGAATCCTATTACACCTAAACTAGCCTAACACCAATTACGGACGTCCAAATATGGTCAAATTAAATATTTGATACAAATTTAAAATCTAATCAAATATTATATTTAATGAAGATTTCTAAATTATATCAAATCAAATCTTTGACTATATTTGGGCTCCAAAATTTACCAAATCTAGACTGGACCCCAATAATCTCCCTCTTCAATCTGATGAGAGGGTGTTGACCCCATGACTTCTCAACTGGACTCCATGCATGTCGCCCTGCGACAGAATTCCTGCTCCTCTATGCCACCGGTATCCGATCCCTCGAGCTTCCTTCATCTTCTGTCATCTCCAGCTCCTCGATCGTCACGTCGACGCTAGCTGGCATGCGTAGAACCTCTTGCACCACTGGGATCCCACCGATATTGATGAAATGGCCAAGATCGAAGTCTTTGACTATCAGCCTCACCGTGAGTCTCGGCTTTCTGTCCCCGACTTTCGTCTTTCATCGAAACGGGTTAACGTTCCGAAAAGCTTCTTCACCCTTTACTGGCCCAACCAAGCGGGCGGTACGATTCTCCCGAGATTTGAACTCCTGAACCTGCCCACCTTCATGTCCGAACTTGAAGCTCCCCCATATATATGCATCCTGGAGCAGAACATCATGCATTGTGCATGCCGTCGATGACACACAGTTCTCTCTAGACTGTGTGAAAGACGATATTCCCGCCACAGATTGAGTTTGCTGCAAACCTTGATCTCCTTCTTGGCTTTGAACTGCTGAAACCGATGTCGATGTTATCGATAAAATCCGGTTACATTGACAATGTCTTTCTCCGTAAAGTTTTGGCAAACCACCAGTCGCTAAAACTGGATTCGTGGAACAACCCCGATATGGAGGCCGACCAGCTGTCATGGTACCGACAGATTGACCCTCAATCTTTGACTCATCACCATTCATTGCTTTGTCTCGATGAACCGAATCTTCCGTAATCTTCAAAGTATCTCGAAGCCCCTCTAAGACAAGTTTTGGATGATCCACCTCCTGTCGAATACTCCTTTAGCCTCCCTCCGGTGTTTGTGTCATGCCTATACACGTCAGCGGCGTGAGCCTGTATATGCCACAACATAAATCTCCTTGAGCTAGCTGTTTGGAACCCTTCATAAGCATCAAATCTTTATCCCCAAACAGACTGTGACAACCATCATCCGTCAGCCTCCCTACCAAAATCAAGTTGTAGTACAAACCCGGTACACGTTGTACACCCTTGAGAACGAGCATCTCACCAAGCTCCGTTGTCAAGTTCACATCACCGATGCCTACAACTGCAGCTGTCCCTTGTTGTCTATCTTTACGCGTCTAAACCTGCTACCGCGGTATAAGGCGAAGATCCTCCTATGCGGAGTGGCGTGATACGACGTCTCCGTGTCCATGACCCATTTTCCATTATGACATACGCCACAAGGTTCCTCTTCATCGGTTGCTGCAATGATGAGATCTCCCATAACCGTGAGATCCTTCTGATCGTCCTTGCCTTTGGCCTTCTAAACTTTGAGCTTCATGCATTTGCTCTTGATATGATCCCTTTCGCCACAGTGATAGCAGCCCTCCTTGCGGTCATAGTCGCAAGATCTTGAGAACTCCCCCATGTCCTCACTTATGACTTAGGTCTTACCTTCCCATAGGAAGCCACCAGAGCGGACTCCTACGACGATTCAACTTGCTTATGCCCGACCTCCTCGTTCAATAAGCTGCTTTTGACTGCCTCAATCGTGACAACTCCATACGGAGCGGGGTTGCTGATCGATACCACCAACGTCTCTCAGCTTTTCGGCAGAGAACTCAAAAGCAGAAGGGCCTGAAGTTCATCCTCAATCACCATCTTCATCGCAGATAGCTGTTTGATGATGTCCTAAACCTCATTCAGATGTTGTGCCGCTGGTGCACCCTTCGTGTTCTTCGAGTTGGCGAATAAGAACATTTCGTACAACGAATGCAACTTCTCCCATAATGCTTTTGCAGAACTCTCTACGGACACGTGGTAGAACACTGAGTCATCCAGCCATTGGCGGATGAATCTAACAGTCTTCTGATCCAGTCGTTTCCAGTCACCAGCACCTTTGTCCGTCGGCTTGGTGCTATCGCCCTCCAACGGACCATGCAAGTTCTTGCACCAGAGTAGATCCTCCATCGATGGTTGGCTTCCAAATCGTCCAGTTTCCCCTGTGAGGGTGATCATATGAGTGTTCATCTTCTCCGTAGACATAGTTGCACCTTTCCTCTCGAGAAGAATTTGTCTCTGATATCACGTGTTGGACGTATCGTAGAAGCGTTTGCCAACCCACCTGAGATAACCAACTAATCTACGAACACTAAGCACAAATGAAGACAAGTATATGGAGGTAACTACGTCACTTGGACAAATTCTAACCTTTATAATCAGATGAAATTACAAGATTATAAAAAACTAATGTTGAAACCCTTTGCCCTAATAGGTTCAACCCTCTCACCACACTCAAGAAGGAACGACAAAGATTATAATTGAAATCACTCACCAACCTGTAGCAATTTTCCTAACCGAAGTTGACGACTCCTCGATTAGATCTCTTTTTCCTTTTGTCTTTTATGGAGAAGAACCCTAAGAGCAAAGTATAAACTTTCTTTTAGATTTCCTTGTGGACGAGAATCTCAAATCTCTACCTTGGTGCATGCTTTGTGCCTTCACCCCTTCCTATATTTATAGGATGGGAAACCTTTTTTAGGTTATAATAGGATTTCCTAAATATGAAATCTTTAAATAAAAATTCTATTACAGCCCAATACTAATTATGGACGTCAAAATATGGTTAAATTAAATATTTGATACAAACTTAAAATCTAATAAAATATTACATTTAATGTAGCTTTTCAAATTATATCAAATCAAATCTTTGACCATATTTGGGCTCCAAAATTTACCAAATTCAGACTGGACCCCAACACTGAACTCCAAAATTTACCAAATCCAGACTGGACCCCAACACTGAACTCCTATATATGTTGTGCAATATTGTCTCGGTGGAGAAAAAAAAAAATTTGTGAGTGACATGCCGCAGTCATTTAGTAGGTGCAAAAATAAGAAACATAGCTATTGTAATGATGCATGCATCGACCAATCATCAATAAATAACATCACATTCAATGGAAATTTTCAAGCCACGAACAAATTTGTATGCACTTTCGGTTTTTGAAAAAGAATTGTTTATACACTTTTAGTTGATCCTATAAAATCAACACACCCATACACTACACTACACAACAAGACTGCATTTTATATAAACATGCACAAATCATCAAAATTATAAGCAGCCATCAAAGGAAGATGAAGCAATAATCTAGAGCGATAAGAGGGTTATCGATGTTCTCTTCAATAATGGTCCTGGTGCTGGACTTTAAACAATCCTGACCCTTCGTTAATCTATAACTAGCTCGGGGAGTTAGTTTCTCGACGCTGTCACTCTGTGGTCACCCCTAAGACTCTTCTTCTGTGGATTTTGCTTGGGGAGGGGGGCATTAGAGCAATAAGTCTTCGTAGTAGGGCCTAATCTTGAAGGAAGAAGAAGAGCTAGTAGTGGAACTACAACTACTAGTGTTAGAAAATGAAGAGGAAGAAGTTGACGATGAGGAGGAGGAGGAGGCGGTGGGGAATTGGAGATGACAATTAGCTTGTCTCAAGGAGGGATAGGAGGTGGATTGAAGCAACATCTGCAAACACAAGTGCCCATGCTTGTCGACAATGTTTTGAAGTAGAGAGAAAAAAAGAAGTAGGCTTTATGGGCTGGAGACTTTCTGGGAGGGATACTAGAGGGAATGTTTGAATTCTTTAGGCGTGGTTGGAAGCCGTTGCACAACGGATATATAGGACGGTAATGAGGGCCAATGACTTTCGTGTGACCATCTTTTGGAGGCTGCTTGGATGTACTGAAGCGAAGCGAAGTGAATTGAAGTCAAGGCCGGCACGGGAGGTTGGGTTGCCTTAGGCGTAGCCAATTTTGGTTTCCCTTGACTCGGCCTCTTGTGAGGTGCTTCTTTATTTCCTTGGGGGTCATCCGTGACCCCGACCTCTTGCAAGTCACGCTGGAACTGGGTGGTTACCCTAAGCAGAGGGGGTTGTCCAAGCCCAAAGTCTTGTCTGGCTTAAACCAAGATCGGCCCTGAAGTGAGAGTCCTGAAGTAAACTGAAGTGAAGTCCCGAAGTCGTACATTCGGTGCATATATACCTTTCATGTGCTACTTCTGTTGTTTGGTTGCTTGTGAAAGTGAATTGAGAAGTCATTTGATATGATCTTTACATAACTTAATAATTCTTCTTTTCTCTCCATTTTTACTCTCTCTCTCTCTCTCTCTCAAATTTTCTCCATAAATTTTCATATCTGAAACAACAGTTCGACATTTCACATATTTTCATCTCTTGGTATTTTGATGCGGTATTTTTTTAATCTATCTTATACCAATATTGTATCATATACTTTGTGCTTCATGTACATGTGCCTAATATTGGAATAATATATCCAGTTTATTTCCTGATGATTTGGTTTTCATTTTTTTGAGTGTATCTCGAGAACCGTACGGATGGATCATCCGTAGGGTAATCGTCACGTCGAAAATATAATAATTAGACTTATGCAACTTAACTTGAATTTCATATTTCTTGGAAGATAACTTAAGTTAAAGACTACCTAGACCCCTACATAGGCCCTTGACATTGCTATGGACCCGTGGTTGGACCCATGCATTGAATGACGTATCCGAAAAATCTCAAATTTGAGATTCTTGAGCTAGCGGTATACCAGACAGTGTACTGGGTGGTATACCAGACAATATACCGCTCGAGCTGTTTTGAGCCCAATCGGCATGCTGACTTGTTTTCTTTTCATCCATTGGTTTACTTGTGGCGCAAGGATGGGTTGGGGGTTTGGATACATGACATGGCATCCATTTAATGGATCCAAGTCACTCGTTTTATAATCTCTCTCATTTATATCTCTTTCTTTCTCTCTCTTCTATTATTTCATTTCTCACTCTCTCCTCCTACTATCTTCACCATTCCTTCCCTTTTTCTTCTTCTTGGATCTTAGGAGCTGACCTAGGAGTGCTAAGAGATGGTTTAGGGTTGCACAACCCCGCCTAGGAGAGGTGGACTTGAAGGTTGGCTCGGGTTGGATTGGGATTTGCATCTCCCTATGCAAGGCAATTACACCTTCCTCAAATATGGAAGATTTGCCTTAACTTTAATTTCTCCTTATATATTTATGTTTCCATCAAATATTTTGGGCCCTTAGGGCCAAAGTATGCTAGTGATTTTAAGGATTTGATGTAACTTTCTAAGTTTCAACTTATAAAAGCCCAATTCTTAGGATATTTTGATAAAACCATTTTTAAAATCTGAATTTGAGCAAACTAATAATTCTATCACATCAGAAATTTAATTTTAAGCTTTAAAAAGTTGGATTTGGAGTTAAAATAAGAAATTTATGTCCGAAACAATCCTAAAATAGGACAATTGCAGGTTGTTCTCGAGCCTGGGTATACTGGCGATATACTAGGAAGTATACTGGATAATATAACATAGTAGGCTAAAAACAACCAAAATTTACCATGTCATTTGGCCATGGGCGGATTCAGAAACTGTAATTAGGGTAGACTACCATAAATTTGGACTAGAAGGGACTAAACCATATAATTTTTTTTATATGAAAAAAAGTTAAATTATTTTTTGGGGTGGGATCCAGCCCACCCCAAGCAACGCTTAGATCCTCCCCTACGTTTGGCAATTTTAGACTTTATTTTCGTCGATTCCAGCTGTTTCTTACAAATTTTGGAGTTTTATCTCCGTACACCTTTGAATAGATTTCTTAGCTATTTATTTTCATATATTATAGGAATTATTAGTAGGTAATGAATACTTAGTTCGTACGTCCTTGTATCCTATATCATAGTTAATGTCATAGAATTAAGGTTGTAACCATGTTTAAGGAATTTGTCGATTTATAGGGGATAAAATCCAACTTTCTTGAGGTATGCTAGGCATATTAAGTTCAATCCAACTCTTAGATATACTATCTTTTAGGCTTCCCATTTACTGAAATATTGAAGTTATATGAGAAATTTGAAGGATTTGGAGTGAATCACCCTATGACCTAGAATTGATATTACGATACATTGTTACTTGACTAGTCTTACTGATCCTAGTTCTATTATCCCTAGACTTTATGTGATTGTTGGTTTGCCTAGATAGTTATATCTTAACGTAATTAAGATGGATTTAAAGAATATTTACTTGGATTCGCCGACTCATTAATATGTGGTTGATTCTCTTTTTAAAGTATTCTCAGATTGAGTAATAAACTTAGATCTTGATACTTGTGATATAATTTTGCTGAGATGGATACTTAAGGATGGATGTGTCGAGTTGATACTTGAATATATATATATATATATATATATATATATATATATATATATATATATATATATATATATATATATATATATATATATATCCTAATTTTTTGTATCCCCAAGCATCCCCATGTTATCAACCGTTGGAAGTTGTTTAAGTTATCTAATCTTAACCATTGATTTGAATGGTTCAAATCAACGGTTAAGATTAGATGACTTAAATAAAATCCAGCAGTTGTAAACATGGGGATGCTTGAGGATGCATAATAGGAGGGGATGCGGATCCCTCCTCTCTCTTTCTCTCTCTCTCTCCCTCTCTCTCTCTCTCTCTCTCTCTATATATATATATATATATATATATATATATATATATATATATAACCACCTAATTCCAAGAGAGGGGGTATTTTTGTCATATTAATAATTATTTGAGAATTTTATTGGTGATAATAATGTTATTATTATATGTATTGGTTGTGTGCTAGATAATTAGAATAGACTATGTGATTAATGATTACCGGTTAGCCTATTGGTTAGACTTAGTGGTAGTGAGCCCAAGTGGGCCCAACTAGAATTAACTTGACCAATTGTTTCAATTAATTAGTTAGTCATAATTTGACTCATTAGATTAAGAAGAATGAATAAAATATTCCTTCTATTAGATTAGAACATTTTCCATAATTAACCCCATAAATAAATATCTTGTCATGACAAACTAATAGGGACAATTAGGACTTTTTTCATTGATAATAGAGGAATAGGGGTGGCCGAACCTATATTAGGAGAGGATATTCTCTCTCCTCTTCATTAAATATTTTATTTATTTCCAAAAATTTTTCTTCCCCAAATTGAGACCAACCTCCATCAAATTCCCTCAATTTTACCTCATTTCCTACTCATTTTCTTCATTAATGAAGCCTATGAGCTTGGATTGCAAAGAGAACTACTTGGAGAGTAGATTCTAGGAGCTTGTGTCCATTTCGTGTCCACCCAGAGAAGTTTCATTGGAATTTGACTCCCAACATGTATAATCCCTGTAAACTAGGTATAATCCCTAGTTTATAGTATTAGACCCTTAGGAACCCTTCCATGGCTAAGGACTACCCATACGAGGAAGAACTTGGTCCTAATGAGGTATATTGTGATAGTTACATTGACTAAAGTGGCCAAATAGGGGAAAATCCGTGTTTGGGCCATTAGTTGTTTGTAGGAATATTTATTTAGTGATTTTAGAGTGAGATTCATGATTTGCAAGGGTGTATGTATCCATAATTGGATACGAGGAGTGCGTATCACGATACGTCGTGATACGGTGTCGTAAGAAGGGTATTTGCACGTGTAGTGGACTTTAGCATGCCAGATTTTATTCATTATATTTAAATAGCTATAGTATATGTTATAAGTACTATATATAGTATATTGGATGTGTTCATTGGGTTTTGGGAGTGTATCGTGGTATTTTGAGTGCGTTTCACAAGCGTATCATGAGCTAAGGTGGGTATCTTGATGTGTGCACACCAAGTGTTTGGTACTTGGCCTAGTGCTAGTGTGTGTCTCTCTCTCTCTCTCTCTCTCTCTATATATATATATATATATATATATATATATATATATATATATATATATATATATATATATATATATATATATATGTTTACTTGTGTATATGATGGTGTGTGTTGTATGTGAAGAGAAGGGGATTAAGGTTTGTCACAAACCTCAGAATAAAGCAATAGCAGCAACATCAGTTGCTTTAGTAGCAGTTGAGGGTTGACATGGCACCATTGTACTAGTTTGGGTTTGCTCTGGTTAGGATACATGTTTGTCCAAGACCTGAGTTTAATAAAACATGGAGTAGCAGCAGTATAACAAGTAATAGCAATAGTAGTAGTATCAAAGGGAGGTTGAGTTGCTGTTTATTGTTGAGGTCTAAGTGTTGGTGTTGGTGATGGTAGCTTGGATGTTCATGTGTTGTAGTAGTGGTGTGCCTTCAGTGCACAGAGGCTCGAGTCTGTGAGTGTTTTGAGTAGTGTTGCAGACATTAGGCATTATGAAAGTAGCAACTTTGTGTCAATGGTGGTGAGCAGTAGTAGTTTAGGAAGCCTTAACAGCAGTATTAAGTGCAGGAGTAGCAGTAGCAGTAAGTTAGGAAGGGGGACAGTCTAGACTAGAGGAGGAGTTGGGTGTCGGGTTAGCAGTGGCAAGAAGCAAGAACAGTAGCAGTAGGTTGGTTAGAGCATCATTACTCAGGATATAGTGTTGGGGGTATCAAGGATATATATGTGTAGAACTAGGGTATCTTGAGCATGTCAGGTATAGGTATTACCTTGAGGTAATATCAAGTGTGGGTATAGCTAAGTTATGAGTATAAGCCTTCATATAGCCTATATTTGTATGGTTATACATATGTGGCAAGTAATGTTAGTTGAGGTGGATACCTAGTTATGATAATTTGAATACCAAGGTTATATGCCAAGGTATCGGTAATTGGTAGAGGTTTGGTTTAGATACAAGGTAATTGCTAGTGTTAGTTAAGGGATAGGTCTAAGTTATGAGTGTTAGCAAGGTATTCATGATACCAAGGTATAGTCTTATGATAAGGTATTAGTTATATAGTATGGGTAATTAGTCTAGATACTAAGGTAACACTAGATAATAAATATAACTAGTATATATATAAGTTATACATATAAATACTTAGTAATATTACCTCGTATAGCTAATACCTTCAAGGTTTGGACCTAGAAACCTAGTCACAACCTAGTATCACATAGTATCAACTAGTTTAGCCTAGTAATCAATTTAGAAGCTAGGTTTGGACCTAGAATCAAGGTATCAACCTAGTTTGACTAGTGTGACCTAGTTTCGATCGAGAAATCAAATTTTAGCTTATTTTAGTATATTTAAAACTTCATTAGACCAAATGACATAGAATTTCATATATAGGTCTGTGTGACACCAGTTCGGACACCGTTTTGCACCCTTTGTTCTGGACTACTAGCTAGTACATTCTATAATAGTTTCTATTATTTAATAATTCAAGTATTTAGAAATGTTATACCCGATTCCTGACATAATGGTATACAGATTGGTACATACATTGGATCTTCAGTCATAAGATGTTACCTTGACTCATCACATCGATATTGGATATTATTTATCGTATTGGCATTGGTTACATTGGATAGTGACGTATCATGGTTGGATCCATTATATTAGTCGGGGTAGAAAAGTGCTAGCTAGATATGTGAATAAGACATTGGCAAACATTATAGACATTGGCAAACATTGTAGACATTGGCAAATATTGTAGACATCGACTACTAGCTAGTCATACACTTCACATATGATTGAGCTAGTTTCTCTTAGCATAAAATATTGAAATGTCTCGATCACATATTTGACTAGTATTTCAAAACACTTAGTATAGTTGCAGTTCTTCTTGTTCAGTTCATAGATTACATTATTTTGCACCTGATACTTGTAGTCCATTTTTTTTCTATTTTATATATGCACTGGTTATTCCACATTGCTTACCTTACCTGTTTCTTCTTACTATTTTACAAAGATATCAGTTATTGTTTTCTCATCTTGTATGACATCCTTTATATACTTTTTTATCATCCTTGTCAATTAATTAGAACTGCTATTAGGTTGTACTCGTTCCATCATGACTAGATATATATTTTTTAATTATTTGGAGTATTTGTGTCCGACTCATTACGGACCGCAGTAGGGAGTAGTTGCAGCCTTAGACACTATAGTTCATGAGTGATTACCGTGAGGCCTAGTCGGTATTACTAGTTATCCTAGTTACCTTTGCTTAGCTTTGTACTAGATCTGTCTCCAGCTTTTAGACATTGAGCTGTATTTGATACTTTAGACTTTATGATGATGTTGATATACTATTAGACTTGGATACTGGTTGTAGTTATTCTAGTTTATGACTTTGTGACTTTCATTCTTATATTTGATATCGTGCTATTATCTTACTCTAGTTTATCGTGATTAAGTATTGATTATCATATATATTGTCAACTTGTCCTCTATATGGAGTTGATATATCATTGACAGGTACATACATTATTGTTTGAGATGAATAGATAGTATTGTTGACCTAGACAATATTCTACCACCGATACTGCGGTATAGGCTGGACGTACCCACGTACTCATGCCCAATTATTTGGGTGCGGGTCATGACACATTTTTGTGGTGGTCCATGCAGGTCTCGTCTTCGAAACTAGTGCGATGTCGTGGTAGTGCAACGACTTAGTTGTACTGCTATGAGCCTATGATATGATATATGATATATGATACTAGAATGAGAGAATACTCAATCAAACTTAGGATTTTTTGATAGATTCCTATAATGACCCTTGAGAATCTTATTTTGAAACTATTTTCACTTGATTCGTGTTACCTTCGCCTTTATACTAGTCCGTTATTGAATTTGATTCTTGTATCGAGATGAATATTTTGGACTAAGTTGAGGTATATTCTGATAACGTATTTGGATAAAAATAATGAGAAAGGTAACCATCTGTCTTAGTTATGGAGTCTAGAGTTTATCACAGCTATATTAGCTGGGTGGCGAAGATATATAGCCTGATTTTGGATATATTTCTCTTGGTTATAAAATTTAGTTTTCGCAGCCAAGCATGCGACAGGGCAAAAATTCTATATACCATGATTCTAGATGTATGTACCTTAGTTACGGACTCTATATTTTGTCGGGATGATCGTGCCCACGTAATTATGCCTGATCATCCGGGTACGGGTCATGATAATATATATATATATATATATATATATATATATATATATATATATATATATAATTGTATCTACTCTATTCCATACTAAGATCCAGTTTAGGGTTTTGGCCCTACTTATAGTACCGAGGTATTCCTGTTTACCAGTAGTACTGAGGTGACCTTATTTATTGATATCATACTTATATGTATATATCATTACCTATGTGGATGCTCCTTTAGTAGGTCAACGTCGTAGCATGGATTAGGGATATGATTGTTTGTGGTTTGTTGTATTTATGCACAGGAGGAATATATATTGAGACCTTCGAAAACAAACATGAATCTACACCTAGCATACCCGTACTTTAGTACTACATCTAAGATGGATGGCCATGCGTCCATGACACGGTTGTAGAAGCATAAAAAGTGCGCCTAAGATAGATGGCACAGTTTTAAACCCTACAAGCATAAGAATGGAGCACTTTCCACTTGTTCGAGAAAAAAGATGCACATTCTCTTACTTTGGCGCACTTTCTATTAATTTCAGAGGATGACGCACCGTTCAGAGAGTATAAAAGTGGTACACTTTCTTAATGTTACAAAATTTGGAACACAAACGTTCTTCTCTCTCTCAGCATTTAATGCAGCACACTGACAGCTGATAAAGGCAGAAACCGTAGAGTCAGATGTCATCATTAGAATGGAGCTACGACACGAAGACACATATTGTCATTTAGCGACCCAGCCATAATGCTATTTTTTCAAAATAGCGCCATAGTGCCATTTTCTTCAAATGTGCGTCGCAGTGCCATTCTTCTCAAAAGTACGTCACTGTGCCACTCCTTCAAAAGTGTGCCGCTGTGCCATTATCTTCTAAAGTGCGCCACAGTTCCATTTTCCTTAAAAGTGCACCATAGTGCCACTCGTTCAAAAGTGTGCCGCAGTGCCATTCTCTTCAAAAGTGTGGTATTATGCCACTCCTCCAAAAGTATACCGCTGTGCCACTCCTTCAAAAGTGCACCGCTGTGCCACTCCTTCAAAAGTGCACCGTAGAGTCACTCCTTCAAAAGTGTGCCACAGTGTCACTCCTTAAAAAATACGTCGATCTCCAAACGACTTCTAAAGTGCGCATACTATCCTAACCAACAGTGAGCAGTTATGAGTGCGTGTCTTAGATGCCGTGCTTCTCGTAAAAGGTGTATAAATAACTGTCCCCCATGACCTATGTTTTCCTCGTATAGGAAGCTACGTGTCAAGCAGGCAGCAAGTTGTGCACCCAATCATGCATAATGTAGGGTGTTAATCCACCAAAAGTATGCACACAATGATAAAATAATATTAACTTTCCAAAGTGCATGCATACTCTCATAACCGCTCCAAAACTCTATAAATATAGGTTTTGTACAACCACACAAAGACAAACACATAGAGGAACACACACAGACAGATAGAGAGAGAAAAGGGGCTAGAATTCTCAAGTCTTTGAAATTCAAGAGCAGAGTGAGAGAAATAGAGCTTCTCGTACCATTGTGCCCGAGTTTTCTTATTGTTCTACTCTCCAAGTTGTTTGCAGCAATCTACAAGTCTTTAAAATTCAAGAGCAGAGTGAGAGAAATAGAAGCTTCTCGTGCCGTTGTGTCAGAGCTTTCTTATTGTTCAACTCTCCAAGTTGTTCGCAACATTCCTTATATTTCTTTGTCGTCGTGTGCATTTTTTCATCGTCGAGTGGTCCAAGGAGTAAAGTAATTATTTGCAGACCATATCTCTACAGCTATACTTTTCCAGAATTAATTTTACTTAGATTCATGTTTAGAATCTTTTTTTGTACCTTTTAACAGTTTGTAACACAAAAGTTTTGTAGTAAAGTTTTTTCTCACAAAAAAAGATGGTGACTCTGCTGGGGACTTTATTGTCCTCTGACGAGAAGGCGATAGCTCAACACGATACTACTTCTGTCAGCTCGACGCAGAAGACCTTTGTCGTAAAATTCGACCAACATGCATATAAAGAAATGCTCTATTCTGGGGGTAGTGTTCACCCCTTATCTACACTCAAGTCGAGGAAGAATCGCAAAGTGTGGGTGCCCAAAACACGTTATGCATATCTAGAAGTTGCTGCCAACAAGGAAAGAGCATTCTGATTAATGAAAGTTTCTCTGTCAATTCTGTTCAGATCAATGACTCGGTAGACTATTCCCTTGCATTAAACAAAGGGATACAATTCTTGCAACTCACGCAATTTTAAGCAAAGGGTGATCTACACCCAACCTTCTGAATTCCTTGCGTTAAACAAGGGATATAATTTGCACAACTCGTACAATTTTGAGCAAAGGGTGATGTCACACCCGATTCAAGATTTGGTATTTCTTGAATTTTTAGAATTTAATTTTTTCTGATAATATATTCTTGCTGTATTTCTCATGTTGGTTCATGTTATTTTATTTATTATCATTTTTTCTATTGTTGAGAGAGACTACCAGAGACCAGTAGAATACCCATTGACATAGCCGTAGACCCGGTTTAGGACCCGCATGTATAATGGACACTTGGTTCGATTTATTTGACTGAACCCATGACTAAACCATTTATTCTCTCCTCTTAGTATATATATGAGCTTTTCACTATCTTCTTTCTTTCTTTCTTTCTTTCTTTCTTTCTTTCTTTCTATCTTCGTCTTTATTTTTATTTTCTTCTTCCTTGCTCCTTTCTACCTCACCCCCGTGCACCCCTTAGCCGAACCCTAGCACCGGACCTAGCTAGGAAGAGGTCGTTGGACTCTTATGTAAGTACATCTTGCTCAATGATGAACCTTAATTTTTGAATTTTTATATATACATTTAAAAAAAAATATTTGATGGAAAATATTCTTCTTGAGTTGCTGATCATATTTAGTTCTTAGAGTTTTGGATTTTGATGTATAGATTTTTGTAGATATGAGTTTCAAGTTTAGGATTTTTATGGGTTCTATGAGTTTTTCTTGGTTTTGATCTATTAAAACTTAGTGTTTTCAAAAAATAGTTGTTCCTTATGTTAGAGCATTTTATTTCGTGCAATTTGGCTTTTGTTTTACTTGATTTGGAGTTAAAATGAAGTTTTTACGAAAAAAATAAAATTTTGGTTTTTGGAGCTTTTGGCCATGGCTGAACCTATTGTTGGAGAAGACAAAGTCTTCATGCGGCTAGCAACCTATGCGACAGAAAGCGCTATGTGGCCCAAGAGGGTTATGCGCCATGAACTCCTTGCCATATACTGACAGCATGCGTCCATCTTGTTGGATGCATGACTGTTCATTACACAAAGTATTCTGGAATAAGTCCTTGAACTCCTTGTGTATTCACTCGCTGAATGAATAAAAAATTTGATAAGTCCAATAAGGGTATCTATGCGGAAATATGAGCATGTAATAAGTAAACTTATGGGACATTGGTACTATGCACCTCTCCTCTTTTGTCGTATAACTCTGCTTCACCCTTGCACATATTTTTATGATTATTGTCTTTTCTCCTTGATACACTTTCAGCCTGTCATATCAATCACTTTATGTCACTTCACTGACACTTCATTATTGATCCATCACTCAGCATTTGCCCCAAGGAGTAGACTTTAACCCTGAGCATGCGGCAAGTGAGTCCATACGACAATTGGGTGCATGCAGCCAGTGAGTCCATACGACAATTAGGTGCATGCAACAAGTGAGTCCATGCGGCCAATGGACATGCAGCCATAAATGCTTGTGTGCATTTTATGTTCCCTTTAATTATGTTTATTTAGTAATTGCTTTTAGTGATTATTGTTGTGTGCTTCCTTATGTCGATATAAGTTTATGTTACGAGACAAGTTTTGCATGTAGGTTCACGAGACAAATTTACATACAAGTTCAAAATTCTCACGATACCGTAGAAATATTTGTGTATGAAAATCTATTGCATTTGGCATCGGAAAATCGAGTGTGAGTATTGTCCAATATATTGTGTATCGTGAATACGATAACTCGTAAAAAGCTTGTACTCGTGACTCGTCATTCTATGGAGTTCTCAAGTGTCCACGACACGAGAACTTGAAATAATTTAGTAATGATTAAACAAGATAAGATTTACCTAGATCATTGGGAGGGAAGAATATTACGCTACCGGCTACCCTGATCTCTAAGGGCCCCATGCAGTGTGGACCAACATTGCTAGCCAAGGGCTCCATGACTGACCAAGTTTATGCATGCTACGGCACTACGAGACAAGTTTATATACAAGTTTATGTTTATAAAGCAAGTTTATGATTACAAGTTTAAGTTTATGCTTATAAGTTCAATTTCTGTTTATGACAAGTAACAAGTTATGTTATTGTATGGTTTAATGTACATTTAAGTTTACTCGACAACCGTACCCTTGGCCATCTGGGTTAACTGCAGTGTCGATGGTAGCAATATTCTTAAAACATGTATTTAGTAATTAATGTCTGTGACAACCATAGCTAGTTAATCGTAGCAAGCCATAAAGTTCTTTGGCCATACGATGAATGATATTGCTTTTATTATATCTCGCTTTTCTAGTTTTATTTTCTCATGACACGTGGTTAGGGTGCTAAGTTATGCTCTGGTGAAGGTCTGCAACCCCGGTCCTTGTTTGGTTTAAGGGTTTTGGTCCCGATCTAGAGTAGTTCCTATGCTCTCTTGCCGCTCCTATCCTTACTTTCATTTTTGTACTTGATATCAGTTCTTCCATTATTATTCTTGAGACAAGTACATTGGTACCGTACAAGTCTCGATCAACATTTATTTATTATGTCTCTTTCTGCTTATGTTGTGATATTTTTGGTCTATCACATTGAGTTCATTTTTGGTACTTATTGCTTGGGATTCTGACCCCACTATCTTTGCATGGCCAGGTTACCCCAAAGAAAACTAGGATCTACTACACTTCCAGCAAGATGGCTTTGCACTCGTAAGACTGCGACCGAAGCTCGCGAGTGGGTTTCCTTCTTTCACCCCTCATCTTGATTACTTTATTTTGTGATGTTTAACAAGGGGCCGAGTTAGCTCCTTATATTTTTGAGGCTGCGGTCAACATGATGTATATATTAGACCATGGCTGGTATGTATTATTATACTCTGCTAGTACAGTATTTTGTATTCACTAGCTTCGTGATCATATATGACATATAATTTGGGATGCCTCTTAACTTTCATGTATGATATACTCTTGTATTTGTGTTGTTAGATTGAGATAATAGGATTTATCGGCCTTTGGACTGACGTCATAACATGCTAGAGTTCACCTATTTGTCTTCTAGACAACCTTAACACATTGTGGCTTACTTCGGTATTCTGCAAGGTGCGGTTGACCATATCAGTCCCCGTATTTACCCAGTATTCTGGGAGCGGAACGTGACAAGGTTTTATTGGTGGCCCATGCAGGTCTTTTTTTCAGACTTGTGGAGGAGGGGGATCATCTTAGTAGAATCTTAATCCTCTATAATCTTTGATTGAACTCCACTTGCAATATGCAACTCTCGCTTTCCTTGAACTTCAAACTTGCTTGACATGATTGTTCCATTCTCGTCCCTTATTGATATCCTTGTGTTCTTATCCTTCAGGAACACCCCACCTACTCCTTCTTTCGAGGGTTCTGTTGCACCGATAACTCTAGCAGATCCAGTAGGCCAGGGCCAGATTTTGATATTGAGCCATGGACAAGTGTTAGTAGCTTTTCATCATCCGACTTCATAAATTATGCATACCCGACCAGCACAATCAGTTCTATTAGTCTTGCCAGGACGACAAGTTCAGCCTGCCCCATCGTTCATGCCAGCCCAGCCAGCCCAGCCAACCCAGCCAGGCCAGACAATATCGCCAGTTCTTCTAGTATACTAAGGGCAGGCAGGCTCATAATCCATGTTAGAGATGATCCAAGCCATAATGATAATATAGCAACAACAACAGCAATAACAACTCCAGCTGCAGCAATACGTGGTCCAACTCTGCCAGCAGTTTCAGTAAGGACAAGAGCAGACCAATACTACTCTTTGCCAGGGAGTTAGAGTAGCACTCGAGAACATCATGCATTATACTCATAACTCGGCGACCAATGTTAGTCGTATGCGTCCAACCAAGTTCCTCGGCACGGAAGATACAGTTTCAGCAGATTCTTGGCTCCAGGACTTTGAGGCCATCTTGGATGCAACCAAGACCCCAAATGATGAGAATGTAGCAGTCGTAAAGTTACAACTATCAGATCTTGCCCGAGATTGGTGGGCAGCACAAGAAATGACACTTTCGAAGCCTATTGACTGGCAGACGTTCAAGTGTACTTTCAGGAGAAGTATTTTTATACAACCGCCAAGTTCCAGCTCCAGCAGCAGTTCATCAACCTCCACCAGAACACAAGATCGGTCGAGTAGTATGCAGCCGAGTTTTGCCGACTTAGCTAATTTTCTCTTCATATAGTAGCTTTCGAGGAAGATCGAGCCAAGATATTTTAGCAAGGGTAACATCTAGAGCTTCAGCAGTTTATGGTGGGTCATAATTATACCACCTATAATGCAGTTCTCAGGGCAGCTAGGTCTTAAGAACTTGCAGGCCAGAGTTTACTAGCAAGGACCGGAGGCCAGAAGAGGTCATACTCATCCCTGAGAAGTACCAGTATTCAGCACTTATCTCCCACACCAACTGTCAGAACTCCTCGCCCGCCAACACCTCCAACCTCCACAGTAACCTTAGTATAATCTACCAAGCAGTATGTATCAGCGGAATACAGCCACTGTGGCAAGCCAGGGCATACCAAAGATCAGTGTAGGAGGGCCAACGACTATTGTCTCAGATGTGGAACATCTGACCACATGATTGGTTTATGCCTGCTTCTTTATCCAAAAACTCCTTCAGTCCGACAGTTACCAGCTCCGCCTCGGATAGCGATTGAAGGCCCGCGAGGACTAGCATTAGCAGTTCAACCACTAGCACAGCGTCCTCTTCTGATGCAGACCCTGCAGTTCCAGTAGCAACGTCCGGCCTAGTATGCACAATTCCAGCAAGCCCAACCAGCAAGGCAGAACCAACAACAAGTTAGAGCCAAAGTCCCTGGACGATGGCCTGACGAAACATTTGGCAACCTAGAGCAGTTGTTAGCCGAACGTGCTATAATTGTGGGTGAGATTTTTAGGATCTCTTTAGCTTATTTTATTCTTGGGTTCCTGTCGAACGATCTCGTATTCTGACCCGTTCGAAATACGATAGTCATTTTGATCATTTCGTTGAGCAAATATGAGTTTTTTGCCCCGCTCTTCTGCCTTTTTATATCGTGGTACGTGATGTCTATCATGTGTCCCGACTGCGAAGGTATGTCCTGGATTAGAGTCATGTCCTCGATATAGTCGTTGGTACCGACTTACCTCAAGGATTATCTCTGGTCCATTTGTGTGAGTCAGCATAGGCAAACGAGGACGAGTTCTTATTCGACTGACTCAGGAGTATATGTATCCATATGCCTCCATTTTTTCTGTGTGTTTCTTTTGTGCATTTATTTATTAGTTACTTTTGCAGCTATCTTTTCTATTTTTAGTTATTTGCTTGGTATAATCCTTTGATTAGTGACTTGTGATTTCCTGAGCTTTCTCGTGTGTTCCAGCTCGACTAGCCTTGGTAAAATTTTGAGGACAAAATTTTTCTAAGGAGGGTAGAGATGTCACACCCGATTCCAGATTTGGTATTTTTTAAATTTTTTGAATTTAAATTTTCCTGATAATATATTCCTGCTGTATTTCTCATATTGGTTCCTGTCATTTTATTTATTTTTATTTTTTCTGTTGTTCAGAGAGACTATCCGAGACCAGTAGAATATCCATTGACATTGCCATAGATCCGATTTAGGACCCACATGTAGAATGGACACTTGGTTCGATTTATTTGACTAAACCATTTTTTCTCTTCTCTTAGTATATATATGAGCTTTGCTCTCTCTCATTTCTTTCTTCTTCTTCTTCTTCTTCTTCTTCTTCTTCTTCTTCTTCATTTTCATTTTTTTCTTCCTTTCTTCTTTCTTCCTCATCCCCGTGTACCCCTAGCCGAACACTAGCACCGGACCTAGCTAGGAAGAGGTTGTTGGACTCTTAGGCAAGTATATCTTGCTCAATGATGAACCTTGATTTTTGGATTTTTATATATATGTTGGTTTTAAAAATAAATTTGATGGAAAATTTTCTTCTTGAGTTGTTGATCATATTTAGTTCTTGGAATTTTAGATTTTGATGTATAAATTTTTGTAGATCTGAGTTTTAAGTTTAGGATTTTTATGGGTTCCATGAGTTTTCCTTGGTTTTGATCTATTAAAAATTAGTATTTTTGAAAACTAGTTGTTCCTTGTGTTAGAGCATTTTATTTAGTGCAATTTGGCTTTTGTTTTACTTGATTTGGAGTTAAAATAAAATTTTTACGAAGAAAACAATTTTTTGGTTTTTGGAGCTTTTGACCAAGGGTTAACCTGCTGTTGGAGAAGACGAAGTCTTCATGTGACCAGCGACCTATGTGGCATAGAGCGCTATGGGGCCTGAGAGGGTTATGCGGCATGAACTCCTTGCCGCATACTGACAATATGCGTCTATCTTGTTGGATACATGAATGTTTATTACGCAAAGTGTTCTGGAATTAATTCCTCGAACTCCTTGTGTATTCATTCGCTGAACGAATAAAAAATTCACTAAGTCCAAGAAGGGTATCTATGCAGTAATCTGAGTATCCGGCAAGCGGACTTATGCGGCATTGGTACTATACGCCTCTCCTATTTTTTCGCATAACTCTGCTTCACCCTTGCACATCTTTTTATAATTCTTGTCTTTTCTTCCTGACACACTTTTTGGCCTGTCACATCAATCACTTTATATCACTTTACTGACACTTCATTATTGACCCATCACTCAGCACTTGCCCCAAGGAGTAGACTTTAATCCTGAGCATGAGGCAAGTGTGTCACCCCCACTTTTTGGATTAGGGGTATTTTCGTCGTTCCGTAATTAATGTATAGATGATTTGCATGATATTTAATTATATTTAATTAATTGAGGATGATTATTTGATTGTTGCAATTTATCGTTGCTTCGATAATTAGGACGCTATGCGAGCTATCGTTTTCCAACTGATGTCGCAACCCATTTTAGTTAATCCTCAATAAATTCAATTTTGTGCAATTTTTTCCTATTTGTTGGACACGACATGCGAATAAATCCAATTTCCCTTCATGTATATTTTTCTATAATTTTGGGACTGTGAAATTGCAACATCAATCTCCATTAAACCATGGTCTCAAAAACCTTGGAACTAATGCATCCTAGCCTACCATTTTAATTCTAGTAAATCTTGGCCCTTGTAATATCTCCATAAGAGGCCAATTCCAAGAGGGTTGACCAGTCAACCCAAACCCTAGGTCAACCCCTTACACAATACTATATATATAAACCTCTTTTCCTCTTTTCCTTTTTCTTCAAAAACCACAGCCGAAAGTTGCTACCATCACTATTCTCAAACCCGACCTTCCCATTGATCCACCGAACAACTCGCCGGACCCGCGAGCGATGTACTCGCCGGACCCCCGAGCGCTGTACTCGCTGCCCCCGAGCGCTGCACCCGCTGCCCGAGCGCCGGACCCCCCGAGCGCTGTACCCGCTGCCACCGAGCGCTGCACCTGCCCCGACCGAGCGTCGGATCCCGTCAACAGAGCCGCCCCAACTGAGCGTCGGATCCCGTCGACAGAACCGCCCCGACTGAGCGTCGGATCCCGTCAACAGAGCCGTCCGACAATGCCGCACGCTGCCGACCGAGGTTCCCGCCTGTACGCCGCTGACCTCGCTGTACCCGACCGGAGCAGCCCTTCGACTCAACGACGCCGCGAGACGCACGTCTCATTTCCGCACGCAGGTTCGAGTTCCTTCTTGCTTATACGTGTACGCATACATATAGTTCCCTTGGAGACCTTCGCACTTGCTACGTTGAATACTGGTATATAGACATATATAAACTTGATGCGTACGTAAGTACGTATGGGTATTTGGTATACGTATATAGTTACTCTGAGTACCTTGATATATATGTATAACCATAACGCATGCGAACCTAATTAGTATATACGTAGAGTACATGCATTATAATGAGATTTAAAATGTGATGGTAGATGTATTGTGTATATCTCCCTAGTACCTGGTTAATATGGATGCAAGATATAAAATTCTATTAAAGTATATGTATATACAATATCTAATAATGGTAACTAATAGACAATTATGTATGATAGATCATATTATAGATGACTTGAATGTAATCATGGATATCCTGCAGTTACATCGACTGTGACCCTGTAGCATGATAACAGACTGCCAAATGTACACTGACGTACTGGCAAGACCATACTATTGACTGTCTGTTATGCACAACAACGACAGACGTGACCACCCCTAGTGTAGCCTGTCGAGATCATTATGTTGATTGTGTGTTAGTGTAAAGTCTGATATAGTATTGTGTTTATGATATATCTATAGGACTGTTGGATCACTCAGATGGTACCTTGGAACCCGGATATTGGTATTGCCAGCTAAGGACCACAGGCGAGTATATTCTCTGACAGTTTCTATTATGTTGATTATCTCTATAATTCTTGTTGTACAGCGTACATGACTCCGACACTGTTCTTTACACGAGTTGGCATCATTGAGACCTGTCACGAGGAGTCGTGATTGGGATCCATCATGCTAGCTGGAGGAAATGGGGAAATATTAGTAGTTATGTGATCATACCCAACCTTACATGCAGCATTAGCTCACCCACATCTCACGTCGGTGCAGCCTTACCCTTACATTCCTCATCGCTGTTACATTCTGGTTAGCCTGACCTGTTGGGGATGATCGCTAATCCATGTAATGAGTCATATAGTCCCAAGCCGATCACATGATATACTGATGTTTCACACACTTAGATAGATGATTCTTGGCATATATCTTGATAGACTGACCTTGTATCTCTACATGTTCTAGTTGTTGTTCTTATACACACTTATATACCAGTTCTTTGTACTTGCGTACTCTTGTAGTTCTATTCCTTGTCAGATGCATATTGATGATGATGTTCCAGTACTTTATTCCAGTATCTTATTGCCAGTTATTCATATCTGTCTTGTATTTCTTTATTCTGTATTATAGTTTTTGTCAATATATGTGGAACTGCTGTTAGAGGTGTATTTTCGTTCCAATCCTGACTGGATAATTTTTTCCAGAGAACCTTGAGGATTTCTGTACCACGCACTATGGACCAGGTATAGAAACAGACTATGTACCAGAGATCCTAGAGGAGACCATGCTTCTAGAAGAGTCATTGCCTACAGCTACCTAGATAGTATTTATTTTATGCTTGAGACTTATGAAGGATATTTCAGTTTATGTTTAGACTTATGTTAAGTTTAATTGGAGACTTGTGTTGGACAGCTAGACTGTAAGTTATCTTTATGTTGGGACATGGTGTTTAACTATGTTATTTCTTTTATCTTTTATCGTGCCTTATAGTCGTTGTGATTGAGTTATATTGAGAGATTTTGGAGATGTATATCATTGACAGGTGTTTAGTTAGTTAGTGTTACTGTGACCCAGACAATGTTCTACCGCCGATGCTACGGCGTAGGCTGGACGTACCCACGCTCTCGTGCCCTACACCGGGTGCGGGTCATGACACGTTTTTAGTGGTGGCCTATGCAGGTCTAGTTTTGCAAGTTATTTGATATCATAATAGTGCGACAACTCAATTGTACTGCTGCGAGCCTGTGCTAGGATATAGGAAATAGGATCTAGGATGAGAATATGCTCAATCACACTAGAAAATTCTGAACGTTATATTGCTATTCCAATAGATTGCTTCCTTTAGTGCTTTAGTGTCCTTTCTTGATAATATCATATCTATCACCTTAATTGATTCTTTGATCTGTATTCAGGATGTCGTCGAATACTAGATCCATGAGAATGGGAGCAGCTAATTCAGAGAGGACTGCCACCTCTCAACCTGATGAACAGATACCTGGAGATTCTCCTACATCTCCTGTTCGTGTGGGAGTGTCTGCAACTAACGGGATTCCTCCTCCACCTATACAGAGGATTGCCTCAACTATGACAGACAACCTTCCACCACCACCGATACCGATTTTTGGAGGAGTGCCTGCTGACGGGGCACAGATGTTCGCACTGATGCAGGGCATGCTAGAGGCCCAGAGAATGCAAGCAGAAGCACACCAGGCGTAGACCGAACTGATAAGAGAGAGCATGGAGAATGCTCATCAGATGACTCTCCAGGATATGGAGAGAGTAGCACGATAACCGCAACATCAAGGTCAGCAACAACAGAGGCCCGGTACCATAGTGGACTTTAAGAGGATGATGCCTCGAGAGTTCAAAGGCACAGAAGGAATACTATATGCTGACGAATGGTTAGAAGACATAGAAAGGAATTTTTGCTTATCACAGATTTCGGAGATTATTCAGATAGAGGCCGCTGGCAGTCAGATATTTGATATCGCACTGACGTGGTATTGTACAGAGCCGAGACTCGCCGCTGAAGGACTTACTTGGGAGGACTTTAAGGAACTCTTCAAAAAGAAATTCTTTCCTGACGTAGCCTTGGGAGCATTAGAAAGCCAGTTTCATGACTTAGTCCAAGGATGCATGTCAGTCGACGAATATGCTGCAGAGTTTTGTTGATTGAGTCGATTTGCACCATCGATGGTTCGAGACCCAGGAGACAGAGCTCAAAAATTCAGGAAGGGATTAAACAGGGAGATCAAGTCTCGTACTTCGGGACGACGTACTGCTACATTTGAGGGTATTCTGATGGATGCCCAGATTGCCGAAGACGACTTGGACCTCAGGCCCAAGAGAGGACGTGATACATCTGGAGCAACATGAGGTAACACAGGACCAGCCAAGCGCCCACACTTTCAACAACAACATAGGCCGTACCAGCAGCAATACCAGCAGCAACACCAGCAACAGGCACCAGTTCGAATGGGACATACTCAGCAACAGTAACCATAAAGACATAATCAACTCGTTACCCCATGTTCGTATTGCGGAAAGATGGGACATACAAGAGACATCTGCAGAAAAAGGTTGGGCACTTGCTTATCATGTGGATCAGCAGCACATCAGCTAAGGTACTGCCCAACTATTCAGAATCGCCAAGGAGGAGGAGCCGCTCAGAGAGGACCAGCCAGAGCACCTATTGTACCAGGAGGCCAGCAGAGAGGACCTCCACTTCCATCGCAGCAGGAGAGGTTTGCTCAGCAGCAGCAGCAATAGAGAGGAGCACCACAAGGACGAGCTTATGCCATGACCATTGAGAAGACCGAGCCAGCTGGAGACGTGATTTCAGGTTCAGTTTTACTCGATTCTACTCCAGCACTTGCATTATTTAATTCTGGCGCTTCCCATAGTTTCATATCTGTATCTTATGCCCTCAAATATCATTTAGAAATGGAATCATTAGATAGGACTTGCAAGATCACGACAAGAGGAGGCATTATCCTAGTCCGTGATTGTTGCAAGGATCGGAGAGTGTCATTGGAAGGCCGAGAGTTGAGCGTGAGTTTACTTGTTATGCCACTTCCGGAATACGATATTATATTCGGAATGGACTGGCTGAGTAAACACCATGCTTCTATAGATTGTCACGGAGGTAGAGTAGTATTTCGACCACCAGGAGAGCCAGAGTTTGAGATTGTCAGAGGAGCAGAGGAGCGGAGCAGAGGCACATTTTACGGAGCCAGGGTGGAAGAAGAAGAGTTACCGCATCCACTTATAGCAGAATTCCTGGATGTATTTCCAGAGGAGTTGCCAGGTTTGCCATCAGACAGAGATATTGAGTTTTCTATAAACTTGATACCAGGAGCGGAGCCTATTTCACAACATGTCTATAGAGTTAACAACAACAAATTGGTAGAACTAAAGAAACAAGTTGAGAAGCTACAAGACAAAGGTTTTATTAGATCCAGTTCATCGCCATAGGGAGCACCGGTATTATTTATACCAAAGAAGGATGGCACGGTACGTATGTGTATCGATTATAGAGCTTTGAATAACCTCACTATCAAAAACAAATACCTGCTGCCGAGGATAGATGATCTTTTCGATCAATTGAGCGGAGCGAAGGTTTTTCAAAAATAGACTTGAGGTCAGGCTATCACCAGGTGAAAGTGAAGAAAGAAGACATACCGAAGACTGCCTTTCGAACCAGATATGGCCAGTTTGAATTTACAGTAATGCCGTTTGGTTTAACCAATGCACCAGTAGTATTTATGAACTTGATGAACAAGGTGTTCCACCAGTACCTTGACAAGTTCGTAGTGGTGTTTATTGATGACATTCTAGTATATTCAAAAACCCCAGAAGTGCATGAAGAGCACTTGAGAATAGTCTTAGAAACTCTCAGGAGAGAGAAATTATACGGGAAGCTTTCAAAGTATGAGTTCTTTTTTGAAAAGGTTGAATTTCTTGGACACATGGTAACGGGTGACGGAATTTCAGTTAACCCAAAGAAGATAGAGGCAGTGAAGTCATGGGCTACCCCCGGTACGGTAGCTGAAATCAGGAGCTTTCTCGGACTAGCAGGATACTACAGAAGATTTATACAAGACTTCTCTAAGATTGCAGAGCCAATGACTAGGCTGACCAAGAAGGATGTGGAATTCGTCTGGACAGAAAAATGCCAAGCCGCATTCGATGAGCTGAAGAGGAGATTGACGACAGCACCAGTTTTGATATTGCCCTCAGGGACAGGTGGATTCACTATCTACAGTGATGCTTCAGAAAAATGGTTGGGATGCATTCTTCAATAACACAGGAAAGTAATTGTCTATGCTTCAAGACAATTATGCCCTTATGAAAAGAACTACCCCACTCACGATCTGGAGTCAGCGGCAGTTATCTTTGCCCTAAAGCTATGGAAGCACTATCTGTACGAAGAGCGTGTGGAAATCTTCACAGACCACAAGAGCTTAAAGTACGTATTTACATAGAAGGAGCTGAATATGAGACAGAGAAGGTGGTTAGAATTGATGAAAGACTTTAATATCTTATTACAGTATCATCCAGGGAAAGCCAACGTAGTCGCGGATGCCTTGAGCAGGTA